>CM060960.1:36608202-37100702 GCA_030765055.1 Mantis religiosa
TTCAATTTTTATGTTGACCCTATCAATCCAAAACCTTAGCCTATATGCGGCTAGTGTGAAGAAATGATTAATTTCCATCAATTAACTAAAATAATAAAGAGTTAAATGATGAAGCCTGGGACTTAAGTACCGTCACCCGGACGTCGGAACTCCCTATAGAACCGGCCGGCGGCAGCAGGAGACGGTAGGCGTTCGCGACGTCCCCTCATTTGTCTTATAGTGGTAAGGAGGGTTGGCTGGAAAAACATCACTGTGCTGTCTCTTTCCGTTCCACCTGAGTTCTCGAACTCACGGGATATTTCATCTAATCCAGAACCTTCTAGATTGGCCAGCTGACCCTATATAAGCAACACGTCGGGCTGGAGGAAAGTCAGTTCTTGGCGAGCAGCGAAGCAGCGTCGTGCTAGTGTACGGACGAGAAGACTGTGTACGTGCGTCGGAGGAGTTTACGTGATTGCGAGTGCACGTGGAACTGTAACGGACGAACTGGTGAATCGTAATTGTGTGCATTACGTAATTCTGTGTAGTTGGCAAGTGTTCAACTGTAAGTCGGTGGAAATAAAGACCATTTTTGAGTGGTGCAATTGGACTTTTCATTTCACGAACCCACAAAGTCACAGTACTTACAATAGTAAGTCGCCAAAAACGGTGTATCTCGTATGCGAGAGCCCCTAGTGGTCTACCGGGGAAATATACTAGTCAATTGGAGAATTTAACGTCAGGACGGCACCTTGGCCATGGTAGCTCAATGGGTCAGAGCGACTGGACGGAAACCAGGAGATCGGTGGTTCAAACCCCAGCAGTGGCATTGAATTTTGCATGTTGACTCGATCAATTCATAATTCTAGTTAGCGAGAAGTATGAAAAGGAACGTCTTGCACCTGAATTGCCAAAGAATTGCTTGTGGTGTGATTAACCACGCTTCATTTTGAATTGGACTTCTGTGGACTTCGACCAAGTCTGTCAATGTGGACAGAAGTGCTGTAAAGTTCTAAGCAACATATTAAACATAGAGATGTTATTTAAGGACAATCAAACTGTACCGAGATACAAGTCGCAAAATATACTACCTCGACGAGACTTGGGTGAAAGAAGGACACACGAATAGTAAAGTATGGCGTGACACAACTTTTAAGACTGAAAGACAAGCATTTTTCCAAGGTATGTGTACTGGTTTAAAAAAAATCCCAGTTGAAAAGGCCGAAGGCCTTTCATTATAAATTTGTTTCAATTTCATTGCACATTCATTCAGTTCCAACTGGCTCAGTTTCATTATAAACTTGTAATTTTGCATGCCTTTATATTCTTATTTGTATGATTTTATCTATCTTCCTGGCAATTATTATGACGTTTACTGCAGGTTTAAATGTGACGGCAAGGCACCGCCTATGGCCTATGGCGCGGAAGCATTAGCCAATTAGGGTGAGGGGGAAGGTTGTTGCACGCGGAGTGATACATGTCAGCGGGGCAAGGTTATATGAAACAGAGATTAAGGTTTTCTCCTGAAAGATGAATGTAGGATAACTTTAAGCTCTATAGACCCTAGACTCCTTTGAACATCATTTCATTATCATCCGATATGACTTAACATCAGAAACTTTGAGTTAACAAACAAAACAAAAACAAAACAAAAGTAAAATGTAAAGCTTCTACATTCGGTAGATAAATAAGGAAAGTCTTGCCGTGATAACCGAACGAGATGAGTCATTGGCAACGTGTAAGGCTTGACTTAGGGAGGTTTTTGTCCGATTCCGACCATTATTTCCCTGGGTTGTCTGGGGTGGTTTCTGTTTCTGCTACGCCTTATTTCCTTTCATCTGTGTATGAGGTTGAAGAAACAGGGCGACGGCGTTCGGTATGTTGCGGCATACGGGGTATTGTTCTCTTTGAAAATGTACCTCACTGGCATATTTGCTGATCTGCTGAAGGGTCCTGGTGGCGGCTAGGCTCCCTACCACGTCCCAGCACCAGTGACATGCTCATCATCGTACACATTTAGTCGCCGTTGCCATCTACTTCTGGTGTTCTGCTTCTGGTTTCGAGAGAGCCTCTGTCTGTGTTCTCTGCCCCTGGCCTGATAGCAATAACAAAATTACTGAGCATTTTTTCATATAATTGCAGCGCTTTGTATTTTGTGTATTATTGGTCCACTATCGCAGCTCGTGCATTGCTCCTTAAGTGACAAAAATAACAAACACAATGACTGCAGTAACAGTTCTACTAGCACCCACTGAGCTTCCTTCACTTGTGTCTGTTTTGTATCACATGGTAACAGGATAAACAAAAGACGGTTGGGCAGGCAACTTGGAAGCTTTGGTTCGTAGCAGCTTCCCTTCTTGAAGCTTCAAATTAAAGAACGAAATCCTCTTCATGAAATTATGATCTCCTCTCTGTAACGTCAACATATTTTATGGGTGTATTGTTATTGGATTTTGTACGGAGGTGCTACGTTCTTTTGGTTTCCTTACGTATACTGTGACTTTGTGGGTTCGTAAATTCAAAAGTCCAGGTTACAAACACCAAAAATTACTCTGAAAATTCTCAATCGGCGATCCTCCAAAACAACGTTCTTCACTCGCTGGATCACGTCGTCAGACCGGCTAGTGCGAGGCCTTGACTGTCTTGGTTTGTTGTCGCACGATGTTCTCCATTCAATGAACTGTCGCACCCAGAAACGCACATTAGACACATCCATGGTACCATCACCACATGCCTCACTCAACTGGCGATAAATTTCAATGTGTGTCACACCACGAAAATGGAGAAAACGAATGATTACACGCTGTTCTTGCAATGAAAACGTTGCCATTTTAAGTATCAAAAACAGTCCTAACTCTCCTCGTTGCCACTAGAGCTCTGTGCATTGTACAGTGCTGCGATCTCTATCACGCATTTACAAAGAGTCTACGTGTATTTAAAAATAAAACAGAAGTTCCTATTTGATCCCAGTCCTGAAAAAAATTAGAGGTGTTATAACTTGAATGCACCTCGTTGAAATAAATATATTTCAAATAGTTGAAATGCACAACCTGTTCCACCATCTTGTTTTCAAGTTAACACTTTGGTTTTGTTTATGGAGATTTTCATATTAAACTTCTGACATTTATGATGGAACTCATACAAAAGTGTTTGTAGATTATACTCTGTTTCTGCCACAAGTACAGTACGCGCATGTTTTCTTGAGCGTTGGATTTACAGTGTGGTGTGGGCAGAGGGGAAGGAGCGAGAGCTAACGCTCTTTTGTTTCTGCGGTGTGGTCAACCTTAAAAAAAATACTGTTCAGCAAAATAGCGTGTAAGATAAGCGAAGATATCACAAGTAACGTTGCATTCTCTGAAAACATGCCTTAGTTTTGCCCACGCCAGCTCAATTGCATTCAGATCACAGTTATACGGAGGTAGACGAATAATAATGTGTCCCCTTTCGAGAGCCGTAACATCCACAAATGTTCATACAAATATAAATCATTTTCAAGTAAATGTTGATGTACATTACCACCGCACTCATAACAAGGATAAACTGACAATTCGAACGCACCAAACGAGCCTTTATGAAGGAAGCTTTAACTACAAAGTGATAATGTTATATAATAAACTTCCAAATTCATTTAAACAAGCTGCATCATTAAAACACTTTAAGAATAAGGTTAAGACATTTTTAGAACTATAACCATGTAAATGAGCACTGGGAGCATAGTACATTCACAAAACTGTAATATTCGTATTATGACATTTCTTGTAGTAAATTAGTCTATGCAAATACCACATAAAACCATAGAAAAGCTGCTTACTGTGTATATTGTATGTAATCAATTTGACTTTATGTATATACTGTATTTATACATTTTGACGTGTCTCATAACATGTATATGTTGCCAAGGACGAACTAAAATTCTAATTCTAACATACCATTGTTGTAAACTGAGCTAATTAACCTCGAAATTGATCAAAACGAAATATGGTGGACATGATAAAGCTTAGCGTATTAGCCACTAGATATCAGTGTATAGGGCATTTCAAATTTCAAAGTTGTCATCTATGTTTACGGAGTTGAACGAAACTTACCGAATGAGGACTTGGAACACGATTGCTCTTTTTATCTCGCGCATACTGTACATCATCTGCATAAAGTACCGTACTAATCTTTTTATCTCCCAGTAATCTTTTTATATATTTATTTGAATAATGCTATTAATAGACACGCACATACATGAACTATTTCTAAAAATACTTGTTTTTTCTTTATGGTGCATTAAAAGATTTATTTCCAGCGAAACCTTGACATGGAATATTTCCTTGCAATACAATACTGCTCTAGGTAAACGAAGGGTAAGTAAAAGTGTAATGTTTTGGTAGTTTACACTGACTGCAGAGTGTTGTTCTGGAGAATGTTGTGGCCACCGTGAGGTTAATGGACCTCTCCTTGTAAGGAAGTAGAGGAAGGAAGGTTGAGGACGTTGCACACACTCCTCTGACAACCATTTACCATGTAAAATTAGACCCGGTCTCTCCGGAATTCTGCCGGTGTCAGAAATAGCGTACACGCCCTCCGAATATATTCCATGACGCTGGTTTGGCACATGCTACGCTGATGACTCTATACATGAGTAACCTACATATATTTTTATTTTTCTGGTGGCGCGTAGTTCCATTCACATCCCCTTTTCTTCTCACTCTTCCACAAACAACGCCTCTACACAGCTTCACACAACACTGTCGCGTAGTCAGATGTTTCATTTGTCTACAGCCTACTTGAGGTGAGAAGCTACTGCGTATCTCCACAAGGCTATTTCCATGATTTTGGGTGCACATTATTAAGAAATTCTTAATGATATGTACATGAAAATTTTCAGGCATGTTCTTTAAACCTTTATCTTTAATATTATCTATAATTATTTGAAAATTTTGAACTGATAATTTGTTATAATATCTTAGTTTTTGTAAAAAACAAGTATTATGAATCTCAGAGAGAAATCCTTTCTTATTAATATTCTTATGAGTCTGCTTAATACACACAAACATTCATATGTTCTTGTTGTTTAGTTTTTTTAAAAAAGTGTACCGTAACCTGAAAAAACGTGAAACTGAGAAAAACAGCTTTAAAATTTATATATTGATCACTGATATCTCACATGAGTCAGAGTAATCCTGCTGCATTGTCTTGACCCTCTGTATTCTCACTTGTTCTTTTCAAGTTGCTCTTCATTTGTCTTGCCTTCTTGGCCTGTTCTTCAACTATTTTATCTGCTTTCAGGACTCGCAGCTCATCAATTTCTGTATACGACTACTATCATGATGTATTGTTGAACTGGGCAAACTAACCTCAATATTACACGTGGTTATTTATATTTTCTACATTTACTTTTCTATGTTTAGTAAAACAATTGCCTATAAACTTTCTCTTTCCAAATGTTTTTGGCCCACCCATATCATATATTCACCAATAACTAGTACAAAATATTATTCAGAACAAATAACTGTTCACATACACAGCCAAAGACAAAAGAAAAGCTAGCATCATTGGAGTTACAGTGGTACCACCAGAAAGCTTGGAAGATCCCATACAAAACAAGACTTAGTTCAGTATTACAGAAGTTATGAACGATTTTCTGAAAGCTTACGAAAAGGGGCGTGGCAAAAACTTAACACCCACTCATATAATTAACAAATTAGGTATAAAATATTGCTCCAATGAACTTTGTATCTATATATTTGTAATCTAGAGGGATGACATAATAAAATGTAAAAATAAAAAGTTAATTTCAACCCCAAATGCAGTACCTTCTCACCTTAAATTAAGAATGCACCTGAAGTATTACAATATCATAAAATACAAGGGTCGACTGATAAGTTCTGGGCCTCACATAGATATGACGCCTCTGGGCCATTTTGACGGATAGCATCATATAGTTTAACTCTGAACTAGCTTGTATCCATAGGTACAGGTCAGCATCTTGTTTAGTTTTTGAATGGCAGCGTTCAAAACAAGTCAAGTGTAGAGGTTCCACGAAAATGGAGGATTTTGAAAATGAGCAGTGATTAAATACAGTGCGATCCATATAAACCTGAACCATATCAATTGGTCATAGCCCGCCTCGGTAGCGTGGGGGTAGCATGTCTGCCTCACGTTCAAGAGGTCCCGAGTTCGAATCTCGGTCAAGGTGAATTACCTGGATAAGGTTTTTCCGGGGTTTTTCGTCATCCTTCAAGACGAATGTCGGGTAACTCTAAGCTCCATGGACCCTGGACTCATTTGAGCATCATTTCACTCAATTCATTCATCGTCCGATGTGACTTAACGTTGGAGGACGTAAATTAAAAAAAAAACACACACACACGCACATATTTCAATAGGTCATAACTTTTGAACTAATAATAGGACACACGTACAACTTTGGGAGAATATAATACACAATTGGGAGATTACATTACTATTTACATTTCAGAGAAAATTTTGGAAGTGTCCTCCACCAGCGTCTATACATGTTTGTACTCGTTTCACCATATTCTTGAAGTTTTACGGACAGTATCCTCGCCAATGTTGCTTATTTCGGTTCAAATTGACTTCCAGAGAACGTTAATTGTCCGTGGCCTATTCTTGTACACTCTATTTTTAGATACGCCCACAAGAAAAATCTGGTGACGTTAGGTCAGGGGATCTGGGGCGCCACAGAGCTCTTGCGATTATTCGATTAACAAAGAAACTGATTACAAGTTCCATGGTGTCATTATATGTATGGTACGTTGCTCCATCTTGCTGAAAATAACCTTCTCTCAATTCGATATCATCTCCGTAAAACTTGTGACTAAGTTCACACTGGAACGAACAAACGTAATTTCTAAACCAGAATGAAGGAATATTTTAGAAATATTAGATATAAAGAAACTGATAAATCAGCCGTGGTAGATCATTTATGGTCATTCAACCATGAAATAAATCCAGAAGTTAAATTGTTAAAACAATTAAATGGTCCTATAGATTTAATAGCTTTGTAATAAGATATTTATTTAAAAAATAGAAATCACATAATAAATTTTGAAATACCGTGAATTGATTCTATCTTTAAGTTTGTTTTATTTTCAAAGTTTAGTAATGAATACAAAAATAACACGACACCTAACGGCACTAACGGTGACAACAGGAAAAAGTGACTGAAGATGCAAATCATTAATTTGCGAAACTATTCTCTTGATTTCTCAGGGAATTTCATCAATCTTCTTAAAAGGATAAGTGAAGTTTGTGACAAATGACTATATTTTATATAATAAAGTATGCTATACTGAAATCTTAACAGTTTTCGAATCAGTTTGAGTCACAGGAACTAATAAACAGAGCTCGCCAGAAATCACATGTTCGTAAGAAATCAATTTTACAACTGCATACGAGGGCTGTTCAATAAAGAAGGATCATAATTTTTACGGCCGTAATTTTTCGCATTAAAATTCAGTGTTATTACATTCTGTTAGCTTAATGTGAAACAAACACGCCGTAGTAGTTTCATTGTTGGTGCTCGTAGTTCCCGCCTGTGAGAACCAGACAAGTTCAGACATGTTCAGTTTCGCCTACCACTGCAATGGAGGTTACACGCGAGGAACAATATGCGGCTTTGAAATTCTGCTATCGTCTCAACAAATCTTCAGTTGAGGGCTATACAATGTCGCAGAAGACCTATGGAGAGTCTGTTCTTCCCTACAGCACAGCTTGAAGGTGGTTTAAAATGTTTAAAGAGCGGAGACAATCAATTTCAAAGGAAAGTGGACCCTGTACTCCAGTTACTGCTCTTACGGAAGAAAACATCAACACTGCTGCTGCCATTGTGAGAGAGGATCGACAAATTACCTTAAGATTACTTTCTGAAATACTGAACATTTCATTGGGTGCCATCCACACATTGGTGACAGAAACATTACACATGAGACGTGTTTGTGCGCGATGAGTTCCAAGACTGTTGATTCCCGAACAAAAGGACATTCACATGCAGGTCTGCATGTAGTTAAAGTTGATGTTAGAGGAAGATCCAGAGTTTCTTTCAAACGTAATCACTGCTGATGAAACTTGGCTACATCATTTTGATCCTGAGAGCAAACAGCAAAGCTCAGTGTGGAAATCTCCTTCATCACCAACCCCCCAAAAAAGCAAAAATGGTTCCTTCTGCTGGGAAAGTTATGGTCATCTCATTCTTTGATATTCATGGAATGGTTTATCAGCATGTTGCACCTGCACACACATCAGTAACTGGACAGTATTACAGGGATGTCCTGAAAACATTGCAAGTCCATATCAGGCACAAAAGACCACATTTCCGTGAAGTAGGCTGGATGCTGCACCACGATAATGGGCGGCCGCATATTGCCAATGTTGTTGTTGCATGAAGTGCATCCCTCACCTTCCCTTTAGTCCGGATTTAGCCTCATATGACTTTTTCTGTTGCCTAACTTGAAGAAACACCTTCGTGGGAGGCATTATCCATCATCAGAAGCAGTGGTGAAGGCTGCGGAGGCGATTCTGAAGGATCTCTCAAAAATGGCTTCCAGTATGTCTTTGAAGACTGACAGAAACGCTGGGATAAGTGCATCACATTCAGGGGAGACTATTATGAGAAGGACCATCAAAACTATGAGGATGAGTAAAGGTACGTGGAAAAAAAGAAAATGTGATCATTCTTTATTGAACGACCCGCGTATATTACTATATTTCACCATTACACTGGTTACAACAGAAACTAAATTATTCACATTTTTATGAAGGCGTAGCGGCACACGCAAAGAAATTCTAACTAGGTACTTCTGACCCATAAGCTGTTGGTATAAGCATCCTCATTCCCCGTGCCATATGACTCTGTAATCTCAGCTATATTTCTCCACTACCCTGTGTAATCGCATCAAAATCTTTTTCAGTTAAATTGAATGACTAACTGAAGTACCCAGCACTGCCCTTGGTCTGACGTTTATCCCTACAGCTTTTAGGCTTACGTTGCACTTGCCCAATGGCTTTGCTTTTCGTTGGATCGAGCTTAAAAAAATACTGTGTAAAACACTTAGGGAATTAAAACTCCTAGGAGGACAAAAAATAAATGAAATTAAAGATAAAACACCAAAGCACTGTTTAATAACGACAAATAGCACAGGAGGAAGGTGTCTAAAAGTGTGGATTAAAAAGTACGGTGTCATTTTTGAAACTTTTGCACATATCAACTTAATATTTTCATAAATTTACGTCCTCCAACCTTAACTCATATTCGGATGGTGAATGAAATGACGCTCAAATGATCCCGACGTTCATATAGCGTAGTTACCTGACATAGAGAGTCGTCTGAAAAGTTTCCGACCTCAACATGAAGATGGCAGCACTCCTATATAAAAGCTACTGAATTTGTTGTTCATCTGTTGACAGTTACTCACCAAAGTTTCAGCCATTTTTGGACGCTCAGTTGTTATGTAACAGTCCTTTGAGTGAGTTTATTTGAGTGCTTTTATGAAAATGGACAAAATCGAGTATCGAACTGTCATTAAATATTTGTTTTGAAAGGCAATACACCTACGCAAATCAAAGATGAGTTGGATTCTGTGTATGGGGACTCTGCACCATCATTTACCACAGTGACATTTTGGTCAGCTGAATTTAAACGTGGCAATAAGAGCTTGGAGGACGATGAACCTTCGGGACGTACAAAAATGCCAGCTACTGACGAAAACATCGCCAAAGTTCACCAAATGGTGCTAGACACCTCCGAATTAAAGTGAGAGAGATAGCAGAGGCAAATAATATATCAAAAGAACGTGTTTGTCACATATTAAATCAACATTTAGACACGAGAAAGTTGTCCGCGCTTTGGGTACCGCGTTTGCTTACGTAAGACCAAAAGCGTGTTGGAATGAACATTTCCAACGCTCTTTTGGCGCCGTTTAGGCGCAATAAATCCGAGTTTCTATGCCGATTAATTAATGTAGATGGAGCTTGGATATACCACTATACGCTCGAAACAGAAATACAGTCCAAACAGTGAACTGCAAAGAGGGAACCGACTCCCCCCCCCCCCAAAAAAAACTTAAAAATGTTTTGTATCTTTATTAGGTCGGAAACTTTTCAGACCACTTATGTACATCTTTCGGGATAAGGGAAATCCCCGGTAAGAGCCTTCCAGATAACTCACCCTGACCGGAATTCGAACCCGAGACCTGTGAACATGAGGCATTATACATTACCAACTGCACTACAGAGTTGGACACATAGACAAAGTATAACCAACCTAAATTTGTTTACCATTCAGTAGTTGGGTAACTAGAACTTACGTAATGCCATGGGTTAGTTTATTTAGCTTTTCGATGAGATTCAGGGCCTTTTTTGTTTTTCTGTTACTCTATATAAATGTATACAAATAAGTTTAATAACGCGATGTCGCCCTTGGTTTGGCGGTTTATCCTTACAACAAACCAAGACAGTTGCAGACATCGCCTCCTAAATTGACATTTCCGTGGGATCTGTGCACACAATCCTGCATGAACATCTGAGAATGCTCAATAGGCGATCCTCCAAAACAACGTTCTCCACTCGCTGGACCATGTCGTCAGACCTGCTGGTGCGAGGACGTGACTGTCTTGGTTTTTCATACGATGTTCTGCCTTCCTTGAGCTGTCGCACCCAGGAACGCACATTAGACACATCTATGGTACCATCACCACATGCCTCACTCAACTGGCGATGAATTTCAGTATGTGTCACACCACGAAAATGGAGAAAACGAATGATTACATGCTATTCTTCAATGAAAACATCACCATTTTAGGTATCGACGCTGCCACTAGAGTTTTGTGCACTGTACAGTGCTGCCATCTCTGTCACGAATTTACAAAGATTCCACGTGTTTTTGAAAAAGTAGTTCATATGTGGTTGTAGTCCTGAAAAAAAAATAGGTGTTGAACGCACCTTCTATTAGTTATCAGCAAAAGCCCTTTTCTTGACATGTAATTTTTCTGTTGCAGGCAACAGCCCCAAAGAACCCAAGAAGGATGCACTGTCGCCCACTCGAGGTATACCTGGTAAGTCCTAGTAATTAACCGTTTTTATTTCATATTTGATATTTAAGTATCATAAAAGCTTTGACTGAATACGAGTAAGTGCAAATTCAAAACGTTTGCTTATTTTATGTTTTGGTTAAGTTTGTTAAAAAGAGCAAATGGGCTACCCAAACCTATAACTCCTATTTTAACAAGTGTTTGTTGGTTTAGTCTCTCCGCAGTGGTGAAATAGCGAGATATAGGAATGTGTTGGTATTATATTTATTTTATGTGCACGCCACTTATAATTTATCTCTCATCTGCGACCACGCCCTGAAATTGAGTTTTCTACGGACATAATAGCAGCCAAGGAACTTCAACAACAACCCCATCTTCACCTCCAATCCACGTATGTAAATTCTCTTACACTATTCTGTTAAACATGGTTTCAAATCTAATCAAATGGCACTCACACTTTGTATTTGCTCATATTTAAAAATACAACTTGGTTGATAGGATATTCGGGAAATAATAAATGTAAAAGAATAAGGTGTTGGAAGTGCTGGAAGAAAGAAGGTTAAAATGTTACGGCCGTGTGAAAAGAATGAGAAATGGGAGGATGGTGCTAGAATGCGATGTGAAGGAAGCAAAGGACAAGGAAGTACAAGAGAACAATGGATGGCTGGGGTCTGAAGATGCATGGCTTCTAGACGACTAACAGACCAAGATGCAGAAGATAAGGGCTTATGAAAAAAAAAAAAAAAAAAAGAAGTTATGAATGGGCTGTAGGAAAACTACTCCGTGGTAGAAAATTCCTGAATAGAAAAATAAAGTTAACACTGTCCAAAGAGGTAATATGGAATTTGGAAACTGTCTCCTTAACTTTAGTTTCTACATATTTAATACATTCTCTAAAAACATTTTCTATTAAAAACTATTCAATGGAAAAATGGTTCAAGGGTTTTTTTTTTTTTTTTTTTTTTTTTATTGTACGTCCTCCAACGTTAAGTCATATCGGACGATGAATGGAATGGATGAAATGATGCTCAAATGAGTCCGGAGTCCGTGGAGCTTAGACTTACCCGACATTCGTCTTACAGGATAAGGGAAAACCCCGGAAAAACCTTATCCAGGTAACTCACCCTGACCGAGATACGAACTCGGGACCTCTTGAACGTGAGGCAGACATGCTACCACCACACTACCAAGGCGGGCTTAAACTTCAAGAAAACAAAGTCCCTACTTCTTATAGTTCCAAACCCTTCTTCCTTATTCATTGTTGTACTAATCACACTTCTCCCATAATATACAGTGCGATCCAAATAAACCTGAACCACTTCAAAAGGCCATAACTTTTGAACCAATAATAGAACATAGGTGCAACTTGGGGAGAGTATGATATGATATATTTATTGTGCATATTCCAAAATATTACAATTTACAACTTTAGGCTTCGTTTATTTGTCTTTACCTTGTAGCTACCTTGGCTAGTATGATACCCTGGTCTTTTGCTCTGCCAGGTAGCTCTTAACCTCCATACCTCCTTGTTACTTAATTAGTCCCTTTCTTCCCCCTCCTCTTCCTTTCTTATATTTATGGCCCAGCTCACCAACACTTCTTATAGTCCAGCAACGCAAAGAAGGTCCCTGTAACAAATGTCCTGTGTTACACACTAGGACAAGGACAGCGAATGTGTGTGGAAGAGAACCTCTGCTACACAAGGAGCAGACCGTTAAAAACATGCGCCCTATTCGCTCTATACACTAAAACCCAGAAGATTAATTCACAAAAGTAGAAGCCGTCAGAATCTTTTTGAATGTTCTGTAACTGTACTGACATGGGGTGTCATAAACCTGTCCAGAGAGGGCGTGGGTATCTTCACCAACCCCCCTGCGTCTCAGGCGTCGGAAGCTTACTCTCCTGGGGAGGAGTATACCTTCTTTTCCTCCCTGCCCGTTAACATTTTTATAGCTGCTGTCTTCTTCTCTACTTTCTCCCATTTTTGTTCCCAAACCTTTTCCCTCCATATTGCAAACTTCTCGCATTCTGTTACATAGTGTTCTGTGCTTTCTTTTCCCCCTCACAATTCACAAATTCATTTTCTTTGCCTCTTTACCCTCTAAGAAATATTATTCCTGTTCTCATCCAAGCTAACCCTTCTCTCTCTTGCCTATTGCAGTAATCTAGATATGCTTCTCGTCCCCAATATATTTTAATTTGCTTGTAAAATTTTAATGATTTCATATTTTCTAGACTTCCCCATATTTCCTGTCTTTCTATATCTTCTATTCTGCATTTTACTAATTTACCCACATCGCTTGTATTCCTTTCCTCTAATCTTCACATATCTCCCATTCGTATTTTTTCCATAATTCCTATCTCTGCCCACCAACTATTTGAGTTCTGTAATCTTTTTTTGCTGTCTCATGCATAATTTCGTAATTTACCCTTCTTCTTTGGCCAAACACCTGTACCAAAATGTTATTATTCTTTCCATTATTATTCAATTTCTTCTTGTCTTTCCTAATTCTACTAATATAGTAGAGAATATAATACACAATTGGGAGATTACATTACACTATTTACATCTCAGAGAAAATGTTAGAAGTGTCCTCCACCAGCATCTATACATGTTTGCACTCGTCTCACCATGTTCTCTGAAGTTTTACGGAGAGTATCCTCGCCAATGTTACGTATTTCGCTTCGAATGGCTTCGTTGAGAACATCAATTGTCCGTGGCCTATTCTTGTACACTCTATTTTTAGATACCCCCACAAGAAAAAATCCGGTGAGGTTAGATCAGGGGATCTGGGGGGCCACATACCTTTTGCGATTATTCGATTATCAAAGAAACTGGTTACAAGTTCCATGGTGCTCCATCTTGCTGGAAATAACCTTTCAATTCAATATCATCTCCGTAAAACTTCAGAGAATATGGTGAGACGAGTACAAACATATATAGATGCTGGCGGAGGACACTTCCAACATTTTCTCTGAGATATAAATAGTGTAATGTAATCTCCCAATTGTGTATTATATTCTCACAAAGTTACGCGTGTGTCCTATTATTGGTTCAAAAGTTATGGCCTATTGAAGTGGTTCAGATTTATTTGGATCGCACTATACTATTTTGTAAATTCCTCCCCAAATCTCTAAATGTCCTTTTCCATAGAACAAAGAGTTATAATTTTGTTACTATGACGTGTACTCACCTAACTTCAAGAGCTTCTGGCTAGAACCTCAATGTCTCTTCCCCACGCGGTAGGTACCTCGTTGGATACTTTTGAGTGCATTATGCTATGAGTACCTCTACATCAACAGGATCAAGTCCTCTATTAGTACAATTCAGCAGCTGTTTCATAGAATTTCTGGAAAAGAGATTTTTTCTGTTAGATACTCGCTAGTAATATACGAGGTATGTTTTTTAAGTCAGTGCCGTTTTGCGATTCCGCCGCCGCAGCGCTGCGGTCGGCGTTCCGCGCATGCGCGCTGGTTACCTACATCTCTTGTCTACGCACTGACGCCATTACTGTCTGATTCTTCATTGTTTACGTTGGTTACTGAGTGTTTAAGATGCCTCCAACAATCGTGAGTCCCGCCGATTGTGAAGTACGGGCTGTTATACGATTTCTTAGTGCTAAAGGCGTAAAACCGATCGATATTCATCGTGAAATCTGTGAAGTTTACGGACAAAACATTATGAGTGATGGAATGGTAAGGAAATGGGTGAGAGCATTTAAAGATGGCCGCACAAATGTGCATGATGAAGAACGGAGTGGGCGTCCTTCGGTCGTTACTGAAGATTTGGTGCAGAAAGTGGACGAAAAGGTGAGAGAAAACAGACTATTTACAATTTCATCATTGTGCGACTATTTTCCTCAATATTCTCGTAGTGTTTTGTATCGCATTGTGACCGAGAAGTTGAAGTACCGGAAATTGTGTTCACGTTGGGTTCCGAAAATGTTGACGGATTTGCACAAAACCCAACGTTTAGGCAGTGCATTGACTTTCCTTGAGCGGTACCACAATGAAGGTGAAGATCATTTAGACCAAATTGTTACTGGTGACGAAACATGGGTGGCCTACGTCACACCAGAATCGAAACAACAATCCATGGAATGGCGACATTCATCATCACCCACAGAAGTGAAGTTTAAGCAGACAATTTCTGCCCGGAAAATCATGTGCACAGTTTTTTTGGGGCAGAAAAGGAGTATTGCTAGTGAAGTTTCTGCCTCATAATGAGACAATCAATGCAGCGTCTTATTGTGAGACATTGAACAATCTGTGCTGTGCAATCCAGAACAAAAGACGTGGCAAGTTGAGTAAGGGTATCGTTTTGCTGCATGACGATGCCCGTCCACATGTGGTTAATCGGATCAAAGGTCTCATAGGATCTTTTCAATGGGAAACTCTAGATCATCCCCCATACAGCCCTGATCTGGCGCCCAGCGACTACCATTTGTTCCTGCACTAGAAGAAACATCTGGGCAATCAGCGTCTTCAAGACGATAACGAAGTCAAAACAGTTGTGATACAGTGGTTAACACGTCAGGTGGCAGAATTTTATGAGGAGGGTATTCAAAAGCTGGTGCCACGTTATGACAAGTGCCTCAATATTTACGGATTAGTGCTTAGCCTTTATGTGATTGTAGATAACGCAGTTGATGAATAATACGGACTTTACTGCGTTGATTAATATAGAAAACAGCGTAACAATGAATAAGGTTCTCTATGTGGCCACGATAGGAGTGCATTTGGAGGAGGGCGCTACTGTTTTGCTGACAATGCATAACGTCATCAACGCTATATGGGAGGAAAGCGCCTCTAAATGCAACTCGAAAGCTGCAGATGTTTTCTTTACTTGGCCTCACTTCCAGTGCTCTGTTCATTTGTTCCCTAACTGTTTAATTCCTCTTACCACAGAACACATTCATATTGTAACGCGGGCGCTGGAGCACCCTGTAAAGCAGCTGGCAGCGGAAGGTAGGGGAGGCACCGGTTAGCCACACCTCCTCCTCGTTTGTCTTGTGGTGGTGACAGACTGTGGTCAGGGAAAAAACATGACTGTGTCGCCGGTTTTCTCTACACCTGTTTCTCGATCTTTCTGTTACTAGAACAATCCTGTAAACACGAGAAACCGGCGATATTCCTATATAAAGAGAGTTACAGACAGACAGATGGAGTTAGTGAGTTGAGTTGGTTTTGGTTTAGTCAGTCAGTGAGTTGGTTTTGTCAGTCGCAGTTCTTGGTGTAAGAGTTAGTCAGTGACGTGTTAATGAACGAAAGGGTTGTGCAACGGAAGACTGTACGTAACTTTGAATGTGTACCGGAGCTTACGTAACCGCGAGTACAGTGAAATTGTAACGGACGGACTGGTGAATTGTAACTGTGTGCAGCAAGTAATTCTGTGTAATTGGCAAGTGTTAAACTGTAAGTCGGTGGAAATAAAGAACATTGTTGAGTGGTGTAATTGGACTTTTTATTTCACGAACCCACAAAGTCACACTGGTGTCAGGAAGCGGGAAGATAACATCACCGAGCATTACAACCATGGACGCGGCATTGGAGAAAATTTTGGAGAAGATGATGGAAATGAAGGCGGAACTGACAGAAATGAAGACGGCAAATGAAAACCTCGCTGCAAAAACAGAAGCGGCAAACGACAGCATCACCGGGAAGATGGAAGAAATGAAGGCCGAATTAACAGCGAAGACGGAAACGGCTAACAGCAACTTGGCCACGACAATGACCTCAAAGATGGCCGAACTGACCACAGAAATGAGGGCAGCGAACGACAGTCTGGCCACGGAAATGAAGGCGGCGAACGAGGCTCTCGCCGCAAAGTTTGAGGAACGGTTGGCCGGCGTGAGGGCCGACAACATCGCAAAACCCCTCACCCGCCTGACGGAGGAAAACCGGCCTTATGTGTGGACGGAGGACGCCGAAGACGCTTTCCAGCACCCGAAGGGGACCCTGTGCAGTGCTCCAGTTTTGGGTTTCCCACAACCGGGTGGCGCCTTCATTGTGGACACCGACGCCAGCGACCATTGCATTGGAGGTGTCCTATCGCAGATCCAGGACGGCCACGAGCGCACAAGAGTGGAAGAGGAGGAGCGTGCCGCAGCAGTCCGAGTAGTTGTGGCAGTGCCTGCTGAAGGCTGGGATAGCGCAGGCCTGAGGAGGGAGCAGCTGGCGGACGCAGACTTGGGGCCACTCTTGAGGGAAGTGGACGCAGGGACGAGACCGACCTGGGAGGACATCGCACCGAGGAGCGCCACCTACAAGTCGCACTGGGCCCAATGGGACTCGTTGAAGACCAGAGAGGGCGTGCTGTTCCGGGTATGGGAGTAACCCGATGGGAAGGCGCAGAGAGGACAGTTGGTACTTCCCCGGAACAAGGTCCCGGAAGTCTTGGAGGAAGTGCACGCCGGTACTTCAGGAGGACACCTGGGAGCGAACCGAATGATTCACAAACTACGGCAGCGCTACTTCTGGCTCAGACTTCGGGCAGATGCTGGTGGTACACCTGGACCGCCTCGCACGCTACGATGGGGCTGTTCGAGGCGAACAGCTTTGAGGAGGGAGCAGTGTAACGCGGGTGCTGGAGCACCCTGTAAAGCAGCTGGCAGCGGAAGGTAGGGGAGGCTCGGTTAGCCACACCTCCTCGTTTGTCTTGTGGTGGTGACAGACTGTGGTCAGGGAAAAAACATGACTGTGGCGCCGGTTTTCTCTACACCTGTTTCTCGATCTTTCTGTTACTAGAACAATCCTGTAAACACGAGAAACCGGCGATATTCCTATATAAAGAGAGTTACAGACAGACAGATGGAGTTAGTGAGTTGAGTTGGTTTTGGTTTAGTCAGTCAGTGAGTTGGTTTTGTCAGTCGCAGTTCTTGGTGTAAGAGTTAGTCAGTGACGTGTTAATGAACGAAAGGGTTGTGCAACGGAAGACTGTACGTAACTTTGAATGTGTACCGGAGCTTACGTAACCGCGAGTACAGTGAAATTGTAACGGACGGACTGGTGAATTGTAACTGTGTGCAGCAAGTAATTCTGTGTAATTGGCAAGTGTTAAACTGTAAGTCGGTGGAAATAAAGAACATTGTTGAGTGTTGTAATTGGACTTTTTATTTCACGAACCCACAAAGTCACAATATCGTGGCTGACTAATCCTGCCAGACTTTCAAAACACATTCCTCATATGTAGAACAAAAAGTATGTTATATGCACCTGGATCCAGTTAGAACTCATTTTCTACGAATATTCTTTGCTTCTGGGAACTAAATATGAAATAAATATTAAATTAGATCTAAAACATTAAAGAATATTAAAATATTATATATTTGTATAAGCTAATGTTCTATATTTCATATTAATCATGATAAAAGTTGTAGAAATGTTTTAATATATGCATATATCCTTGTAGGCAGTAGGAATAAGCAATTGTCAAATGTTTTAAGAGCTAGTCGCTCTGTGACGACTTAGATTTTCTATTCTCTTTGCATGACCATGTCATGAGAAACGAATCAGTACTTACAATTTGAGAAAAATAGGTATACGTATTTAAAAATTCAAACCAAGGAATATCTTAAATTAACTTCCAAATAAAAGTGATCAATTGTGGTCTGTGGTCTTAAGATTTCGTCTTTCTCTTACACTTTAACAATTTTGTATAAGACATGCAGAATAAAGAGGACTTTAGAGTTGTTTTTTTTTCTTCAGAAAATTCAGGTTAGATTCATTTGTCATCCAAATCGCTTATATTATTTTAATGAAAATTGTTAGTCATTTTTGGCAAAATCAAAACAGATAAAACATTTTCTGTGAAAGGTTAGTTTGAGATGGGGGGAGTTTCTTTAAAGTCTCCCTTTCATATCCTCGGAAGATGCTGAATAAATATCTACTTTCGTATTTAAAATACGTTTCATTTGATTCTTCACAGTCACACATTTATATATATTTTTTTCCTCTAAGAAAGCTTTAGTAGGGCTGATTGAGGGGATTTCAAAACATGTATTCGTGTATTTCCTGTAAATTATATACCTGCTAGACAACAGCAGCAGCCACATTTTACATAAAATATTAAAAGCGGCAGTGAAGTCGCTCATAAAACAAACAACCCAATGCCTGGCCAAGGTCCGACCGCAGCGTCCTCAATATTTACCACAACGGATGTCATGAGATGGGTGCAGTATTGAAGGGTGGGACGTGGCTGTGAAAGGGTCTTCACAATCAGAAACAGCTACTATGACTTCAAGTAGCGCTTTAACTGGACCTCAACAACCCCACAAGGTTGAGTGCACTAGTTCTCCCAGTAGGGGAAAATCCCCAGGCCAATACCGGGAAACGAGCCATGGCCTCCCACTTGGTAAGAAGCTGCGCTACCCCGCGTTGAGACAGCCGAAACAGATCATAGGAGACTATAAAACTCTTAGACCCGGTTGCATAAAAGATAATCTAAGTTCAAGCATACCAAAATGAACTTCAGTCAATCTGAACTTAGAATTTTGGTTGTTTAGCATTGATCTAAGTTCATGGCCTCTTGATCTAGTGAATTTTCTCCAGTTAACTTGATTGAACATAGATCAGCAGAACTGCAGAATTTACACAATAGTTTCTGAGTAGAAATAAGTAGTGCAGCTTTAAATAAATAGTAAATAAAGTATTTTTGTGGTTATTTGTATAAATAATTGGCCTCTTTATTTCACAAATGTATGTTAAAGGTGCATTATTTTTGTTCATAACCTATCATTTGTATTATTTTCAGAATTAAGATTACTCTGATATCTCTGATGATTAGAATTTTCAATTTGAAAGGTCTCCTCGTGTTTTACAACATAAAGGAAATCCCATCTCAGAACTAAATGACAGAAAATTCAAAATATCAAAGCATATAGTTGAAGAATTGGAGCATAGGCTACATGCAGAGTTAAGAACACAAACCCTGAGGAATTATGCACTCAATCCAATGTTTATAATCCTTCTCGCATTACGGTTCTATGCAACTGAAAGCTTCCAAATGGTGATTGGGGATATGTTTAATATAAATAAAGGGACTGCGTTTAGAACAATACACAAAGTTATAAGGGAGATTGGAGCTTTAAGATCTCATTTCATCAGGATGCTTATGGGAAAGGGTGAAATAAGAAGGATTATATGCGAGATTTAAGGTTAGCGACACGCATCTTCTCTTTTGTTTGAACTTCCATTTTTTGTTTATGTTTTCCAACTCACAGTATTGTAAACAGACGAAAATGAAAAAGATGTACATTGGGCATACAGGATGTTACAAAAAGGTACGGCCAAACTTTCAGGAAACATTCCTCACACACAAAGAAAGAAAATATGTTATGCGGACATGTGTCCGGAAACGCTTAATTTCCATGTTAGAGCTCATTTTATTACTTCTCTTCAAATCACATTAATCATGGAATGGAAACACACAGCAACAGAACGTACCAGCGTGACTTCAAACACTTTATTACAGGAAATGTTCAAAATGTCCTCCGTTACCGAGGTTATTTGCATTCATCCTCCGTCGCATGGAATCCCTGATGCGCTGATGCAACCCTGGAGAATGGCGTATTGTATCACAGCTGTCCACAATACGAGCACAAAGAGTGTCTACATTTGATACCTGGGTTGCGTAGACAAGAGCTTTCAAATGCCCCCATAAATGAAAGTCAAGAGGGTTGAGGTCAGGAGAGCGTGGAGGTCATGGAATTGGTCCGCCTCTACCAATCTATTGGTCACCGAATCTGCTGTTGAGAAGCGTACGAACACTTCTACTGAAATGTGCAGGAGCTCCATCGTGCATGAACCACAATGGGGTATTTTGACAATTGTCTGCACGAATGATTTCAATTTACATTTAAGAGAAATACTAAAATGAGCTCTAACATGCAAATTTAGCTTTTCCGGTCACATGTCCACATAACATATTTTCTTTCTTTGTGTGTGAGGAATGTTTCCTGAAAGTTGGCCGTACCTTTTTGTAACATCCTGTATAATGGAGATAAAGTAAGCGAAATGATTAACTTTTGATAAATACTGTTTCAATATGCAGTAATTCCTATACTGTTTATTGAAAATAATATTATTTCTAGGACAAATAAGCATAAAACGAAAGATTTATTTAGTTTTTGTTATGTCTAGGTTGGCTACTCTGTGAAAATGAATTAAACAGTGTCGAGTAAGTCCGAAAATTCTGGAATCCTTTCGATACAACACGAAAGTTGTAACATGTGTGGTATGTTGCGCATTTGTTTTTGTGATCTCAGATCAGTACTGAATGGCGTTCATCTGTCAGCATTTTACAACCCACGCGGGTTCGCAAATTTTTATCTTCGGTTATAAATGAACTGCAGTTAGCGATTTTTATGCAACCGGGCCTTAGTTGCGCACGTGATGCTACAAGTTAGAACGTTTTGCTTGCTGAATTAATTGCAGAACTCCTAAAGTGTGAACCGGTTAATGTATTAAATAGAATTGATATGGAACTAGGTCAAGGTGCTAGCTGAACAACAATTAACGTACACAATTCTGCCTTCAAGTTGAATTTATATCTTCCCACCTAATCACTCGTTCAAGCAATGTATTCCAAGGGTGAAAAGGAAAGGCATGACAACTTGGCACTCGTAGGCCATGACAGGGGGCTCGACCTTCAAAGTCCTCGATTAGAACAGGTGAAATAAATCATCATTATCGTTATCTAGTCCATGTTATGGATCCTAAAGCCGGCCACATATATTGCTTAGTTCATGCTTATAATTTTGTTAAGTTCAGTTTATTTGCATTTAAGCTTGCATATAGTATTTCTTTAAAATTCGAACTACAACTTTCCAATACTATTCTAATGCCCGATTTCACCAACAGATGTTAAAATCGACGTTAACAAATGTAACGTAACAATTGTCACAGCGCTAAAACTAATGTTAAATTTCTTGCATTTCACCAACCTGTTTTCTTAAAATGTTAACAAACCTGTGTTAACGCCAAGAAACTTGTAAATATCACAGCTATAGAAGGCTATGGGTGATTTTCTAAACGTACTTCGATGCGCTTTTGTTTTCATTTTCGTCTGCACAAATGGCGGATGAACAAAATCATAAATATAGCCGTGAGACAAATTTCTCATCGACGGAGAAAGAATTGTTAATTGAAATGGTGACCAAGTGTAAGGATATCGTGGAAAATAAGAGGACGGATGTGATGAATGTAAAAGAGAAAGATGTAGCGGGGAAAATATTGTAAACGAATTTAATTCAAATGCATGTGTCACTACTACAAGCACCAAACAACTAGTCAGTATTACGTAAATTTAAAACGAGGAGCGAAGGACAAGTGCCTTAAACGTTTCAAGACGGGAGGTGGACAATGTTTTATCCACATAATTCAGTGAATTATAAAATCGCAAAGTTATTAATACTTGAAGCAAAGGCGAGATCGCCATATTCCTTTCGATGCATGTTCTAACCTCTCTTGTACTTCCGCAGTAACCTTTACAGCAACATGTTTCGACAGTCTATACCTCCGTAAAAAAATTTTCTTCTGATAGTTCCTCAAAATAATTTCTCCTCATAGGCCGTACTCTATTATGAATGTCATTTAGACGGTCTTAAATATAGCAAATCGACATCAACAGCTGAGTTCATGTTCGCCATCTTGACTATTTACAATTGCTAAGGACTTAACATTAGAAATTCGGCGTGTTAGTTTAACATGAGATTTAACACAAGTGTTACGCTAATACTTGTTGGTGAAATGCAATTTTTGTTTTAACTATTGCTAAACTCGTGTTAAGTCTTAACATTTGTTGGTGAAATCGAGCATAAGTATACACAGATCGTTAATATATTATCATTATCCCTTTTTATACAGCTATACCAATGTTTTAAACATCTTTCTAAAATTTCCTCACTTCCCAAAGTCTTCCAAGCCCCAAATTGATTTAGTTTTAATATTCTTAGGGTATCGAGTTCTAAACCGGATGACTTATATAATTAATTACTTAATATTTGTAACTTCTAAATGTATTCCTACTTAAATATGTGCCTTTTACTTTCTTTCCCACTACATAATTTAGAAGGAATTTCACTTCACCCAAAAAATTACAAGTTCCATGGTGTCATTAGATGTATGGCACGTTGCTCCATCTTCTCTCAATTCGATATCATCCAGCTGCTCCACAAATATCTTGAAGATACCCATATTAACTTCATTGTCCACAGACGTATCATATAAAATGGGACCTACGATCCATAGATGCTGGTGGAGGACACTTCCAACATTTTCTCTGAGATGTAAATAGTGTAATGGGATCTCCCAATTGTGTATTTTATTCTCCCAAAGTTGTACGTGTGTCCTATTATTGGTTCAAAGGTTATAGCCTATTGAAATGGTTCGGGTTTATATGAATCGCATTGTACAAAAGTTTTTTAAGAAAATCTTCCACACCAAGCTGTCCCTTATATGGGACTTTTTTTTCAGAATATTGATTTTCTCATAAATATCTCCCAACGATATTAATGAAAATATCAAACGTTTAATATTTTTCATGACATAAAATGTAAGTATATTGTGATTTTGTGGGTTCGTAGAATTCAAAGTCCAAATGTTCCTTATTTCCGTAGAAATACACTTTGGTCAACCCTTACAGTAGCAAAATTACGTAGCTTACACAAATACAATCTTCGTCACTTCTGCACACGTAAACAAACAAAAGAGTTCACTTTCAAAACACAGCTGCAGGCACACGAATTAGTTCCGATTACGACTCTATCTCGATAAACTAGTCACGGCTTCTTTTTTATACCCGCTCACTGTGCGAGAAATTACCGGTATTTTCTGTAACAAACAAGACAGCACTAAATCCTTCCAGTTATCTATCTTTATCTGTTTCGGCAAGCTTTTTATCTCTGCGCTGCACCTTCCAGTTGTCTATCTTTGTTTCACCTGGCCTTTAATCTCCCCGTTGCCCTATCTGTCGCTTTGTGAGCGCCGGCCTCACATCGTCGCAACAATAGGTTCACGACAATGTCTTGAATTTTGTGGTCATGTCTTCTAAAGCCCTCCCTATTCTGGATGACTTTTGCATACGAGGTAGACAAAATCTTACTGCATTAAGCTGTTGAACACACCAAAGCATACAATTTACTTCAAATGTTTTTATGAGAGTTCATTATTTCAGAGATATTCCTAGTCATTAGTTTGAATTTTAGTATCTTCCACAAAAGCCAAATCATTGGTTCTTTTTTCTTTTCTTTTCCTTCTGGGTCATTAGCAGAAAACATTTTCATAGTCATCACATAACTTTAGATAAGGTTAGACTATCCTTAAGCACCGTGGGACGTGTGAATGCCTCAAAAAATCGAAATTTTGTTTTATGTCTTATAAAAATCAGCAATATTTTACGAATCCAATGATATATTGCATTATATGTATTCTTAATATTTAAGCCCTTTAAATGGTGATTTAAATATGGCGTCACCATGTCCACGCCCTCTTTTAAATACATACATAACCATTGAAATTAAAATTGTTATAACTTTGTGATTTGTGGCAGCACAGCTATGCGGTAAATTTTATGCTTGTTGTTGGTATCTCTGCTGCAGTTGTGGCTGGATGTGTATTTTCAGAGAGCTCTCACAATATGGCGAATTGTACACATTTGAAGTATATGTGGACTATAGTTGCAGTTTTGTTTACAGTTCAAATTATCGACTTGAGTGTTATTTATTCAAGGTGATTTGAAGCTTTGTTATAAATATGGGTAGAGTAAAGCGTTTTGGTTGGAGAAAGGCAGTGTTTTGTCGTAAAAACACAAAAATCAGTGACATTGAAAGTGTATCTAACCTTCCTAGTTGCAATAAATTTTCACATTGTCTCACAGTCAACCAGATGATGACAACAGCTTTTGCGTAGATAACAGTGGAGCTCAGAAGGGTTTTAGAGCTATCATTGTTATCCAAAATGGTGTAGAAAAGTACAGGATTATGGTGCAGGAATGTTGTAACTTTTGGTGAGTTAGCTAAAAAAAAAAAAAAAAAAAAAACTGTTGTTTTAGTTTTTTGCATTTTCCCACAAGTTGCAATTTTACATGTTTGGGTACACATTTCTCAGAAACCACTTATGTTAGAGGTCTGAAACTTTTTGTAGTGTCACGAACCATTATGTTTAATAAAATGACCGTAAAGATATTTTCAGGTAACACATTTTGAATTTTTAAAAATTTAAAATCTGTGCATTTTAAGTGAAAGAATAATGGTATCAAATTCAAGATTTTTTGTCTATATACTTCACTATATAAAAATTCTAACACGGTTATTTTATGCATCACTGAGTACTTTATTTCTCCTAAAAAATTGGATTCTTTGTGAAAACAATTATGGTGGTTATGTGTAACTAAATAATATGTGTTTAGAAAACTTCGTTTGTTGACGTCATCTTAGAAAGCATCTGAGAAAAGTTATGAATTTATATTACATGTTTTGCTTTATCAACATATTAAGAAATAGTTGCTTGTTAGATGGTATGAATTTCATTGCCCTGTGACAAAGGAAACCCATGAATTTTGATTTTTAAAAAGTGTGTAGTTTAACGCAAGCATTGTGCTTTCCACACGTCCCTCTGTCCTTCAAGTCTTCTGTATTCCCCTACAACGATTGTACCTACAGAGAAATATGTAATAAACTTATATATAGATTAACATAAAGTAGTTTGTATACAAGAGAAAGTCATTTGGCTTTTTTGCAGTGAGAGAGAAAATAGAAATAAATGAAACTTGGTTTTGCTTTGCTGAGATAACATAGATTGGTTAACAGTTGACATATGTCCTAGCCAAAATGTGTATTGCCACGGTTTATTAGGGTGGATAAAATCAAACACCCTGTATAAGCATATTTATCAAGTGATTAGAATAAGGAAATTTGTTATACTATGTCCCTTGAAATTTTTATGAATCTCTAGTCACAAATTTCATAATGTATGTATCATTTTCATGTTACACAATGCAGAGGTTCAGTTTTTGATAAATTCCTCTTCTTGCATTTCGCAGTTTTCAGCCAAAAGCGTCCGGAATTTCAGTTTTGGTACTGGAAAATCCGTT
This sequence comes from Mantis religiosa, assembly GCA_030765055.1. Lineage (NCBI taxonomy): Eukaryota > Metazoa > Arthropoda > Insecta > Mantodea > Mantidae > Mantis > Mantis religiosa. Next base: position 36,634,309 of record CM060960.1, read on the forward strand.
TCTTGTGCTAGAAAATAAGTTATGATCGCCGAAATGAAAGGGGGAAAGGAGGAATTGGTTACAGATATTATTAGTGTTGAAACATGTGATATCAAAGCGGAAATCCTTTTTTCCTCGTGACGTCATTACTTGCTCAGATTACATAGGAGCTGCACTTGTCTGTACATATATATTGCTTCCTGCCACATGTAATTGGGTCATCCATAAATGTATAAATATACTCGCATATAGGAAGTAATAACAATGAAATTGATACAATAATGCTGCAGTTTAGTGCAAACTTATGTCTGCCACAGATATGTTATGTAAACCATACGTATTGTGACTTGGTACAGCTTTTAAACTGTCACTTTCGTTGGGACTTAACAGACAGAGCTACTTCATACTGTGAAGTATTGTGTTTCAAATGGGAAGAGTTCTCACCTGTAGCGAATCAGATGCCTTCACCATTGCCACCTCGTTACCCCCACTCTTTTTATATCCCCCCTCTCTCTCGCACCTTGTGAGAGGTCGTGGCGCCAGAAGTAAGGGAACGCAAACAGAATTTTCCAAAGTTTTATAATAATGCAGTTGTTGAAACCACAATCCTAACATAAATATACGTATATTACGCAAATGTTTTAAATATTTAGTTTAAAGTTAATTATAGTTTATGAATTACTTATTTTTCCAATCCAAAAAAATACCAGCAGTGCATCCGTATAGCTGTGAATGTTACTTACGTTAAGAGATAATTCCTCATTGTCATTGTCATCAACGTCTGAGTACTGCAAATTTATGATGATAGGTCCCAAAATCTCGTTACGTGCTATTTCTTTCCAAAAGTCGTCTTCTTCTAGTTTATCTGATGGCTGACGTAGTTTTCCCAGTCTTGTTGTGTTCCTTGTCAATTTCTTCGTGAATAAGTCGTTCAACGTCAGTCATTTAAAAATATTATTTCTGTTTGCAATACAATTTGAGCCAGGTTAACTCTATTGGATTGTTCTAGCAGTAGTAAGGGGGGAAGGTGGATCACGTCTCATTGATCCAGCTGATACACTTTTTCATGGAAGAGTAACTGAATAATGCTGCTTTGAACTCTCTAGAGTAAATAGAGATTACGAACCATTCATAAACAAAGATATAACGTGACCAGACACGTTCTGCCAGACTAACAAGAAGTGTATTGTTTCCTCTCATCGAATTTAACAAACACCTAGGCTTATTCAAAGTACATATTTCTTTTATCACGCCATATCAAATGTTTACGTTTCAGTTCTGAGTAATTTCAAATATACGTTCACGCATACATGCCAACCAGTGCATTACAGTGCTTACATCGCAATGCATTGTTATAATATAATGGTATCTACTTTATTTATTCGTATTAGGAAAACTATTTGAGCTAAAAATATGGGGTTTTTACGGTTATGTTAAATGAATTACTCTCACCTTCCTCATGGATCAGTTTTGGCAAAATATGAATTTTTGTCTTAGCGCGAATGGTATTTATTAGAGATTGATTAGTTTGCCGCTTGTCACACACCACTTAGGGGAATGCAATACGATAACACCGCAGGACTCCGATTGATTGCTCACCTAGTATCGCCCAAGGACAAACACCTTCCCATTTAAAACACATACAGGTTTCAATTGTCACTGTCATTCCACTTTCCTTGCGTCGTAATTAGATACACCCAATGCGGCATCTTCTTCTGGACGGTTCACTAACTATTGAAAACAGTCTTTTGTTCAGTAATGCGAGTATTGATAGTGATTTGTCTTTGTATTTGTGTTATATCCAGCGATGTGTGTGTGTGTGTGTGTGTGTGTGTGTGTGTGTGTGTGTGTGTGTGTGTGTGTGTGTGTGTGTGTGTGTGTGTGTGTGTGTGTGTGTGTTGTAATTTACGTCCTCCAACGTTAAGTTATATCGGACGGTGAATGAATTGGGTGACATGATGCTCAAATGAGTCCAGGTTCCATGGAGCTTAAAGTTACCCGACATTCGTCTTGAAGGATAAGGGAAAAACCCCGGAAAAACCTTATCTAGGTAACTCACCCTGACCGAGATTCGAACTCGGGACTTCTCGAACGTGAGGCAGACATGCTACCACCACGCTACCGAGGCGGGCATACATTTGTAGTTATAACATTTATTAAAATATCCTGATGATGGGAGAGAGAGAGGCTCCCGAAGCGTCGACTTCTAATCGTCTTTTCACCTGGCTTGTTTCCCCAGAAGATAACGAACGAAACCTTCCGTGTATTGCGTGATACTGGGCTCTTATAAGGGACTATTTTGGCCTCAATTGGATGGTGTGGATCTCAGAAACATCTGGTTCCAGCAAGATGGTGCCACACGTCATACTGCTCTCGGAGCAATCGATCTTTTGAAGGAGAAGTTCAGAGGTTTGATCATTTTCCATTGTGGTGATGTTAACTGGCCACCCTGATCATGTGATCTAGCACTGTTGGATTACTTCTTGTGGGGTTATGTTAAATCTGGAGTTTATGTAAACAGTAAATGATCTTAAAAATAACATCACGCGTGTTATTCGTGAAGTTGGGCCTAATTTCCTTCTTCTGTCATTGAAAATTGGGTCAAACGTATACGCGCAACCCAACAGTCACTTAACTGATGTTCTCTTCCACACGTAATTATTATATTCCATTAATTATATTCAAAAAAGTGCGAAATAAATTTACATAATTTATATAACGGGTTTTATTTAAGTTTAGAATAGGACACTTGATGAAAGACCCTATATAATGATATTTCAAAGAAGGAGCTTTTTTCAGCTGTAAAGTTTGTAAGATTTGTTTGTTGCAGGTTCAGTATTTTGTGTGAAAAGGAAGCATTTAATGAGTTTGTTATTTCATCAATAAGCTCAGCATGCATACAAAAATAATGTAATATTTTTATAAGTAGCATGCATATACAAATGCTTATTTTTTTGTTTCAATTTTAACAGTTAAATGTCAGTTATAAGTATGGCTTTGTATTTACCTAGTGCTATAAGATTTTTGAAACGTATTTCAACAAATATTAGACTTTCCCACAAATATTTAGCATTCACCAAAAGCTGTAGAATACATCAATGTAAAGTCTGTCTAGTCAACGCGGGTACAGTTGCCTCACAAAGGAAACGTACCCTACCGCCCACTGGCCGCTCCGTGGCTCTGTGGTTAGACCGCTTGGCTCTCACCAAGGCGGCCCGGGTTCGATCCCAGGCGACCGCAAAGCGAGATTTGTGGTGGACAACACGGCGCTGGGGCGGGTTTTCTCTGGGATCTCCGGTTTCCCCCTCCATCTCATTCCACCGCTGCTCCATCTTCATCTCATGTATCATCAGTGTCGTCGCCTGCGGTGCCGTATGTAGTAAAAGCGGGCGTTAAACACTATACATTTTTTTTACCGCCCACTAATGACCGTCATAAACTATCTCCACACTTCAGAAATGGAACACTGTCATTGAGGACCAAAAGCAACCCTGATTTTCTGGAAATGATAGTCACATGTTTACTCCACGTGGAGTCTCAGTTGCCAAAGTTCCAACTTCCAGTTGATCTGTTTCATTACGTGCAGAAATTTGTTGTGTCACGATGTGGACACAGTGGGAGTTTTCTTCAAGTGGAGGAAAAATCCATTTATGGACTAACCCCGACTGTACTGGGATGGTGCAGCCGGGAGTGTGAGCTTCACCCGAAGGTACTACCTCCACCGGAGAGTAGTCAGGAGAGGAATTCCAGCAGTACCGCTATAAGCACCTGCGGATTCATGGAGAGCGTGTACAGGTTGGTCGTATGGCCTAAACGAGGTGGGGTTGGGTGCTAGGACATAAGCATGGCCGAAGCCCTGAATATGCCCTCGCGGATTCATCGTGAGGGATGTGGTGGGGGTAGTATCGTTTCCAATAGGAAACGCCGTCCTAACGTAGTGGTTGCATCCTCAATTATAGAGGTAGTCATGTGTAAGTTATAGTACTTTTAGTTCTTAGTTAATGGTCTGTCCAACCTTAAGCGGGTAGAACGTGTCATTAATGCTAGTGGTGGGCGCTAGGATAGAGTTAGTCATGCATTATCGTTACAAGTAAAATTAGTGTGTACATATCTAGGATTGTTAGTACTGCGCGTAAGCTGCGTCTAGTGTGAGGTTAATTCTAAGTTGAATTTGTTCGCATATGATTGGTCATAACCATTATTTATAGCGATATGTCATGTAAGTGTGGGGGGAGGGGATTGCATCCCCGCCAGAGCCTCCTTGACTGAGAGCAAGGACTTTGTGGACTGCCAAATGTCAGGGTGTGGTGTATTGTCATGGGTAATCTTACCACTTCTATGGAAGTCTTACGAGAGTGCCTAGATCCTCTTGATGCCTATTTAAGGGTCTCCCATTCCTATGGTCCTATCAAATATGGACAGATGCAGTGGCAAATGCAAATGAAGTAGTAGATAACTTTCAGTCAAGTGAAAATAATCAAAGTGATGACAATAGTGTGAATAACTGCGCCGAGTTATATTACTGGAAAAGCCTGAAAAAACAAAGTTATAATGGGAACTCTGTTTAAGCAAATTCAAGAACGTGTTTTGAACACATAAATATGTGCTGAAAAATAATCTTGGTAAGGGGTCGTCCAATGAACCTGATAAATTCTGACTATTCACAGAAATACAGTAAGAAAAGTTGTGACGAAAGGAATGCCAAAGACGCCGATCAAGTGTGAAAACAAAAGGAAACGTTTCTCTAAAGTAGATAATTTCATATGCGATTTAATTCGCCGAGAAATTCATAGATTCTATGCAAAAGGGAGAGCGCCCACCTTAGACGAATTGGTTGAACATTTGCAAGTAATTTGTGATTTTCCTTATGGGCACTGCACTTTGCGCGGCCTCCTAAAGGAGCTGGGTTTCAAATACCGCACTTTGAATAAGATAAGGGTTATTATGGAATCCAGTATTGGTCAAAACTAAGTAAGTTTCGCAGTAATGGACATAAGATAATTTATTTAGACGAAACCTCGTACCATACCCATGACGTATCGAGAAAGGTGGCAACCTTGTAGAAAGGACTGGGAGAAGGAGGGCCGGTGTTGTAAAACGATTATAAGGGTTTTTCAAAAGAGGTGGCCGAACTGCACACGCGTTAACTAAACAGACTTTAAGAAGAAGAATGGAACTCTACGCTTGAAATTTTAATTTCAAATGTGTTTTGAAATAATTTTCAAAATCTTTAAAGTAGCCCTTTGGAGTGGTTCCCCTCCGTGTGGGTTGGATTTATATCACACGATGCGGTGACATATCTGAAGTAGGATTCGCCCCGTCGTGAGGTCTACGCCCCACACGCGCAAAAGTTTCGCGCTCCCTCGTTGTGGCGACGCGTGTAGAAGCCAAACCTTACCTTGATGTAGAAGAGATGAACCTTTCGTCTAAAAGCCGTGAAGATGAAGTTCTCGAAGATTTCTATAAATCCTCTCTCCGGCAGCTGCGGCAAACGATGAGATGTGAAACTTCTCAGGCGTGGTATCGATACAAAAGGTATTTCACTTTTGGGCAACTATGGAATAAAATAATTAATACCGTTTTACTTTACTTGGAATTATATTTCTCGACATCATTTTCTTCTTTACATGCAACTTTTTCCACTGATGTGGAAAAAGGGCGCTCAACTATGACGGTCATTAGCGCCCTTTAAAAAACTAGTCATGGCAAAAGCCAGATATAAAACTTTCTAAAAACTATACAAGTGTAACGAAACCTAATAAAAATACACGTACACACGATGGCCTGTTGACCATCTCCCTCAACCACGAAGAGGAGCCCACACGAGGGAGACTGTTGGCTCGGAAACCCGGGTGCGCCAAACCCGTACCTACCGAAGTAGGCCACTGGGGTACCACTGATGTGTATAGCCCTTTACTATATTTTAATTTTCTCCTTTTATTTATAAGTGATGCAACGATTTTATACTTAAATTATTTATCGTAGCGTCGCGTATTCGATGTATATTTTAAACGTTTACTAAACGTTCATAAATGATGAACTCCAATAACTTCTCGTAGTTTCAAGAAGTCTTTTACCGAAAACGCGTCTAACCTCTTCGAGAGTTAAAGCCAGAAGAAAAAAATTTAAAAATAAAATCATTGGTTCTTTTTTCTGTTTTGGTTGCTAAGTTACCGTAATTCTTAATTCTGATTGGTCCTACGTTACAATTTGGGATTTCAATAAACCTAAGCATTTGTTGCATCATCTATATGGCCTGCTTGGTTATTAACTTACGTTGAATTACAGGTGACCATGTTTACTTAATATGTCCATATATGCCATATAAGCTTCACCTTGTTTGGTGCACAGAAAGTATTTAGTAATTAATGTTTATGGTTTGGGTAGTGACTGTCCTTTCTGAGACTGTGTCAGATGTAATGATCTTCTTGTTTCGTGGAAGATGTCCTGGGAATTGCATCCCTATTGTGACAGCTCAACCGTTGCCATATGACTATATTTGAAGACGGCACTTCCGCTGAGAATCACAGCTGTCTTGGCGTTCCCCCTCATGAGCCATATGTCACCAACATGACATTGCAAGCCTAAGGGAATCATAGCCTAGTCGAGATATGTACTTACTTGTGCTGCGGATTCTTTACCTTATGAACTGACCGTGAAATGTTATGCTTAAAACGTTAGCAGATATAAGAGAACAAAGAAAAATATTTTTAAAATATCGCATGACCTTTCTCTAGATTATATTAAGCACAGACTGTCAGGAACATATCAGTCCCGTTAGTGTGACAGAATTGGACCCAAGTTATTTATTTATTTAATGTTGCTTTAACTTACAATCGTATCGCGACAAGATGGAAATGGTATTACGACTTTATGGGTTCGTAGAATTAAAGTCCAGTTTGCAGAAATTCCAAAATGCTCTTTATTTCCTTAGAAACACTTTTTTGGTCAACCCTTACAGTGCTACAATTACGTAACATACACAAATACAACCTACAAGGTCGTCGATTACAAACAAAAGAGTTCACTATGAAAGGGTAGAGCCAGACTGAAAAATTCAATGTCATAGCCGGGACTTGAACCACGAATCTTCTGGTTTCCGTCCAACCGCTCTAACCACTTGAGCTACTATGACCAACGTGCCAACATGATATTAAATTCTCCAACTGACTCGTGTTTTTCCCGGTAAACCACTAGGAGTTCTAATAAACACATGAGACAACTACCTTAATGGCGACTTACTATGCTGTAAGTACTTTAAGGCCCGGGCTTTATAGTTCGGACCATTATTAGGTACAATTAATAGAAATTAATTGTTCTTTCACACTAGCCGTGTGTAGGACGCACTATGAAAGAGTAGAGACAGACTAAAAAATTCAATGCCATAGCCGGGACTTGAACCACGAATCTTCTGGTTTCCGTCCAACCGCTCTAAACCATTGAGCTACTATGGCCAAGGTGCCAACGTGACATTAAATTCTCCAACTGACTCGTGTGTTCTCCTGGTAAACCACTTAGAGTTCTCATAAACAATTTAACCTAATAGTGGTCCGAACTATAAAGCCCGGGCCTTAAAATACTTACAGCATAGTAAGTCGCCATTAAGGTAGTTGTCTCATGTGTTTATGAGTACTCCTAGTGGTTTACCGGAAAAAGCACGAGTCAGTTGGAGAATTTAATGTCATGTCGGCGTGTTGGCCATAGTAGCTCAATGGGTTTGAGTGACTGGACGGAAACCAAGAGAACCATGGTTTAAATCCCGGCCATGACATTGAATTTGCCAGTTTGATTTTATCTATCAAAAAAAAAAAAAAACCTTAGCCTATATACGGCTAGTGTAAAGGAACGTTTAATTTACGTCAGTTAACTGATATACGAGGACTGCTCAATAAAGAATGATCACTTTTTTTTTTGACAACGTACCTGTACTTATTCTCATAATTTTGATGGTCCTTCTCAAAATAGTCTCCCCTGATTGCGATGCACTTGTCCCAGCGTTTCTGCCAGTCTTCAAAGACATGCCGGAAACCATTGTTTGAGAGATCCTTCAAAATCGCCTCCGCAGCCTTCACCACTGCTTATGATGATGGATAATGCCTCCCACGGAGGCGTTTTTTCAAGTTAGGGAATAGAAAAAAGTCGCATGGGGCTAAATTCGGACTATAGGGAGGGTGAGGGATGCACTTCACGTTTAATTTTGCAAGATATTCAGGAACAACATTGGCAATATGCGGCCGCGCATTATCGTGGTGCAGCATCCAGCCTGCTTCACGGAAATGTGGTCTTTTGCACCTGATATAGACTTGCAATGTTTTGAGGGCATCCCTGAAGTATTGTCCAGTTACTGATGTGTGTGCAGGTACAACATTCTGATAAACTATTCCATGAATATCAAAGAATGAACGGGCCGCAATGACCTTGTTGTCGACGGGCCCTAAAACACCACACACTCACTCACTCAAAGAATGAGATGACCATAACTTTCCCAGCAGAAGCAACCACTTTTGCTTTTTTGGGGGGTTGGTGATGAAGGAGATTTCCACACTGAGCTTTGCTGTTTGCTCTCAGGATCTAAATGATGTAGCCAAGTTTGAAAGAAACTACGGATCTTCCTCTAACATCAACTTTAACTGCATGTTACCTCCATTGTAGCGGTAGGCGATACTGAACATGTCTGAACCTGCCGGGTTCTCACAGGCGGGAACCAGGAGTACCAACAATGAAACTACTACGGCGTGTTTATTTCACATTAAGCTAACAAAATATAATAAGATTGAATTTTAGTGCGAAAAATTATGACCGTAAAAAATTATGATTGAACAGCCCTCGTATATTTTAATATTAGAGCAATTTTTAAGAAAATCAAAATTTTGGTTAAAATAGTTGCGTGTACTACATGGCAAAGCGAGAAGGCGTATCGGAAAAAATCGCAACACATAGATGTTTACCTCAGCTTATCGCACATACATGGCGAGTCCAGTGTAAAGTATACTCTGTTCAGATGTAATCATGTCTTATAGACAGCAATGTGTCATCAGCAGGCGCGAGAAAACGTATCATATAGACACACGCAGCGCTTAATCGCTCTATTTGTGTTTCGTAAGTTACTGTACGTCAACATACTAATATTTAACTCTTCTAATCGACCAGATAAGACTAGATAAGAGACGATCACAACGCTGGTCCCCTGAAGGTCAATACACCTCAACGCTCTGTCCAGTAATAAAGGGTAGTTTGAGGTTGGGAGGTTTTCTTGAAATAATGTAAAATCTTTGTAAGACGCTGTACTCAATACAAAGTTTGATATTTACCGATTTTTTACCTTTGTGAGTTATCCTGTTCACAGATAGACGACCTTTTTTTTTTTTATGGGTGACTCGAAGCATATTTTCGGTGAGATGTATGATTGGAATTTTTGGATGGAGTTCAATGTCTTCTCTAGCTAACAAGAGTGGGTAGAGAATTTATCCTTCTAGTTACAACTTCATAAATTCTACGCTGAATGCACATACCATACAGTATAAATAGACTGTAGGTCTGTTTTACGTGGGCGCAGTGCCTCTATAGCACGCTGCCATGGGCCGGTCCGGCCCGAAGATCCGTTTAAACTTCATTCAATTATGGGCCAGGGTGTGTTTACGAGGATATATAGTTCTCTTCCCTAAACAAGGAATTGCCTTCCTCTATTTATTTTCGTCCTCCCGTGGGCTGGACCTCGTAATTCTTTTCCCTCGCCTTCAAAATTCAGGTCGTCCACATTGTATACCTTACTTACACACGCTACTTCCTCATCCAGCTTAAGGATTATGCACATATATTATAGCGCTGCTGAAACGCTTTCCATGGATTTATCTTTGTTAATAGAAACCTCTCAGATAACGCACTGATTATTCTCCGAAAGGTGAGATGGTTACTGACGCGTTTCTCGGACCTCTGCTAAATACCAATGAACGCAGCACTTCAGCCAATGAATGCGCAGGAATCAGAAATGACAGATACATGTTATGTCCACGTGGAATAAAACACAGCGTTGCAATGTCTTCGCTGTTTTCTCTCTAATTCATTTCATTCTTTTAGTTTTCTTGTGAACTTCATTGGTGCAAGTGGTGTTTCCTGACTATTCTTAAATATATGGAGACCTTGGGAAGTATCTAGCTTTGATGCTGGAAATAGTGTCAATAATCCAGCCAGTTTATCTTGTAGTGATAATATTAGTGATGCTAGTAATAATGTTGTTTCTACTTCTAGTGTCGCTGGTGGGACAGCAAATTAAGCAAGAGTAAAAGAAAGCAAGCTACCTTTAGGAACGCTCAGTAAACAGTCCCAACAATTAATATGTGATGTTTTTAAGTATATGGAAGCCAATAAGATAGGAAAGGGACCTATTACTGAAACTGCTAAAGCAGTAGGCTTAAGCAGACATACAGTTAGTAAAGTTGCGAAGAGTTATTACGCCAAAAAAGAAGGGCAACAGGGAACCAAAGTTAGGGAAGGTTGATAATCTCACCTACGACATAGTTCGTGTACAGATTTTATAAAGAAGGGCAATCACCAACAGTTTTGGAATTGCTGCATTAACTTCAAACCGTGTGCGATTTTCCTTACAAAAAGGATTCACTTAGTGAAGTTAGCTTTCCGCTTTCGCACGCGTGTGATTATGGAATCAGCAAGGATTGTGGCATGGAGATACAAGTATTTGAGCAGGCTAAACTATTTAAGGCAGGAAGGGTATCGTATAATTTATTTAGACGAGTCTTGGTACGATACTCGTTATGTCATAAGAAAAGGTTGGGATGACGGCAGTTGTTCTTGCTGTCTTCCAGCAGGTGTCACGTCCGAATCCTTCATGCAGGTGGTAGCCAGGTTAGGATTGAGGGCTGCTTATATTTGTCCTCTAAAAGTATTCGGGAATCCTTGGCCGATTCTCATCACGAGATGAATGCCGAAATATTTGAAGCTTGGTTTAGGAACAAACTTTTGGAAAACATTCCTCCTAAGTGTGTGACTGTCTTAGATAATACTAGTTATCATTCACGGCTACAGATAAAAATTCCCACTATGTCTAGCAGAAAGGACGAAATGATTAAATTCATGTTAGAACATCATTTAGAAGAACCCAGTCCAGTTCCTGTAAAAGCCGTGCATTTGGAGAAAATGCTAACAACTTGGAGAAAACGCGACAACGTTGTTTTCTCCATAGCGAGCGGATCGACACATCTTATCTCTGCGTAACTGAGTATATGAATCTTATCGCATCCTTTGACGCCGCCATGGTAACCGTTTATAGTAACTGTAGTGATAGACATTATGCATGGGTAGCCTAGGTAGCGTAGATGGTAGCATGTCTGCCTCACGTTCAAGAGGTCCCGAGTTCGAATCTCGGTCAGGGTGAGTTACCTGGATAAGGTTTTTTCCGGGGTTTTCCCTTATCCTTACATACGAATGTCGGGTAGCTCTAAGCTCCATGGATCCTGGACACATGTGAGCATCATTTCACCCATTTCATTCACCGTCCGATATAACTTAATGTTGGAGGACGTAAAATTAAAAAAAAAAAAAAAAAAAAAAAACATACGTGGTCTGAAAAGCTTCCGACCTAATAAAGATACAATACATTTTTTCAGACATAGTCTCCTTGTAGCTCCACACACTTCTCCCAGCGATGCCCCCATCTCTGTAACCCGTCCAAATAGTACTTGGCGTTTTTCTCTACAAAATAATTATTCATGAAGGTGATTGCCACTTCGTTTGACGAAAATCTCTGTCCCCCGAGCGCAATTTTCAGATGAGAGAACAAAATAAAAGTTGCCTGGCGCTAGATGTGGTGAGTAAGGCAGTTGATCAAGCAGTTCAAACCGTAATTCGTGGATTTTCGTCATTGCAACTGCTGAGGTGTGAAGTGTATAGTGTTTAACGCCCGCTTTTACATACGCAGGCGGTAACACTAATGGTACATGAGATGAAGATGGCGGGGGAAACCGGAGGTCCCGGAGAAAACCCGCCCCAGCGCCGTGTTGCCCACCACGGGTGGACGTGGTTCAAGCCCGGGCCTTAAAGTACTTACAGCATAGTAAGTCTCCATTAAGGTAGTTGTCTCATGTGTTTATGAGAACTCTTAGTGGTTTACCGGGAAAAACACGAGTCAGTTGGAGAATTTAATGTCATGTTGGCACGCTGGCCATAGTAGCTCAATGGTTTAAAGCGGCTGGATGGAGACCAGAAGATCGTGGTTCAAATCCCGGCTATGGCATTGAATTTTTCAGTCTGGCTCTACCCTTTCATAGCGCGTCCTACACACCGCTAGTGTGAAAGAACAATTAATTTCCATTAATTGTACCTAATAGTGGTCCGAACTATAAAGCCCGGGCCTTAAAGTACTTACAGCAGAGTAATCGCCATTAAGGTAGTTGTCTCATGTGTTTATGAGAACTCCTTGTGATTCACCGGGAAAACACGAGTCAGTTGGAGAGTTTAATGTCATGTTGGCATAGTAGCTGAAATGGTTAGAGCGGCTGGACGGAAACCAGAAGATCCGTGGTTCAAATCCCGGCTATGGCATTGAATTTTTCAGTTTGGCTCTATCCTTTCAAAGTAGTTCGAGATAAACTTTGTCGTCTTTGTTGAAATATCAATATCACTTAAATACAAATTATTATTAATATATTAATTTTTTTTATTTTCTAGAAAACGGCCGTTTTTTTATGAAATTACACATATTTAAACTAGTGCTGTAGATAGGTCAAAAATTTTAATCGATTAATCGTGTTATTTTAGTCTATTAATCCAGATATAGTTAGTTAGTTACTAACACTCCCCACATGGCAACCTTGGCCTTCGGGGTAACCTCACCCCACCAAGTGATGACCGGACTCATTTCTCAGGTGGAGGCACCCAGAGGGCGGTGTCCATTACCTCCGATGATAGGGTGATAGTGAAGATGGCGGTGAGGTGAGAGGACCTACAGTTTTTACCGTGGACTCCGAACCACGTTGGGCATAGGGGATACTTCACGTGTTTAATCCAGATATTATCTGTTCAAAAATTAGGTGTAATGATTATATAAAGTACTTTAATACTCTGTACATTTAATTATTTATGAAACTTTTAAATATTAAGATTCTAAATTTATGTTTGCATCAAGTGCACATGCTTTACATATGTATGGAATTAGATCTATAATATTTTTGTAAGTAATTATTTAATAACGTATTATATCAATATCTACTAAGATTTGTGACACTGATATGCAGTTGTTTTTATAACGTTTTTTCCGTATTTTAACTTTTTTTAACACAAAACTTTCACCCACTGTCACGAATTCAGAAACATTACTGGCTTACTGCAGTTAACAGCAAAGTTACACCACCACCAGTACTGAGAAGAGGGATCAGCTATTGTTTCCATAGCTGCGTAAGCGAAGTGTTAGGTTCAAGGTTGTGCAGCTCAGTTTATGCTAGCAAGCGATAAATAATCAGTTATACACGATATGTTGTCACACACAAGCTGTAAGGAAAGAAACCTCTCTGTCAACATCTGTATGTAGTTATGTACCTCTTAGAATATTTATCAATAGAAATTTTATTTAGACTCTCTCGGGGTTCAGAGTTATTTCTTTTGTTTATTAGGAGTAATATAATCTCAAAGTTCAAAGAACATTACGTATCTAGTGAAAGCTTGATACGTTGGAAACGCTGTTTACGTTGGAAGGAATACATCAAAACAAAGAGGGCCAAATTTGGCTAAACGAGTTTTGATTAATATTTATTGTAATCGATTATATTTAATCGACTCGATTAATCGGTTAAATTTTTAATATTTAATCTCAAATAAAGAATTAATCGATTAATCGTTTCGGTTAATCGATTAAATCACGCAGCACTAATTTGAACTATTTCTTGAAAAGGCGTGTATCTTATATTTTTTATAATGGCTTGTTAAATCTCCTTCATTCAGAAAATATTTTGTATAATTTAGTAAAAATGGGCAAACCGTGCGATACATAGCTAAACAAAAACTTACTACGCAAAAGATTTATGTTTGAAAACACATAATTAATTTCAAATAACTTTTTATGCGGAATCAGCCATATACTGCTTTGAATTTTTCAATACTGATTGTTTTTTTTTTTTTCTTTTGCTATTTACTCCAACGTTAAGTCATATCGGGCCATGAATGATATTGGTGAAATGATGCTCATATGAGTCCGTGGTCCATGGAGCTTAGAGCTACCCGACATTCGTCTATCAGGATAAGGGAAAACTCCGTAAAAAGCCTTATCCAGGTAACTCACCCTGACCAAGATTCGAACTCGGGACCTTTTATACTCATTGGTTGGTCACCAACACTCGCCATGTGACAACCTTGGCCTTCGGGGTAACCTCACCCCACCAAGTGATGTCTAGACCAATTTCTCAGGTGGAGGCACGCAGAGGGCGATGTCTATTGCCTCCAATGATAGTGTGATAGTAAAGATGACAGTGAGGCGAGAGGACCTACAGCTTATACCGTGGACACCGAACAACATTGGGCATAGGGGACACTTCACATGTGCTTGACAGAGGTGAAGGCACGGATAAGGCCGACTTTGAGCCGGGAATCGAACACGGGACCGTTTGCCGGGAGCCGGGAACGAAACCACTGCACTAATGTTTCATGTTTAAAGCGCTGTTGCTGCTCCATTTGTTTCTCGTGATATAAATGAATGTTATGTGGAATGTCAAGGCCAACTATAGATACACTCCCCTTTTTAAAACATCATTACTGCTGTACATTCGGCCCTATTACTTTTTTTTTAATTTAGGGAACCTCAAGCATAGATTTTGGTACAATTTTGATATTGAAAATTGGGTAGAATGCAATACTAACTCTAGCTACTAGGAGGAACGTAATAAGTTCCCTAAAAAGAGGTTTTAGAAGCTGTATAATTATAAATTATAGCATTGAAAGTCATATGAATGTAAAACACGTTTTAAAAAATAAAAATTCAATAAAACAATGCGAAATTATCTATAGATATTAACTAAAACCAAGAGCTAAAGGGAAGCTTTCCTAAGAACTCTTGTAGAAACAGTAGATTTAAAACAAGAACCACAATTTGTTCTAAAAATTATATTAATATAATGAAGATATTAATCAAATGTATGCAATAAACAATCATGAATATCGCAGGCAACTGTTTTTCCGTAACCCGCACTGCAGAACAGTGTTTTGTCAGGGTCGACGGGTAGGTACGTGTTGAACGAAATGCATTCTGTGACGTCATTGTCAGCCCTGAGTCATGCAGACGGTATGAATCCAGGTCACCGGTTGGTTCCTCACATGCACCTTGCTACAAGCGCGTAAGAAAATCTAAATGAGTTACATTCTACTAAGTATTTTGCACAAAAATTTATTTTTCTGTTTATTTAATGTTCAGTGAGATAAACATTTATTATATAATTACTTACAGATATAGTGGAAGTGGGAGATAGCCTAAGATTAGGAATAGGTCGATATAAGTTGTTCTCGTTACCGATATACGATATTTTCCACGATACCCATACTTCGATACTCGACTGTCATTTCTACCTCTAGTTTCAATACAAAATCGAATAGATAGTCAACATGAAAAATTCAATGTCATAGCCAGGATTTGAACCACGGATCTCCTGGTTTCCGTCCAGTCGCTCTAACCCATTGAGCTACCATGGCCAACGTGCCGTCCTGACATTAAATTCTCCATTTGACTCGTATACTTCCCCGGTAAACCACTAGGGGAATGTTTCAGGCATGTTCTTAAAACCATTATCTTTAATAATACCTATTATTATTATTTGAAAATTTTGTACTAGTAATTTGTTTTAATTTTTTGTAAAAAAAAAAAAAAAAAAAAAAAAGCACTGACATTTCAGAAAATTTTATTTTTTTAAAGAAGTATGGTGAATCTCGGAGAAAAATCTCTTCTTATTATTATTCTTATGAGTGTCCTTAATACACACAAAAAATCACATGTTTTGGTTGATTAGTTTTTTAGAAAAGAGTACCGGAACCTGAAAAAATGTGAAACTGATAAAAACAGCTTTAAAGTTTATATATTGACTACTGACTTCTCACATGAGTCAGAACATTCCTGCTGCATAGTCTTGACCCTCTGTATTCTCACTTGTTTTTTTCAAGTTGCTCTTCATTTGTCTTGCCTTCTTGGCCAGTTCTTCAACAATTTTATCTGCTTTCAGGACTCACAGCTCATCAATTTCATGATTAGCACATGTATTGTTGAACTGGGCCTACTAACCTCAATATTACTTGTGATTTCATTGTCTATTCTATTTATATTTTCCACATTTACTCTTCTGTTTTTAGTAAAACAATTGCCTGTAAAGTTTCTCTTTCGAAATGTTTTTGGCCTACCCATATCAATTATTCACCAATAACTAGTACAAAATATTATTCTGAACAAATAACGGTTCATATACACAGCCAAAGACAAAAGAAAAACTAGCATCATTGGAGTTGCAGTGTTACCAGCAGAAAGCTTAAAAGATCCCTTAAACAAGGCTTAGTTCAGAAATATCTGTTCAGTATTACAGAAGTTATGATCGATTTTCTGAAAGCTTACGAAAAGGGGCGTGACAAAAACTTAACACCCACTAATATATTAGCAAATTAGATATAAGATATTGCTCCAATGATTTTTTTAAATATATATTTGTAATCTAGAGAGATGAACCTCGGGCCGAACATTCTAGCCCCTCTCTGATAGGGAGTTGTTCGGATTGGGTTGGACTCGAAGGGGCAGTGGTTCCCAATACCCGTGGGAGATCGGGTACGTCTCTGGACGGGGTTGAGGGAAGCCATTAATATTCCCGCGTACTAGCCAGCATAGCTAGTAGAAGGTGTGCTAGATCACCAGGCGGCCCCACCGAGGTCATATCGGTAGCCTTCCCACTTTGGTGTTGGCGCGCGTAAGTGGCGTATGCACTTCCATCCCGTCTTGAGTCCATCAGACCAGATGACTTGTTAGTCTCTAGGTCTTGCCCTAAGGAAAGCCCCACGGAAGCGCCGGACGCCCTTTGGGTAACTCCCTGGTCGAAGGAGGCCCGGATCCTTGGTCCTACGGGTCCAGGACTAATGGAAGTATATCCTCTGTCATGAAAAAAAAAAATCTAGAGAGATGACATTATAATAAAATGTAAAAATAAAATGTAAAAATAAAAAGAAAGTGAATTTTAAGCCAAGTGAAGTACCTTTCACCTTAAAAGGATTTACAATGAATCCAACACACGACTTGGTGTGTCTCCAAACACCCTTTTCTTTATGGAAAGACGATGACAAACGTGACGAGGTAAATGTCGGTATGACATCAGTGCTATGTTTAGAAAAAATTTGCGGCGGAGCATCTTCAAAATACACCAGGACATTTAAGACTGGTTGGTGTGAGGAATATAATCTTGTCGGATTGAAGAAGCTGAGAAAAAAACGTTAACAAAATTGGAGACACTCTTCGGGAAAGCTCACGTCTAAAATACAATGAGAACAGGCGTTTCATGCAATATCCCATTAGGGAAGTAGACAATGTGTAGTGTTTAACGCCCGCTTTTACTACATAAGGCACCGCAGGCGGTGACACTGATGATACATGAGATGAAGATGGAGCATCGGTGGAATGAGAGTGCGGGGGAAACCGGAGGTCCCGGAGAAAACCCGCCCCAGCGCCGTGTTGTCCACCACAAATCTCACTTTGCGGTTGCCTGGTATCGAACCGGGCCGCCTTGGGGAGAGCCAAGCGGTCTAACCACTGAGCCACGGCGCGGCCTGGAAGTAGACAAGAAATAACATTTCGTGGATATAATGAAAGCGAGGACTCTAAAGGTAATTTTAAGGAACTTTTGGATTCATATACAAAGGGAGGCCCATCGAAATTCAAAACCACTATTCCAGTATAAAATCCGTTTTTACGAATTTAGGTTAACCAGTTTTCCGAGTCACCTAATCAATTCGCCGAGAGTCGCGCCTGCTGTATAACAAAGCATGAATAAACTTAAACGAAATTGAGTCATTAAAATTTGTGTAAATCAATACATGTAGAAAGTTTACCTCTTGAACATTACGTATTTTACATGTACATTACGTATGTGCACGTATTTACTCGCCCAGCCCTGTCTGGAAGCAGTTCCCCGTTTCATTTCCTCGCATGCGCTACTGAAACAAATGCACGCTGACTCAAGAAGCACGACAGCCTTGATCACGTGATCTCATACCTGCCTTACCTAGGCAAACCTTTCTCCGAATTTGGTTGCGTTCATCGCCCAGCTTGGCGTCACACTTCCGTCTGACATTCTCCACTCTCACTGAATCATTCCACGCATACATACATTCTGTTGCATAGATGCACACTGATGCACTCTTGCTTGGGGTAACCGGGAAGTGTGCAATGTTCTGATGCTTAATCTTGACTAACTCTGTCTTAATTTATGGTCGCTCTTTAACTGTGTTAATTTGCTTAATAAGTCTTATCAGACTACCGCTTTGCCTCCCTTCCGAAGTAAACTATACTAATGTCCGATTTCAACAACAGATGTTAAGACTTAGCACCAGATTAGCAATAGTTAAAAAAAAATTGCATTTTACCAACAAGTGTTAGCTTAACACTCGTGTTAAATCTCTTCTTAAATTTACAAACCAAATATCTGTTCTTAAGTCCTTAACAATTATAAATAGTAAAGATGGCGGGCATGAACTCAGCTGTTGATGTCGATTTGCTATATTTAAGACCGTCTAAATGGCATTTGTAATAGAGTACGACCTATGAGGAGAAATGATTATGAGGAACTATCCGAAGAAAACTGTTTTACGGAGGTATAGACTGTCGAAACATGTTGCTATGAAGGTTACTGCGGAAGTACAAGAGAGGTTAGAACATGCATCGAAAGAAATATGGCGATCTCGCCTTTGCTTCAAGTATTAGTAACTTTGCGATTTTATAATTCACTGAATTATGTGGACCATACCTTGTCCACCTTCTGTCTTGAAACGTTCGAGTCACTTGTCCTTCTTCGCACCTCGTTTTAAATTTACGTAATACTGAGTTAGAACATGCATCGAAAGGAATATGCCGATGTCGCCTTTGCTTCAAGTATTAATAACTTTGCGATTTTATAATTCACTGAATTATGTGGATAATACACTGTCCACCTGCCGTCTTGAAACGTTCAAGTCACTCGTCACTTGTTCTTTTTCGCTCCTCGTTTTAAATTTACGTAATAATGAGTTAGAACATGCATCGAAAGGAATATGCCGATCTCGCCTATGCTTCAAGTATTAATAACTGCGATTTTATAATTCACTGAATTATGTGGATAATACACTGTCCACCTGCCGTCTTGAAACGTTCAAGTCACTTGCCCTTCGCACCTCGTTTTAAATTTACGTAATACTGAGTTAGAACATGCATCGAAAGGAATATGCCGATCTCGCCTTTGCTTCAAGTATTAATAACTTTGCGATTTTATAATTCACTGAATTATGTGGATAATACACTGTCCACCTCCCGTCTTGAAACGTTCAAGTCACTCGTCACTTGTTCTTTTTCGCTCCTCGTTTTAAATTTACGTAATACTGAGTTAGAACATGCATCGAAAGGAATATGCCGATGTCGCCTTTGCTTCAAGTATTAATAACTTTGTGATTTTATAATTCACTGAATTATGTGGATAATACACTGTCCACCTCCCGTCTTGAAACATTCAAGTCACTGGTCACTTATCCTTCTTCGCTACTCGTTTTAAATTTACGCAATACTGAGTTAGAACATGCATCGAAAGGAATATGCCGATCTCGCCTTTGCTTCAAGTATTAATAACTGCGATTTTATAATTCACTGAATTATGTGGATAATACACTGTCCACCTGCCGTCTTGAAACGTTCAAGTCACTTGCCCTTCGCACCTCGTTTTAAATTTACGTAATACTGAGTTAGAACATGCATCGAAAGGAATATGCCGATCTTGCCTTTGCTTCAAGTATTAATAACTTTGCGATTTTATAATTCGCTGAATTATGTGGATAATACACTGTCCACCTCCCGTCTTGAAACGTTCAAGTCACTCGTCACTTGTTCTTTTTCGCTCCTCGTTTTAAATTTACGTAATACTGAGTTAGAACATGCATCGAAAGGAATATGCCGATGTCGCCTTTGCTTCAAGTATTAATAACTTTGTGATTTTATAATTCACTGAATTATGTGGATAATACATTGTCCACCTGCCGTCTTGAAACATTCAAGTCACTGGTCACTTATCCTTCTTCGCTACTAGTTTTAAATATACGCAATACTGAGTTAGAACATGCATCGAAAGGAATATGCCGATGTCGCCTTTGCTTCAAGTATTAATAACTTTGTGATTTTATAATTCACTGAATTATGTGGATAATACATTGTCCACCTCCCGTCTTGAAACATTCAAGTCACTGGTCACTTATCCTTCTTCGCTACTAGTTTTAAATATACGCAATACTGAGTTAGAACATGCATCGAAAGGAATATGCCGATCTCGCCTTTGCTTCAAGTATTAATAACTGCGATTTTATAATTCACTGAATTATGTGGATAATACATTGTCCACCTGCCGTCTTGAAACGTTCAAGTCACTCACCACTTGTCCCTCTTCGCTCCTCGTTTTAAATTTACGTAATAATGAGTTAGAACATGCATCGAAAGGAATATGCCGATCTCGCCTTTGCTTCAAGTATTAATAACTGCGATTTTACAATTCACTGAATTATGTGGATAATACATTGTCCACCTCCCGTCTTGAAACATTCAAGTCAATCGTCCTTCGCACCTCGTTTTAAATTTACGTAATACTGACAAGTTGTTTGGTGCTTGTAGTCGTGACACATGCATTTGAATTAAATTCGTTTCCAATATTTTCCCACGTGACATTTTTATCTTTTACATTCACCGCATTCGTCCTCTTATTTTCCACGATATCCTTACAGTTCGTCACCAATTCAGATAACAATTCTTTCGCCATCGATGAGAAATTTGTCTCACGGCTTTAGTTTACGTTTTTGCTCACCCGCCATTTTTCCAGCTGTGTGTAGAGGAAAATGGAAACAAAAGCGCATCGCAGTACTTACAGAAAATATTACGACTCATCATAGCCTTCTATAGCTGTGATATTTACAAGTTTCTTGGCGTTAACACGTGTTTGTTAACATTTTCAGAAAACAGTTTGGTGAAATGCAAGGAATTTTACAGAAGTGTTAGCGCTGTGACAATTGTTACGTTACATTTGTTAACGTCGATTTTAATATATGTTGGTGAAATCGGGCATAAAACTTCGGTAACCATTTTTAACCTTCGAGTACAATCGCGTGGGCCACATATGTAGCCCAGCCATTTGGTTTTTGGAAATTAATTGTACTTTCATACTAGCCGTGTGTAGCACGCACTATGAAGGGGTAGAGCCAGGCTGAAAAATTCAATGCCATTGCCGGGATTTGAACCATGGATCTTCTGGTCTCCGTCCAGCCGCTCTAAACCATTGAGCTACTATAGCCAACGTGCCAACATGACATTAAATTCTCCAACTGACTCGTATTTTCCCGGTAAACCACTAGGAGTTCTCATAAACACATGAGACAACTACCTTAATGGCGACTTAATATGCTGTAAGTACTTTAAGGCCCGGGCTTTATAGTTCGGACCACTATTAGGTCAATTAATGTAAATTAATTGTTCTTTACACTATCCCTGTGTAGAACGCACTATTAAAGGGTAGAGCCAGACTGAAAAATTCAATGCCATAGCCGGGATTTGAACCACGGATCTTCTGGTTTCCGTCCAGCCGCTCTAGTGGTCCGAACTATAAAGCCCGGGCCTTAAAGTACTTACAGCATAGTAAGTCGCCATTAAGGTAGTTGTCTCATGTGTTTATGAGAACTCCTAGTGGTTTACCGGGGGAAACACGAGTTAGTTGGAGAATTTAATGTCATGTTGGCACGTTGGTCATAGTAGCTCAAGGGTTAGAACGGCTGGACGGAGACCAGAAGATCCGTGGTTCAAATCCCGGCTATGGCATTGAATTTTTCAGTCTGACTCTACCCTTTCAAATAGTAATTTTGTTCTTGTGTCATATTTTGAGACTATCACTACACATTCATATGGTGATTGTTGGAGCAATGTAAACATTTAATACATCCTGTATCAGATATTGTTGTACTCGCTACTATTTACTTGATTAATATGATTCAGGAATGTAAAGGTGCACTTTAAACGAGTTTAATGTGTATTTTACACGACACATAGTATACTTTAATTTAATATCTATTATCTTGAAATAGTTCATAAAACTCAATTTGTATGTAAGTAAACACTATAAAGAAATAAAGGAATATACCAGAAGGTTATTAAAACAATGCATAAAGTAAATTTTATACGGGCTACATATGTAGCCCACTCGACCACTCATCAGTGGTTAGACCGCTTGGCTCTCACCAAGGCAGCCCGGGTTCGATCCCAGGCGACCGCAAAGTGAAATTTCTGGTGGACAACACGGCGCAGGGGCGGGTTTTCTCCGGGAACACCGGTTTCCCCCGCCATCTCATTCCACCGGTGCTCCATCTTCATCTCATGTATCATCAGTGTCACCGCCTGCGGTGCCGTATGTAGTAAAAGCGGGCGTTAAACACTACACATTCATTCATTCGACCACTCACGTCACAAATCATCACGCCACTACTCGAGGTTTAAAAGAAAATCCATGGAGATTTCATCTCTTAATGGAGATGAAATGGAGGGACAAGAAATTCGAGTAGCGGCCCAGGAAACCCTCCGAAAAAACCATGGGTCAGGTACGTCAGCCACGGTAATCGAACCTGGACTCCCGAATGCGGGCCACAGACGAAACCGCTTGAACCATTCTGCTCGGTATATGGGATCCATGCATAGGTAGACGATACAGAGGTAGGCCAAGGCGCAGATGGGCTGACTTCAAGGCAGGCAGCCACTGGTGCACCTTTGCAAAACCAGGAGTACGTGGCGAAACCAAGGAACCCAGGCAGGAACCGACCAAGTGCAGTGAACGTGTACGATAAACAAGTGATGATTCACAGGATCGCAATTCTAGAAATGTCACATTAACGCGGCGTAGTTCACCGCGTGAGGAACACTTAATGATCTCCCCTCTGGTAGGAGGCACCTGCCCTTAATGGCACATCTCACGCTTATTCATTCATATAGTGCCTAGTTCAACATTTGACAATCGGCATTCCTTTTTCACCCATAACGAAATAGGTAAAGCTGCTATTTTTGTGAAGATGTTTCTCGATTTATAGAAAAGTAATCTGATGTATCACAGACTTTCTCTGTTCTTGATCAAACCATTTTTACAAACTCCTATTCCTCTATTTACTTTGGTTATTTAAGATAAAAATTTGCAGAAATTTTCATACTGCTAATTTTCTTGTAGATGCAACGGAACATGGAATACAGTAGGCTTTAAGTGATAGTCAAATGTTTTAAAGCTATTATGTGTTTCAAATGGGAAGGTGTTTGTCCTTGAGCGCTACTAGCTGAGCAACCAATCGGAGTACTGCGGTGTTGTCATATTGCATTCCTCCTTAGTGGTGTGTGCCGAGCGGCAAACTAATCAATCTCTAATAAATACTATACGCGCTAAGACAAAAATTCAGATTTTGCCAAAACTGATTCACGAGGAAGGAGAGAGTAATGCATTTAACATAACCGTAAAAACCCCATATTTTTAGCTCAAATAGTTTTCTTAATACAAATAAAGTAGATACCATTATGTTATAACAATTCATTGTGACGTAAGCACTGTAATGAATATCATTATTGGTTGACATGTATGCGTGAATGTATATTTCAAATTACACAGAACTGAAACGTGGTGAAAGATGAATAAACCAAGGTGTTTGTTAAATTCGATGAGAGGAAACCATACACTTCTTGCTAGTCTGGCAGAACGTGTCTGGTCACATTATATCTTTGTTTATGAATGGTTCGTAATATTTATTTACTCTAGAGTTCAAAGCAGTATTATTCAGTTACTCTTCCGAAAAAAAGGTGTATCAGCTGGATCAATGAGACACGATCCACCTTCCCCCTTACTACTGCTAGAACAATCCAATAGAGTTAATGTGGGCTCAAATTATGTTCCAAACAGAAATAATATTTTTAAACTGACAGACGTTGAACGACTTATTCACAAAGAAATTGAAAAGGAACGCAACAAGACTGGGAAAACTGCGTGAGACATCAGATAAACTACAAGAAGGCGACTTTTGGAGAGAAATAGCACGTAACGAGATTTTGGAACCTGATATCATAAATTTACATTACTCAGACGTTGAAGACAATAACAATGACGAATTATCTCTTAACGTAAGTAACATTCACAGCTATACGGATGCACCGCTGGTATTTTCGTTGGATTGGAAAAATAAGTAATTCATAAACTATAATTAACTTTAAACTAAATATTTAAAGCATTTCCGTAATATACGAATATCCAGCTTGCAGTTGAGATTTCAACAATTATTATAAAACTTTGGAAAATTCAGTTTGCGTTCCCTTACGTCTAGCGCCACGAACACTCGCAAGTGTGCGAGAGAGAGGAAGATATAAAAAGAGTGGGGATAACGAGATGGCAACGGTGTTGTCTAACGCATCTGATTGGCTACAGGAAGAACTCTTCCCATTTGAAACACATAATAGTCGCTTTGTGATGACTTTTGACATTGCGTTCTCTTTGAATAGCAAGAGATGACAAGAGAATGTGACTTCCCATTTAAGAAGAGTAAATATTGGAGAATTCAAACAAATTACAAGGAACATATCTGACATAGTTCACTAACTTCCAAAAATGTATGTTATATAAACTGTGTGCTTTAACATTAAATATTTGGTTATCACTTTGGTTCGCCAGTTATGCAGACGTCATACGTAACGAAGAGGACTTCTGTGGATATTCTCAGAAAGTTATACACCATATTTCATTTATCCCAAAATATCTTAAATGGCTTTAAGGATTTTGATTATTATGTGTTTCAAATGGGAAGAGTTCTCGTCTGTAGCTAATTATATGCGTTAGAGCCTTCACAGTTGCCACATCGTTATCCCCACTCTTTTTATATCTCCCTCTCTCTCGCACACTTGCGAGTGTTCGTGCCGCTAGACGTAAGGGAACCCAAACTGAATTTTCCAAAGTTTTATAATAATGCAGTTGTTGATTCAACAATTGCAACATGAATACTCGTATATTACGCAAGTGTTTTAAATATTTACTTTAAAGTTATTTATAGTTTATGAATTACTTATTTTTCTAATCCAACAAAAATACCAACGCTGCATCCGTATAGCTGTGAATGTTACTTACGTTAAGAGATAGTTCGTCATTTGTCATTGTCTTCAAAGTTTGAGTACTGCAAATTTATGATGATAGGTTCCAAAATCTCGTTACGTGCTATTTCTTTCCAAAAGTCGTCTTCTTGTAGTTTATCTGATGTCTTACGCAGTTTACCCAGTCTTGTTGTGTTCCTTGTCAAGTTCTTCCTGAATAAGTCGTTCAACGTCAGTCAGTTTAAAAATATTATTTGTGTTTGCAACAAACTTGAGCCCACAATAACTCTATTGGAGTAATAAGGGGAGAAGCTGAATCGTATATCGCTGATCCAGCTGATACACGTTTTCATGGAAGAGTAAATGAATAATACTGCTTTGAACTATCTAGAGTAAATAGATATTACGAACCATTCATAAACAAAGATATAATGTGACCAGACACGTTCTGCCAGACTTGCAAGAAGTGTATCGTTTCCTCTCATCGAATTTAACAAACACCTTGGCTTATTCAAAGTACATATTTCTTTTACCACGTCATGTCAAATGTTTACGTTTCAGTTCTGACTAATTTCAAATATACTTCCACGCATACATGCCAACCAATAATGATATTCATTACAATGCTTACGTCGCAATGCATTGTTATAGTATAATGGTATCTACTTTATTTGTATTAAGAAAAATATTTGAGCTAAAAATATGGAGTTTTTACGGTTATGTTAAATACATTACTCTCTCTTTCATGTATCAGTTTTTGCAAAATCTGAATTTTTGTCTTAGTGCAAATAGTATTTATTAGGGATTGATTAGTTTGGCGCTCGTCACACACCACTTGGCGGGAATGTAATACAACACCGCAGGACTCTGATTGGTTGCTCAGCTAGTAGCGTTCAAGGACAAACACCTTGCAATTTTAAACACATAATAATATAATATACCATGTTTTATACAGAGCTCAGCATTTACTGTTGTACAGATTAGCTCCAGTGTCACCTTGGGTGCCCGCAAGCCATGCGGTGTACCCAAACCGCCTAAAGCGGCGTCTAGAAGGGTCATAATCTCCTTGAAATCTAAGCAGGGCACTTTCCTCTTGCTCGCGTTCCATAGCTGTAAGCTATGTTCTCTATTGTTGTGATAGTTTTTGTTTATAGTTCAAGTTATGAAGCTTAAAATATGGACTAGGAATCTGTATAAGTGAAGAAGTCGGTGCTTAAATGCGTATTTATTTTGGCAGAATAACAATTTCAGCAAGTGCAACAAAAAGGTACTTCCAGGTCTATGGGGTTTCTTAGAAAACAAGATTGCCATTTAATTTACGTCTATTTGCATCCGATGTAATTGTCCGTGGCCTATTCTTGTACACTCTATGTTTTAGATACCCCCACAAGAAAAGATCCGGTGAGGTTAGGTCAGGGGATTTGGGGGGGCCACAAACGTTTTGAGATTACTCGATTATCAAAGAAACTGTACAAGAGAGAGTGTACAAGAATAGGCTACGGACAATTGATGTTCTCAAGGAATCCATTCGAACCGAAATAAGTAACATTGGCGAGGATACTCTCCGTGAAACTTCAGAGAATATGGTAAGACGAGTACAAACATATATAGATGCTGGTGGAGGACACTTCCAACATTTTTATTGAGATGTAAATAGTGTAATGTAATCTCCCAATTCTGTATTATACCCTCCCAAAGTCGCACGTGTGTCTTATTATTGGTTCAAAAGTTATGACCTATTGAAATGGTTCAGATCTATATGGATCGCACCGTACCTGGTGGAATTAAATGTATATAATATATAGAATGGGACATATCTTTCATTTGAAGAGCATCCATAAATAAAATCTCAGTTTATTATAGTGGTTAGAAAAAGTCGTATTAATGCAACGCATAAGTATTTTTTTGGTTATAGTATACCGTGTTATAACTAGATAATTAAATGTTCGTATTTTCGTGGATCCGTTATTATGATTGGCGGCGTACGCGCTATAAGGCTTCGCGGGAGCGATAACAGACCGATAGTGTATCACGGAGATAAAGAGCCTGCATAAGCAGATAAACATAGCACGGAGATAAAATGCATGCCAAAACAGATGATGTTAGAAATTTCTAGTGACATCTATATCTATATGTATAAGAGATTGTGACACGCCAGCGAGTAGTGGTAAACAGTTGAAAGGACAGTTGTAAACAGTGTCTTAATGAGAGAGTTGTAATTGAAACTAGTGTGTCTGGAAAGTGAGCTCTTTGTGGGCTCAACGACCTTGGTAGATTGTAGTTATCTATGTGACGTAATTCTGTTACGTAAGGATTGAACAGAGTGTATTTCTACGAACCCACAAAGTCACCATATTCATATAAATATCTTTACTTCGTAACTTGATGAATTACACGATGAAAAAAGGAAGTACCGTTTGGCAGCGAAATTAACAATAACAAAACACTGTCAATACTCAAGTCCCTCTAGGAGAACAAAAGACTGTACTAATTAAAGACTAGTGATGACATAGTCATTTCATTTTTAAATGATAATCAAAACCATTGAGTTTCGTCCAATGAAAGGATAAAGTATACCAACAAGTTTTGCCTAATACCTTCACTGATACATTTGTGGGGCAGGGTACGATCAAGACAATCTTTATATTGACGCATGCGTACAGTGACCATAAAGACACCTCGGCAGTGCTGCGCCAGAGAACAACGTAGCATATAGAATCATGTTCAGAAAACATCCAAAATGAGAATAGGACTAAATTGATTACGTATTTACATTCATATCTTTAAGACAACATATCACTATGATGAAAAATCTGATGGTTATATTCACATAGCTTTCTGTACTCACTATTGTTTATTTTTACCTAGTTTGTACGAACTGTATTTACACAAGCTTACTGTTTTCTCTAGTACATAATAATTTACACTACACAGAGAAGTCTTGTATTCCATCTAAAAATTATATACCGGGTGAGTAAAAGGTATGGACCATTGCATGTCACCCCATTGTTGCAACTCTATGAAGTTATATTATTTTAGAAAAGGTGTAAGATGTCAACATAACCTCACATTACTGTGGTTACAAAAAATCATATTTTTAAATGGCAACATTTCTTTCTTCTGCACTCCTCCGATCCTCAAGTCTCAGAACGTACAAAGACATACCCTTTCAATAGCAATTTATATTTATTGTGACCTTGCTGCATGTGTACTCATCAAAGGAAAACACATCATTAAGAGGGATGTTCAATAAAAAATGTGATTTTTTTTGACAGTGTATCTTTACTCATTCTTATAATTTTGATGGTCCTTCTCAAAATAGTCTCCCCTGAATGTGATGCACTTGTCCCAGCGTTACTGCCAGTCTTCAAAGACATGCTGGAAACAATTTTTGAGAGATCCTTCAAAATCGCCTCTGCAGCCTTCACCACTGCTTCTGATGATGGATAATGCCTCCCACGAAGGCGTTTCTTCAAGTTAGGAAATAGAAAAACGTCACATGGGGGTAATTTCGGACTATAGGGATCTCCTGGTCTCCGTCCAGCCACTCTAAATCTTGAGCTACTATGGCCTATTTACGTAATAAATACATAATTCCCGTATCTTCAGCTTCATCATGTCTGCTCGTAGCTCTACTTTGATGCCAACATGACATTAAATTCTCCAACTGACTCGTGTTTTTTCCGGTAAACCACTTCGGAGTTCTCATAAACTCATGAGACAACTACCTTAATGGCGACTAACTATGCTGTAAGTACTTTAAGGCTCCGGGCTTTATAGTTAACCACTGTTAGGTACAGTCATGAAATGCACATAAAATACGTAAATGTATATTCAAAGATAATTGGCATTAACAAGTTGTAGATCGACTGCCTCTGTGATTGCTGGTTAGCATGCTAGCTTGCAAATCTAGAGGTCCCAGTTTCGATACCTAGCTGTAAAATAATAGTCTTCTTTATCCAGGAATATTGTCCGTTCTTCTTAGAGTTTAAAAAGTATGAGTGTGAATTTAATGTTTATAAAGAAAATTCAACATAAACATTCCGATGAGTAATTGCTCAAAGTCGCCGATTTGACTTAGAAGAATGTTACATAAAATATAATTATTAAAATAAGTCTTGAAGCTTTCCTGGCGACGATCGACGTTTCGGGAGTGTACATCTCTCCTATCATAAGGATATTTTAAGAAATGTTATAACCACAAAATGTATCACTCGATAAAACCAAATAGCAATAAAGACAAAACACTATCAACACAAGTATTAGTGAACAAAAGACTGTTTTCAGTAAATTAAATGCCAGGTCAGGGGATGAGGTGAAAAATTAATTGGGTCAAAAAACGTAACTACATAACTTGATGATCAAGCTGTGTAGGTCTGTGCTTCTTAAGCCGACCTATTTCCATTTTGATAATTATTTGTCACAACTTTTACAGAATTCAAGAGATTAGATTCGTAAAACTCTTTTCTGCATCTTAAGCGACCGCTAGGTGTCGTGACATGCAGGAGTGGATGTAGAACATCTTTTGGGTCCAGGAGAGGCTTGGCAACGACATTTCTCTTGTTAATGTTAAGATATCTTGTAAGCCAGTCTCCGTAATATAATGCAATTTTCTATCTCTACTGTCCCACATACATAAGAAGTAGCAATGTTTTGTGTACCCCAGTTGCATTCCTAAGAGTATGGTAATGACTTTTAGATCACCACAGATTTTCCATTAGTGTTCATGATACTTTAGCGAGGCCAAGAGGGCTGTCATATTTGCATATGTCTCCTTCATGTATTTTGTTGTTTGACACGTGTCAACTCACCAAAAGTTTCCCTAAATTCAAAATGTTGACATTAAAAAGAGCTAATCTATTATTTTTATGGTGATTTTTTAATTCAGAAGATGGGGATACAAATGAATCGACTATTTTTGAGCTCTCTGAGAAATTAAGTCAATACTGAATATGTAAGACAGACATCAAGCACTAGAATCACTCGAATCAGATGTATCACTTAGAAGCAGGTCCTGTGGTAGTCTCCTCTTCAAGCGTGAGGGCTGGCGCGTGCGGACGCCAATGTTATAATGCACAGCTCCTGGAACTTCTTACAGCGTGGAAAAGAAACGACGAGCGATGCTACGAATGTAGTCGTGAAGAGGTAACAGTCCTAGTTCGTGATGGAGCTGCTGATTACGGATGAACCATGGAGCGTTGGTAGCGATGCGCATGAAGCGATTCTGTATGACCTGAAGACGACGCAGATGACATGTGTGTGCGGCCCCCCAGACTTGGCAGGCATGCGTAATAAGCAGACGAACGAGTGATTTGTAGAGTAACAATGAAGACTGTAGGCCGAGGCTGGAACGGCGATGCAACAGAGGTGAGAGTTTTGAAAGTCGCCCGGAGGCCAGTGATATAAGACGAAAACTGACGAACTTTCCACAGTGACTGTTTCTTCCATTATTATCATTATTGCCGCTAGGTAATAATACGAAACTAGAGTATATGGAGAAAATCATGAGTGAATACTTCTCTACCATGTACATGCCCGCCTCGGTAGTGTGGTGGTAGCGTGTATGCCTCACGTACAAGAGGTCCCAAGTTCGAATCTCGGTCAGGGTGAGTTACCTGGATAAGGTTTTTTCGGGCTTTTCCCTTATCCTGAAAGACGAATGTCGGGTAACTCTAAGCTCCTTGGACCCCGGGCTCATTTGAGCATCATTTCACCCATTCCATTCATCGTCCGATATGACTTAACGTTGGAGGACGTAACTTTAAAAAAATGTACATATAATAGAGAAGGTATTACATTCCACCAAAAGTTTGATACTGAGATTTCAGTAAAAGTACACGTTTTGAGATATCTGAATAATAAAAGGCATTTTTAGATAAAGATCTATGCATCTGGAATAACTCAGAAACTAAAATGGCTATGGCATTGGATTTTTCAGTCTGTCTCTTACCTTTACAAACCTTGCTAATTAATGATATATATATATAAGGGCGCTCAACTACGGCGGTCATCAGCGCCCTTTAAAAAAACTAGTCATGGCAAAAGCCAGATATAAAACTTTCTAAAAACTATACAAGTGTAACAAAACCTATTAAAAATACACGTACATAAAAAAACATCAATCAAAACCTACTAAAAATTTCGTTCACTAAATCCTAAACTCTAAACTAGACAAGAATCTAAAAACCTTCTCCACGGGTCTCCACGCACGGCCTACACGTGGGTGGGCCTGTTGACCGTCTCCTTCAACCACGAAGAGGAGCC
This sequence comes from Mantis religiosa, assembly GCA_030765055.1. Classification (NCBI taxonomy): domain Eukaryota; kingdom Metazoa; phylum Arthropoda; class Insecta; order Mantodea; family Mantidae; genus Mantis; species Mantis religiosa. The sequence continues at coordinate 36,665,897 of CM060960.1, forward strand.
CACACGAGATAGACTCTTGGCTCGGGACCGCGGGTGTGCCAAACCCGTACCTACCGAACTAGGCCCCTGGGGGGGGGGGGGTTTGCAAACCTTGTCCTACAGACAGTGTGAAAAAAGCAATTCCCATTAAAAAAGGTAAAGTCGGCTAATTACCAAGGTTGGTATTTAAGTTAAGCATCTTTCAAGCATACGACTCGATATATTTTCCCCCTAGACTACCCTTTACATGGAACATTTATCGAAAATTTTAATTTTTTCAAAAAATGTGTTTTTTTTATTTTTATATATGGAAATATTTTTGAGAAATTTAATGAACGTGTAACAAATGAAGCTCTCACCAGCTGTTTAGAGCGGCATATTCTGCACATGCACAAAATATCAAAGCTCTATCTGTTCTAGTGTTCTAGAAAAGTGTACCTAAAGTTAAAAAAAAAAAAAAAAAAAAAAAAAAAAAAAACAAGTTACCTTAAATGGCGAAAGAAGATAATGTGTTTTTATGTAACATACTGTGACTTTGTGGGTTCGCGAAATAAAAAGTCGAGGTTACAAACACAAAAAATTGCACTTTATTTTCGTAGCAATACACTGTTCACAATTACATTTTAATGTACACAATTAAAATTTGCCAGTTCGTCTTTACACTACGCTCGACGCTACTTACACAAGGCACGCCATAACAACACTACACTCAACTGACTGTCGCTTCCGGTATCGATCGGCCCCGAAGTTTCCCGAATCTCCTTTTATGGAGGGGAAAAACATTCTCGAAGCTTCGTGTCACTTCGAGTGGCAGGAGGAGGGGTAAACGAAGACTCAGCTACCCCTCCTGTCTCCCCTCCCTCCGCCGGCCTACATTTATTGATCGGCATCGTGGGCTTGCCGTTTGGGTAACAGTACCCAAAATTCAAAACATTCCTGGTCCATATTCCTCACCCCAGTTGTCTCAGCATCCTCTCTTCTCTCTTCACCTCTCGTCCTAATTCTTGCTTCCTTAGACACTTCCTGCACTTGTTTTCAGCTTCTTCTATTCTTGATGCTTCAATGTTTTCAAAGGCACAGTCAAAATTAAAACCTGGTTCCAGTCCAATTTTCCTAAATGCATCTCCCCGTTTAGTATCATCATCATTAAAACATATCACAGCTACCATCACACCAAATTTAATAGTTTTACTGCCAACATACACAGATTTTGGATCTCTTTCCCAGATTAGGTGATTGAAGCTCTCGTTTGGGTTTTGTGTACGACCATGTACCCTTCATATTATTTCTTTTTTCTCTAAGTCTTCTGTCCATTAAGTTTTGTACGTGTCCAACACAATCTAGCTTTTTTACTTGCACCCCTAGAAAACCTTTTGGGGTCCCCATCCCCTAAATAATTCTGTTTGTTATAAGTAGAAGAGAAAATGCAGAGTAAAAAGGGGGCGTGATAGCTTGGCTGCTGTATTTTAAATACACCTAATTGCCACAAATACCATAAAACTTGATAGTGGGCATGTTCTCCAAATTATGTAGATTCATATTAAGCAAAAAACCAAAAACCCATATTTTCTTCCAAAGTGTCCTCAATAAAATAAGTGAGCTAGTTTCGAGAAAGTCAGAGTTCGAATTTCCCTTTGAAAGGTAGTTTCGAGAGGATTTTCTGGAAAATATTGCATCGCATTATTGAAAAGTGACAGATAAGCTTGGATAGTTTGATTTCACTGGGCAACAATGAAAATGTTTCGGGCTTAAAAATAATGAATTTACATGCTGAATTCTCCTTTGGACTCGTTATCTTTTGGTATTTAATCATTACATCACGCACACATTCACACTCTCATTCATACTTCCAGACTCTGTGGAAGATGGAGAATTATCTTGGACGGAGAAAAATTCCCCACCCCCACCGCCGGGCATCGAACCCGAGACCCCTAGCACGGTAGGCAGGTGCTCTACCGACTGAGCTATGGGGCCAGCCCATATTAGCTCTTGTTTTGCAGATAAAGTGACATTTTATGTTTAGAGTGAAGATTTTAAATTTGGGGGAATTTTTTGGGAGAGAAATTTTGGAAATTAAGTGATACAAAAGTTAAGGAAGGCATTTTTGTCGGACCACAAATAAGAGAACATGTAAAGGATCCTGCATTTGACCAAATTTTGGAAGGGAAAGAAAAGGAAGCTTGGGAAGCCTCCAAGGATTTTTAGGCAACAAAAGAGATGACAACTACAAGCATTTGGTGACAGTACTCCTACAAAACTACCGTAACCTTGGATGCAACATGTCCCTTAAGATCCATTTTCTCCACTCCCACCTAGGCTTTTTCCCTCCTAGTTGTGGAGCTGTTAGAGATGCACATGGGGAGAGATTCCATCAGGACATTTCTGTTATGTAACAAAGATATCAGGGCCGTTGGAATGAAGTAATGCTTGCGGATTACTGTTGGTTTTTGTATAGGGATTCTGCGGAACTCCATCACAAGAGGCAAGCTAAAAGATGACGAAGTCAATAGGCCACCACATGATTCTCTTCAGACACGACTATCTGCGAAGTATTGTTCCAGCAATTTAGAACTCTTAGCATGTAATATCCAGTTAAAAAATCAAATGCACTTTCATTGTTAGCATGTATGTAATTAAAATGTATCCTTTTCTCTCAATCCGTTAATATGTAATGCTTCCACCTTGCGTACACAATAGAAACTAGAGCTAATAAAACTTTGTCATTGTCATATTTGTTTTTCTCAACCCAAAATTAGTAGGAATTGCCTCATGAAGTACTCGAAATATTAAAAAATTATTTTTTGTTGCCCAGTGTTTTAAACCATATTTTCGTTTTTGATTATGCTGTTTGCAGATACTATACCAACAAATATGTCTAAAAAATATATTCAGAGGACCTAGAAACGTATGTCTTCATTCAAATACCGGTATCGGAATTTTGGTGGACTGCAATACCTCCTGTACCTACTTGCTATGTACAAAAATGAGAAAGAAACACTTGACGTTGACTGCAGTGTTTAATAATGGCCGCATAAGGAACACTATTGATCGGCTATGGCACAGGCTAAGGTGTACCAACATAGTGCAGGGAAATCGATTCCAGAAACCAGGTGTAATGCGGTGCACCTCTTCGAGATACGGGAAACCTAAGGGAAAGCTACTGATTCCAAATTGCAAGGAAACTCAAACCACAACTGTGTGAAATTCAGTCCTGACTCAGTTCGAGATTTGTATAAGGCTTTGGTCGTATTCTCGTTACCCCTGACGAAAGTATCAGGGTGACAGACACTTAAGATTTTTAGAAAATTAAATAAGGGTTTTAAAAATTTAAATACTTCTACTTTAACAGAATATCTGCCTTTAATATCAATACGTATCAGCCCTTAAAACAATGATACACCTCTTCCTGAAGTACTGATTTTATTATTATTGTTATTATTGTTATTATTATTATTATTATTATTATTATTATTATTATTATTATTATTATTATTATTATTATTATTATTATTATTATTATTATTATTATTATTATTATTATTATTATTATTATTATTATTATTATTATTATTATTATTATTATTATTATTATTATCATCATCATCATCATCATCATCATCATCATCATCATCATCACTATATCACATTAAGTGATATAGTGTGATCCATATAAAGCTGAACCATTTCAATAAGCCATAATTTCTCTCTGAATATTCTTGACAGTTGACAGTCTGAAATAGGATTGTTGCTACCATTTTCTTTGATGCGACTGTAGACACTGAAGTTTATATGGGTATCTTCAAGACATTTGTTGAGCAGCTGCATGATATCGAAATGAGAGAAGGTTATTTCCAGCAAGATGGAGCAACGTGCCATACATCTAATGACACAATGGAACTTGTACCCAGTTTCTTTGATAATCGAATAATCTCAAAAGGTCTTCAGATCCCCTGAACTAATTTCACCGGATTTTTTCTTGTGGGGTATCTCAAAACTAGAGTGTACAAGAATAGGCCACGGACAATTAATGTTCTCAAGTAATCCATTCAAATCGAAATAATGAGGATACTCTCCCTCAGTGGCGGCTGATGGGTTAAATTATTAGTGGTGCACAAATGAAAAATAAAATACAGAGTAGTAACGACTCACCTATTTATACAGATTCTCTGCTGTACTCTCCTTAGACCTGGCGAATCTATCGATAACTTTTGCGTTGAAGTCGCTGATCTTCATAACAAAATCTCTCTCAATTGAAAGCATTGCTAATGCTGACAATCGGTCCTGTGACATTGTGTTCCTAAGGAAAGTTTTTACTCTTTTTAAAGTTGAGAAACAGCATTCTGCTTCAGCGGTACACATTGGCATAGTTAACAGTACTCGGAGGAGTTTGACATATTCGCTGTATGTAGCACATAAATTGTTTTCCTTAACGAAGTCCAAGCACAAAGCGCCGGACATTCCACGAAATTCTTCTCGACTGTAAATTACAATCAGTTCTCTACGAATTTTTGTTCCAATGATAAAAGGATAGAACCTTATTGTTTCTCTAAGGGAATCCTCTGGAAATGTCTTAGAAATTTTCTTGATGAAACAAAGTTGAGGCTATCAGATGCCCCGTGAAGCTAAATCTGTCTTTGCTTCTCTAAGAATGTCACATTCTTCAAGAGCTTCTCTTCTTTTCACATCATGATCTTCTATTATTCTCCTCTTAATTGCAGTTTCTTCGTGTTCCTCGATATCCACGCTATTTCTTACCTTTTGCACTTCCCTTTTAAATGCGTTTAGCTGGGCGAGGGCAAACGTTGCATTGCAGTATCGTTTCTGCAGCTGATTGTACAGAATGTCCACATGTGGCATGATTTTGTAGAAGAAAGACAGCCAGAATACAAAATTATAATCTTTCAAAGTGGCCATAAACCCAGAAGCCTGAACAAGCGTGGCGTTGTTGTTTAACAAAGCTCTCTTCTGAATAACCTCCATGCATTTAATTAAATTCTCCCTGTGTTCGAAAAGCAGAGCACACAGAAGCTAAGCCTGAAGGTCACGCTATAGCCGTTGCTAAGAGTAGGAGGAGCTAGGTTTATAAACCTCCATTTAAGCAAAGTATAAGAAGCCCCTCCCATCCCGCAACCCCCTCAGAGAGCCTACATTTGGGCGAAATGTTAGGTTAACTCTTCGCTGCAAACCTGCGGCTCCTACAGCTAATCACTGTTTATTTCGACTTCTGCGGTCATGGGCAGCTACAGACGATAAGCGTAATTGAAACATGTTTGTACATAAAACAATGCAAACAAGTACAGCTTTAATGTGCAAAATGCACCTGTTGTATATTCAGAATCAGTGGGTTTAGCGCAAACCTGCAACCTTATTGAGGAACCGCCCCTGCTCTCCCTGAAACTTCCGAGAATATGATGAGACGAGTGCAAACATGTATAGATGCTGGTGGAGGACACTTCCAACATTTTCTCTGAGATGTAAATAATGTAATGTTATCTCCCAATTGTGTATTATATTCTCCCAAAGTTGCACGTGTGCCCTATTATTGGTTCAAATGGTTGAGGTTTATATGAATCGCACTGTATGAGGCCATGAATGAAATGGATCAATGATGTTATAATGAGCCCATTGTCCATAGAGCTTGGAATTACCAGACGCTCATCTTTCAGGATAAGGGCAAACCTCAGAAAATACTATATCCAGATATTTCGCCCTGAGATTCAAACTTGGGACCTCTTAAACGTGACTGCCGCTCGAATATTATCTTTTACGTTTGGAAACAGGGGGATGCTGAGATGCTGACCGCAACTCCTCCACGTATCGTTTGGATGATCGTCCACCTCTGCCGTGCGTAAGTGGGTGTGAGGCTGGCTGTCGGGTTGGTAGGCCTAGGCCCTCTAAGGGCTGTCGCGCCAGTGGTTAACATTTAACTTAACTTTTTAACTTTTGGAAACAAAAACAAATCACCAGGTGCTAGGTCAGGACTGTATGTGGAAGGTCCATGGTGCTAACTGATAGAGCACCGATATATGTTGATAGTTCAGCTGTATGCAAGAATGGTTTGTTATGAATTTATATAAAATGATGTTTCCTATTAGACATTCTTCACGAATTTGTTCGAAATTTTGTGGAGAACGTACACTTGTGTATACAATTGGCAGTAAGCCCGCCTCGGTAGCGTAGATGGTAGCGTATCTGCCTCACGTTGAAGAGTTCCCGAGTTCGACTCTCGGTCAGGATGAGTTATCTGGATTAGGTTTCCTCGGGGTTTTCTCTTCTCCTGAAAGACAAATGTGGGTTAACTAAGCTCTAGGAGGGTGTATCTAAAGTTTTAATTGTCACCCTTTAAAATATGTGATATAGAGTTTGTGTAGATATATGCTTGTTAGTCCTTCTCTACGTAGTCACAATCCAGATTTACACATTTTCCCAGCGTTTCTTGACCTTCCGAATACCTTGACTGCAGAAGTCTGCAGAATTCGCTTTAAACCACTCTTCCACTTCATTAATGACGTCATTTGTGTTGTCAAATCTGCGACTACGCAACGGATTCTTCATTTCCGGAACAAGTAAAAGTCACGTGCTGCAAGATCAGGCGAATAAGGCGGATGCCGTAAGGTTTCAAATCCGCATTCCCTTCTTTTGTCAACTGTAACTTGAGATGAATGAGCTGGTGCATTTTCAGACAGAAGACGAACAACTTTGGAGAGCATACCGCGTCGTTTCTTAATCAGAGCTGCTCGTAACTTGTCCAGAAGATTGCAGTAGTATCTGCCAGTGCTGGTTTGACCCTTGACAAGATAATCTTTAAGTATGACTCCGCGACAGTCCCAGAAAACTGAAAGCTTGACTTCTGCATCTTTGCCTTTTTGGGAGAGGAGGAATCAGCAAGTTTCCATTCCATGCTCATGGTTTTTGTCTCTGGATCATACTGATAGATCTAGAATTCATCCATGGTTACCAGACAATAAAAACAAATCATCTTCATTCTGTTGCAACAGCATCAACATCTGTCTAGAAAGGTCACGCCGTGTTTGCTTTTGGAAAGGGGTTAGCAAACGTGGAACCCACCGTGCAGACACCTTAGACATGTGCAGTTCGTCATGAATAATTTTCCACACACTACCATAACTAAGATGTGTCTCATTCATGATCATTTGGATCGTTGCTCGTCTGTCTTCCGGTATTAAACACTCCACTTGACAGCATCGTCTGTCATTGACGGTCTACCAGCTCTTGGCTCATCTGTCAGGGACATGTGACCAGTTTGAAAGTTCCTTTTCCACCTCACAATGGTGTCATAAGATGGGCAATTTTCTATAAACAGCCGTCATCTCATCATGGATTTCCCGGGAAATTGTGCCCTTCAAATGCAGGAACTTGAGCACACTGCGGGCCTCCATTTTCTTCATCTTACACCTCAGTCACTTCTGGCACTCACTGTGAAAGAATAAAAGGACTCAAATCACTGAAACTACTAACATGTCCCGAGGGATCAGTGATGACACTGATAAAAACTAAAAACTAGCATAAAAACTACCGGGTGTTGATTAAAACTTTGACGACACACCCTCGTATAAACCCTATGCTTAATTGAGCATCATTTCAACTGTTTCATTCATCATCCGATGTAATTTAACGTTGAAGGATGTAAATTAAAAAACTGCAGCAACTATTTTCTAATGCTATAGTAGCAATATGGCCAATTTTTAAATAGAAATGAGGGGGAGACAGCAACAACCATCATGTTACCAACACTGCAAATTCGTTAGACTTTTGTAGGCTTTGGATACGCTCGAAAGACCAGTGAGCCGATTCATTTTTGTTTTCAGGATCATGACATTAAATCCATAAATACAAAATGTTACATTAGATAGGATTTCTTCGCTCAAATGCATTTCTAATCCGATCTTCACTTTGTTTAGGCGTTAATGATGATTTAAAATCGTAAGAAAGTACAGTGCGAAAATTTTCTTTAGCCAGATTCATTGATTAGTGACCATAAATAATGAACGATTAAATTTAACAAACCGTTACAGCAAATCGAATAAACCACGTGGCAATCAATTCGCAAAAGTTGAGAAAAGTCGCAGTCATGGTGTTCTAGAAAAGCTTTCGTGTTGGTCTCGTGCTCAACTGAAGGCATCATTAATTAAAAGGTCGTGCGCTATTCCGTGCTGAGCCGTTGGCAAAGGAGATTGATCCATAACAGAGCGTCAACGATTGCTCACTCTGGAGGAACGGGTAGATGTTAAATCGATATAAATGTCATCGCCGTGTTCACATTTCAACATGTAAATACCAGTCTTTGAGGCATAATTGGCTCCGCGGTCACGTGTTACCCTCGTATTCGGTAGATCTGCAATTTAGGACACTAGGAAACACTACCATAGCGAGGATGTCCTTTATAAAATGCAATAATTGTTCCCAGCTGAGGATTTTACATTTAAGTAAGCTTTCAGCTCTTATCTTTTCATAGCCTCCTAAGGAATATCTTGCTCGCTTCAGTAGCGTAGATCGGTGTTTATCAAAGTATGGTCCGCGAACCCCAAGGGGTCCGCGAGGGGATGTCCGGGGATCCCTTAACTAATATGTATTGTAACTTTGTGGTTCGTGAAATTAAAAGTCCAATTGCACCACTCAAAAATGTTCTTTATTTCCATCGAGTTACAATCGGAACACTTGCCGAATACACAGAATTACGTAATGCACACAATTACAATTCACCAGTTCGTCTGTCACAGGTCCACTGCACGCAGTTACGTACACTCCTCCGATGCACGTACACAGTCCGTTCTCTCACTGGGCGCTCCTCACCGCTGCTCGCCAAGAACTGAACTGAACTCGCCAACTGCAGCCCACTTTTATAGGGATATCGCTGTTTCTCGAAGTCTCTCGTTTCAGTGAATCACCGCGAAGGTTCCAGACGGCAGGGAGAGGAGGAAGAGGCGGCCAGCGACCAGTGACACTTCCCTAATCATCCCCTCAGTTAGTGATCGAGATAAATGGGTAGGGGTGGTCCGAATGCCTCCGGTCCCCTACTCAGCTGTTAGTTGGTTGTGCTTTCCGATAATTGGGTGACAGTATACTCCTCCACAGGAGAGCGAGTCTCCGACGGATGAGACGCAGGGGGGTGGCTGAAGGTCCCCACACCCTCCCTGGACAGGTTTATGACACCCCATGTCAGTACAGTTACAGACCATTCAAAAACATTCTGACGTCTTCTACTTTTGTGAATGAATCTTCTGGGTTTTAGTGTATAGAGCGAATTGGGCGCATGCTTTTTAACGGTCTGCTCCTTGTATAGCAGAGGTTCTCTGCCACACACATTCGCTGTCCTTGTTCCACTGTGTAACACAGGACATTCCTTACACGGACCTTCTTTGCGTTGCTGCGCGCGATAAGAAGAGCGATCGGGTTCCAAGTCCTCATTCGGTAAGTTTCGTTTGACTCCTTAAACACAGATGACAACTTTGACATTTGAAATGCGCTATACACAGACATCTAGTGGCTAATACGCTAAGCTTTATAATGTCCGCCATATTTTGTTTTGATCAATTTCGAGGTTAATTAGCTAACCAGTTTACAACAATCGTATGTTAGAATAAGAATTTTTGTTCGTCCTTGGCAACATATACATGTTATGAGACACTTCAAAATGTATAAATACAGTATATACATAAAGTCAAATTGATTACATACAATATACACAGTAAGGAGCTTTTCTATGGTTTCATGTGGTATTTGCATAGACTAATTTACTACAAGAAATGTCATAATATGAATATTACAGGTTTGTGAATGTACTATGCTCCCAGTGCTCATTTACATGGTTATAGTTCTAAAAATTCATTAACCGTATAGAAACAGTGTCAGTGCAAAAATGTCTTAACCTTATTCTTAAAGTGTTTTAATGATGCAGCTTGTTTAAATGAATTTGGAAGTTTATTATATAACATTATCACTTTGTAGTTAAAGCTTCCTTCATAAAGGCTCGTTTGGTGCGCTCGAATTGCCAGTTTATCCTTGTTACGAGTGTGGTGGTAATGTACATCAGCATTTACTTGAAAATGGTTTTATTTGTATGAACATTTGTGGATGTTATGGCTCTCGAAAGGGGACACATTATTTGTCTACCTCCGTATAACTGTGATCTGAATGCAATTGAGCTGGCGTGAGTAAAACTAAGGAATGTTTTCAGAGGATGCAACGTTACTTGTGATATCTTCGCTTATCATACACGCTATTTTGCTGAACTGTGTTTTTCAAGATTGACCACACTGCAGAAACAAAAGAGCGTTAGCTCTCGCTTCTTCCCCTCTGCCCGCACCACACCGTAAATCCAGCGCTCAACTTATCTTGCGCACTGTAATGTTGAATTAAAACTATAGAAACGTAGAATTTTTTTAATTTAAAATATATTTTATACGCAAGTTTATTTTATTTATTTTAACTTCAGTTTTTTAATGTATTATTAATTAAACTTAAAACGAAATATACAAGAAAATATTTAGTATATACATACAGTAATTATTTAAGTTCCAATTATAAAAGTCAACCAAAAGTCGACTCGTTCATATAAATTGAGTTGCCAAACTATGGAGGTCCGCGAACAAGTTGTTAGTTGATAAAGGGGTCCTTGAGGCAGAGGAGTTTGAGAAACACTGGCGTAGATGGTAGCGTCTCTGCCTCACATTCAAGAGGTCTCGAGTTCTAATCTAAGTCAGGGTGAGTTATCTGAAGAAGGTTTTTCTGGGGTTTTCCCTTATCCTGAAAGACGAATGTTCGGATAACTCTAAGCTCTATGGATCCTGCGCTCATTTAAGTATAATTTCACCATTTCATTCATCGTCCGATATGACTTACAGTTGAAGGACGTAAATTAAATAATATTTCACCATGTTTGTGAAACACAGATGAAATTTTATAAGATAATGGCCGTCCCAACGTTAACGCAGGATTCCGAAATATGGACACTGGCAAAGAACCAACGCAAACAGCTAGCATCGGCAGAGATGATATTTTTGAGAAGCGTGGCAGGTTATAAAAGAATAGACCACGTAAGAAACGAAAAATAAGAGAAGAGCTTGGGATTTTTAATTTAAACAGTAAAATAATAAAGAACAAAAATGAATGGAAAAATCATATTTTAAGAATGGACGCGGAACGACTTCCAAGAAGAGTTTTAGATTATATGCCGAAGGGATATGCTGGAAGGATCTGTAGGCTCTTGAAGAGAACGAACGGGTCTCAGGGCCCAATCCTTGATGATGATGATGATGATGATGATGATGATGATGATGATGATGATGATGATGATGATGATGATGATGATGATGATGATGATGATGATGATGATGATGATGACTATGTTTCCTGAAGTTTTAAGCCAGGTTTTATGATGCCCTGCTTCGGAACAGTTCTTAATAGCCTTTCGTGCTAAACATCGGGATGTTCCTCGAGCGTGTTTTGGTCTAATAAATTGCCAAGCTGTTCCTTTTCTTACAACTGCATCAGCATTTTCTTTTCCCTTCTCGTGTTTTATGTGTATCTAGATTTCGTGGCGCGTGGAGGTGCCAGAGAGTCGGTGCGGATGCTTGTTCCAAGGAAAGAGTATTCGCTAGGGGTTGCTTGGTTGAATGTGTTGTTCTTCGTTACCTCTGGGCAGCTCCAGTGGGACGATTCTTCGAGGATGGAAGCTGTGGCTGTCTGTGGTCCATAATCTCACGTACTTCGTTTAGTTAATCCCTTCCTCTTAGGGAGGAAGGTGATAGCTACAATAGACCTCGTGTAGGTTGCAATGTGTGAGGTTTCCCCCTTTGTTAAATATCTATACACTAAATATATCCTTCATAAAAACAGTTTATTTTTCACTTTACCTAAAACTTGTAGAGTTTTTACATCTATGGTGATGATGGTAGCAGTGGGAAATTTTGTTTTAACTTGGTGGTGGTTTAAAAGACATGTGGTGTTGCAGAAATCCGGCTCAAGGTGGAGGGATATGACGATAAAATGGCTAAACATTATCTTAAAATGCGTTGTACCTTCCAGCTGAAGTAAATAAGATATGGAGTTGGGATTTTGGCTGCCTGTGAATACAGGAGAACACGTGGCTCTGAGATCAATGCGGTTATTCAGGAATCAAAAATTGTTGTGTAAGACTACCTAGGTAGGTGGACTAAAAGGCTTGACTGTTGCACAAATGATGGCCACGAATGGACTGTACATAGAGTGGCAAGTTTCGACAGGAAGATATTGGGTAGGCGATATGAGAACTGCGCTGAGAATTTGTTTATTCTGGAACAGTACATCAAGTCTATAGAGTAATACAATTGTGGGCATGAAACATACAGAAAAGTTGAGAGTTGAGTGTCTCGTGTAATTGCTGAGTATGTCATATGTCCAGATGATGATGTCATCTATGAATCTTAACCAGAGTAATAGAAGACGGTCTTCTGATCCGAGGATCTCTTCCCCAAGTCGTGTCATACACAAGTTGGTGCCCATGGCAGTAGTTTTGATGTGCAAGTATTGTTTCAAACCAAAAGTCAAGCAGAGGAATGAAACGAGGTTTCTGATCCTAGTAATTCTTCCACTAGTCGGGTTATAAACAAATTGCCATATGTGGAGACTGTAGAGTGGCCGGGCTCCTTGAATCAGAAACCAAATCTCAAATATATTAATGGAACATACGAATAGGGTCTAGACAGGGAACTGTCGCTGAACTCCCTCTTGTACCAGGGAGTTACCGAGCTGTCCCCGAAGGGCGCCCGCCATGCGGCTTTCCAGTAGGGCAAGACCTAAAGATTAAACACAAGACGGGTGGAAGTGGATACGCCACTTACGCGCGCCCACCCCAAAGGGGAAGGCTACCGATTAGACCTCGGTAGGGCCGCCTGGTGATCTAGCACACCTTCTACTAGCAATGCAGGCTAGCACGTGGGAATACATGGCTTCCCTCAACCCCGTCCGGAGACATACCCGATCTCCCACGGTTATCGGGAACCACTGCCCCCTCGAGTCCAACCCAATCCGAACAACTCCCATTCAGGGAGGGGCTGAAGTTTTCGGCTCGAGGTTCCTCTAGTAACGTCAGAGGTACAACGAGTGCTAGGGGTCAGCGGAATTCTGCCATTAGAACCTCTTCCATAACTGAGGTGATAAATATGTTGGTATACGCGGAGGCCATAAGATACCCACCCACCGCAGCTCCTTTGAAAACCAAAGAGTTTGAAATCAGATTTCAAATAGAGCAATAAAAAGTTCTTTCATCTTTGGAACTCTTCAATTCGAACCATAACCAAGTTGATATACCCAGGGGCTACTGGGTGGTCATGGCAGTCGTTTAGATTGGCAGATAGTGTTTGTCTTCAAAGAGAAACGCATTCACAGTGGACGAGCTTCGCCAATAGCAGATAAAATCGATAGAAAAACGAAGTGTTTGAGGATTGAGTAACGTGTGATGCTCTTATTTCGGAGATACCGCGGTCGATGTTTTCTGACCTACCCGAGTCAGTAGGTAAATACTGGGATGGTTCCTCTTTTATTCCGAATTTTGTATTATCATTTCGTTTAATTTATTTCAAGGTTGAACGATCAACCGACAGCGTTCGATGTACTGTCACAGCAGATTGTGCTCTTCAGAAAGCTTTTAACCCCGCGTTTAGCAGGTCTGCTGAGAGCTCATTAGGGTAGCTCGGGTCCTTGAGAACCCAGAGCTAAGCTTGTGTTGCTGATGTCGGAACGTGTTCCATTTGGAATATTAATTAGTGATCCCATCCTTGCTAAGGCACATTGTTGTCCGGAACTGGTCGCCTTTCGTATCTCCCTCTTGTGACTACCTTCCGTCTACGGAAGTCAGATGCAGAAAGACTCGTTGCAGCCTACTTGCGCAGCTCTGCTCTAGGATTGTGTAGCCCCTTTGCTTCCATATACTTTTTCTACTCCATGTAATTGAAGAGTGTCCAGAAAGTGTCCGATGGCTGCAATACCTTCAATGTGACGCAGTCATAAGATCTAGTTTTAAAGTATATAAAAAGTGATGGTATGTGAAGTGATGTATGGTAGTCTCGTAAGAGCTCAGCTAAGGCTGAGATTGTTTTCTTGGGCAAATAACAGCCAGCACACGACATACTAAACGGTTCTTCGTGTGGGCCTTGGACATACGAGGGTGGGTCAAAAAGTAATGCCTCCTATTTTTTTCCTTAAATAAGTAAGCTTTGTGAAAACTTTGAATTTGACGCAATTCCTCAAAACTTCTTCTCCAATCCCCTGCAGTAGTAACTTCCTAAGTCAACAGGCGGCAGCACTGCATCCTCTTGCAAAATGGCTGACATCGTCATTCGTATTAGACAACCTTCTATGATTGAATTTTTGACTGCGGAAGGTTAAACGCCAATTCGCATTCACGAAAGGCTAAAAAATGTGTATAGTGGATGTCAGCACTGTTAGACGATGGCTTCGCCGCCGTAACGAAGCTGAAGGGCAAACAGCATTGGCAGATGAAAAGCGAAGCGGCAGGCCGGTGACTGCAGTGACTCCATGCAACATTCAGCGAGTCGATGACATCATTCGTGGTGATCGCCGGGTAACAACAGATGAATTGTGTCGCATTACCTCCCTCAGTAAAGACAGTGTGATGACGATTATTCAACAACTGGGTTACTCAAAAGTTTGTTCACGTTGGGTACCAAGAATGTTAACCGCCCAAAAGAAAGAAACAAGGAAAACAATAGCCTCCGAACACTTGCTGTGCTTCAATTTGGAGGGAGAGGAGTTTATGGAAAAAATTGTTACTGAAGACGACACGTGAGTTCTTTTTTTTTTTTTTTTTTTTTTTTTTTTTTTTTTTTTTTTTTTTTTTTGAACCTGAATCAAAGAGGCAGTCAGTGGAATAGCATTACAACGTCACCGAAGAAAAAAAAAATTCAAAACTCAGCGGTCGGCAGGGAAAGTTATGGTGACAGTGTTTTGGGATGCAAAGGGTGTGCTTATGATTGACTTTTTGGAGCAGGGATGCACAATGAATTCTGTCCAATACGTCAGAACTCTCAAAAAGCTGAAAGCACGTCTTCGCCGAGTTCGCCCAACAAAAACTATGGCGGATGTTCTTCTTTTGTATGACAATGCAAGACCACACACCAGCCGTTACACCACTGCAGAATTTCAGAAATTGTGATGGCAAGTCTTACCTCAACCCCGATAACAGCCCTGACCTGGCACCATCAGACTTCCATCTGTTCGGGCCACTAAAGGAAGCTCATCGTGGGATTCATTCTGAAGATGAGGAGGCTGTGAAAACGTCCGTGCGTCAATGGCTTAGGAAGCAAGACCGTGTGTTTTACCACACTGGAATACATGCCCTAGTTAAAAGGTGAACCAAAACTGTGGAAAAGGACGGAGATTATCTTGAATAGTGACAAATTAATCGTCAATGTTGTAGTTTTCAAGCTATGTAAATTAGATTAATTTTCTTGTCAATTAAACGAGAAAAAAATAGGAGGCATTACCCCTCGTATAGTAGCAGTTAAGATAGTTTTCTTGGACTAAGGAGGGATGAGAGATATTCAGGAGAGATGCTGACAGAAAATTTATTTTTTTTTCAATGAAGTTGATTATTCGATTTTAAATTGTTTTTGTCTGCATCTTTTAGTTGGCGTTATCCTTCCGAAATGTAGGTCGATCGATCTTGGATTACCAGAGGGTTAGCACTGTCATCTGGGAGAATGATTAAGCTTTAATGGATATCACGATTTTGAGATTGATCTTTCTGAGGATGTTACAAGCAGAGACGTCGCCTCTCCAGAAGGAACTCCTATGTTTCGACGCCCAGGTTTGACCACTTCCGGCCTGTGACCGACGCTGTGAAATTCTGTCACAGAAGTATAATGTCGTTCAAAATTCATCTCAAATTTTATTACAATATTTTTATTGGGAGGAAATCCATTATCTCTCTCTTAAATGCCCAATTCAGTTGGAATATTGGTATTTTCAAGTTTTGTGGACTGAGAAATCCCCGTTCAGGATCAGACCCGGGTATGTTTCTTAATAATTGGAGATTTAATCAAGATGTGCAAGGAACAAATCTTTTATTTCTTTTAATTTACGTCCTCCAACGTTAAGTCATATCGGAAGATGAAAGGAATGGATGAACTGATGTTCAAATGAGCCTAGGGTCCATAGAGCTTAGTTACCCGACGTTCGTCCTTCAGCATAAGGGAAACCCCCGGAAAAAACCTTATCAAGGTAACTCACCCTGACCGAGATTCGAACTTAGGACCTCTTAAACATGAGGCAGACGCGCTGCCATCAACGCTACTGAGGCGGGCTCAAATCTTTGATATTGCAGCAATATGGCCTCACAGATCACCAATCTCGGTCCACTTTTAATTGCAGAATTACTATTAAAACAAGAATCTTAAGTAAAAGGTTACAAACAATTACAGATGTTCTACTTTTAGAAGAACAAAATGGTTTTAGAAAAGTACGATCCTGTACAGATGCTACCTTTGCAGTTAAGCAGATAATAGAAAAAAGAAGAGAATTTAATCTGGAACCACATATAGCTTTTATTGATTATGAAAAAGCGTTTGATCATGTAAATAGGAAAAAATTGTGGGAAATCATGACTCGAAGAGGCTACCCAAATCATCTCATTAAAGTTCTAAACTCTATATATAAGGATACAACAATCAGCATACATATTGGAAATGGAATGTATAGGAAATGGATACATACAAATCAAGGTGTAAGACAGGGTTGCAGTTTGTCTCCTAGCTTATTCATAATTTATATAGATGATCTGATTAGAGAGTGGATGTTTAAGATTAACGGAGGCATTCATCTTGCACCAAATTTTATTCTTAAGACGATGCTATTTGCGGATGACCAAATAATTATAAGTAAAACTGAAGACGAGCTGCAAAGAGCAGTATATATTTTACAGAAGTTATGTAAGAATTATAATTTCAAAATTTCCACAAATAAAGCAAAAACAATGGCGTTTCGAGGTAAAGTCACTATTAGAAACAAAATAGTAATTAATATTATCTTAGAGCAAGTTACGGGTTTTAAATATTTGGGTACATACGTCAGTTATAAATATGAAAATGATTTTAAAAATAAATTACCAATGTTTCAACAAATATGCGGCATAATGAACAGAAGCCTAAAAACTAAAACCAGAAAAGAAACACGGATGAAATTTTATAAAGTAATGGCTGTGTCTGCTTTTGTTTTTGGTTCTGAAACATGGACAAACAAAAGCAGACAAAAACAAGATACAGGCTGCCGAAATGAGATTTTTAAGAGCAGTAAAGGGATGTACTCTTTTAGATAAAATTCCAAATGAAAACATAAGAGAAGATTTAGAAATAAGTTCTTTAGAAGAAAAAAATAATAAATTATAGAAATGAATGGAGAGAGCATATTGAGAGAATGCCGAGAGATAGGATCCTAAGAAGAGTTATAAACTATAAACCTAGAGGATAGAGACATCCGGGAAGACCACGAAAACGATGGTCAGATATGTTTTAAGTCGAAACAGGCAGCATTGCCTAGTCCTTGGATTAAAGAAGAAGAAGAAGAAGGAGGAGGAGGAGGAGGAGGAGGAGGAGGAGAAGGAGGAGGAGAAGGAGAAGGAGGAGGAGGAGAAGGAGAAGGAGAAGAAGAAGACATTTTTGGTGACTTAACTTAGAATTTCATGAAAAAATATCAACTTCAAGAACACTTAAAGACAATTCCAAAATGCTTTGCCAGGCGTCGAGAGAGACTGGTGCATGTTAAAATAACGGCGCATATTTTATCAACATTCTGTAAACACTTGCCCCATTGATAGCGCAACATAATAGGGCTCTGTTTTTATCAATCTTAAATATGATATTGAAGTTACTTACTGCTAGTAAAAGAAGCCTAGAAAGATAGTAACACCTTGTCTTTTAAATGACTACCTTTCTCTAAAGTTGAGAGCCCTGCCTAACCCTCCATTCGCCCTTTGGAAGTCTTTATTGGTTGTATTCTAAGAGAAATATATGACAACAAAGCCTAGCAATAACTTGACGTCCTCAGAAACACTTGCTCTAGAAAACCTTTTAGCACTTGGATTTTGCATTCATGCTGTACTTGAAGTTCCTAAATGACAATTTGTGCTTGGCTTTAAATTTCTGCGCTTTTCAATAAATTTCATTATGTTGACTCACTTCTGAACTATTAACCAATTGCAGGAACGTTTTGATCATATAGTATTTTTTAATGTATGACGGCCTCGCCTCGTCAGAATTTTGAGGGTCGGTTGTGTAAGGTTTGTGGTCTAAAACAATGAAAACAGTTGCTAAGTTATAAAATAATGAGCTGCGACTTTCGAGTGGTGTATCTGAAATTATATAATGTGATCCATATAAACCTGAACCATTTCAACAGGCCATAATCTTTGAACCAATAATAGGACACACGTGCAACTTTGGGAGAATATAATACTGTAACTTTGTGGGTTCGTGAAATTAAAAGTCCAATTGCACAAACTCAAAATGTTCTTTATTTCCATCGAATTACAGTTGAAACACTTGCCAATTACACAGAATTACGTAGCGCACACAATTACAATTCACCAGTTCGTCTGTCACAGTTCCACTCTGCACTCGCAATTACGCACAACTCCTCCGATGCACGTACACAGTCTTGCGGTCCATTCCCTCACTGGGCGCTCCTCACGGCTACTCGCCAAGAACTGAACTGAACTCGCCAACTGCAGCCCCCTTTTTATAGGAATATCGCTGTTTCTCGAAGTCTCGCGTTTCAGTGAATCACCGCGAAGGTTCCAGATGACAGGGGGAGGGAAAAGAGACGGCCAGTGATGTTTTTCCAGCCATCCCTTCGTTAGCGCTATAAGACAAATGGGTAGGCGTGGCCGAATGCCTCCCGTCTGGCCCTACTGCCGGCCGGTTCTATAGGGAGTTCCGACGTTCGGGTGACAATACACGATTAGGAGATTACATTACGCTATTTACATCTCAGAGAAAATGTTGGAAGTGTCCTCCACCAGCATCTATACATGTTTGTACTCGTCTCACCATATTCTCTGAAGTTTTACGGAGATATCGAATTGAGAGAAGATTATTTCCAGCAAGATGGAGCAAAGTGCCATACATCTAATGACATTATGGAACTTGTAACCAGTTTGTATGATAATCGAATAATCTCAAAAGGTCTGTGGCCTCCATTTCCCCTGATCTAACCTCACCAGACTTTTTCTTGTGGGGTATCTAAATTATAGAGTCTACAAGAAGAGGCCACTGACAATTGATGTTCTTAAGGAATCCATTCGAACCGAAATAAGTAACATTGGCGAGGATACTCTTCGTAAAACTTCAGAGAATATGGTGAGACGAGTGCAAACATGTATAGATCCTGGTGGTGGACACTTCCAACATTTTCTCAGAGATGTATATAGTGTAATGTAATCTCAAAATTATGTATTATATTCTCCCAAAGTTGCACGTGTGTCCTATTATTAGTTCAAATGTTACGGCCTATTGAAATGGTTCAGATCTATATGGATCGCAATGTATATTTCCTTAACCCTAACTGTATTTTTATTATAACAACTAGCAGAACCCCCTTGTCTTAATTAAGTAAGAGATTCTACCATATTTCCCTCCTTCCCTTCATGTAGCTTTACAGCTATGATTGCCTTGTTGTTGTCTTTCAAAATTAATAATTTACATCTAATACGCAGCTGTTGCATGAATTAGATCACAAAAACAAAAGAAAAATCCATAAAAAGAAAGTAACACCCATATAAGGTTTAGATGGTAAAAGTTAACTATCAAATATATCCAATATCTGCAATAACAAATATATAAGAGGGTTTAAGGTAATTCGCTTGATTGTAATTAATTGCTGATAATTTAACAATTATCGCAAGAAGAATCTTGGTGTCTCACTATCACAACTATTTACGTAACCTGACACTTTTTCCAATGACGCTAAACACCCGGAGCTTTTGGTGAAGAAGGTCCAAGTTCAGATTATTCCCAGGTTTGGGAAAGGAACGATGTGCAAACGTACAACTTCAAACACGATAGATTGAGCTGAGGGAATATCATACATTTGGCTGCGTTGCTTCTTCAATTGTGTTACAGCCCAATGTCGGACCTTTATCTTCCTCCTCTATTCTTCTATGTCCAGAGTCTCTCTTCTCCACGCTCCCGTACTAATAAATTTCCTGTCAACAGCCGTCACTGCATCTATCCATCTGTCCTTAGGTCTTCCTCTTGGCCGTAAAGTCTGTCTACTCAACGCAAGTGCACGGCGGCCGCTTTCTTTGAGGAACCCTCATAATCGTTTTACAACATGGACCCTCCTCCTGACGGTCCCCTCTACAAGGTTGCAACATTTTAACATCGCCGTCTTGCACCTAATGAAACAGAACAACTGGAAGTTGGAACTTTGGCAACTGAGACTCCACGCGGAGTAGACATGCAACTGTCATTTTCAGAAAATCGGGGTTGCTATTGGTCCCCAACGTCAGTGTTCCATTTCTGAAGTGTGGAGATAGATTTATGACGGTCATTAGTGAGCGGAAAGGTCAGGTCCTTTGAGTGGGAACTGCACACACGTTAAAAAGACAGACTTTACACCGTATAGTCTTCCTTCCGTGACCCTTCAACACTCCTCTACCCCAATAACATGCCCGACCCATTCCAGCCTTTTCAGATTAATATTTTGAAAATTGTGGCCAGATCTATATTCTTACATTTCTTATAGAGCTAGTAACTATCAGGGCAGGTCATTCCCGCCTTCCCGCGCAAAACACTGTCACTGCTGACTGAGGGGCGTGACGTCACTGAGAATACAACGCAAGATCGCTTACACGTGAATGTGCGTAATGCAATATTATGATTGCACATTATAAGATAAGATAAGGCGCTGATGCATGCAAATTCCACAATCCTTCTGATGAAATAAACGAGATGCAGTTGCTTATGAGCTATTGTAGTTATTGGCTGTGTTTTTTGTCGTAACATTATGAAAACCATTGCGCTGTTGCTGAAAGCAAACATGCTTCGTATAAAACTACGAATGTGATTTTCCATTGTTTACCTAAAGATCGAGAACTACAGCGCAAGTGGGTTTTACGCTGTAATAGGGCTGATCCGGTTAATGTGAATAATGCAAGGATTTGTTCCGATCACTTCCTGCCCGAAAACTATGAACGGGATTTAAAAAACGAGCTGTTAGGTTTGCCGCTGAAAAGAAAATTAAAGGGCGACGCTGTACCGTCATAGAAAATTCCTAATTGGCATGGGGATGTATTTGAGGCGGTAGTAGTAAGTACCAGCAAAACCAATTTGCAGGTAATTATCAGCTACACATTCCATTTATGTATTTGTTTCTATGTGCACACTGAGTTTATTCGCTCCTTTTTTATAAGAAAAGTTTGATGCGTGGAATAATAATAAAACTGTTTTTATTAATAGGCAATATCAGCAAGAGATCGCCGGTGCGAAGTTAGGACCGTGCGAAAGAGGGCGCTGTCTACTATAGTATCTTTATCTCCCAAAAAAACAAAATTAGACCCGTCGACCAGCACGGAGGTAGCTCCTGACCATTCTGTTGTTGCTGAAGAGGAAATAATTAGACTAAAGACTCAGATGCAAGCCCTGAAGAAAGAAAACAGTGTTTTGAAACGGCAGAACAAGGTACAGAAGTAATATTTTGTAGCTTCCATGGACAAAGTGCTGCGAAGTGTAATGGAGTGATGCAAAACTTAATTTCTATAATAAGTTCCAAGTTTCCCGAAATTCATCACAAAGTGATCTCTCTTAATGTGAGGACAAGAACCTTCATTAGAATTAGGCACTTAAACAAAAGAGCGAAAGCAGAAATGATCAGGAAACTTGCAGCAAAGAAAAATCTTCAATGGGTTGCTTCGTCATTTTCTTGAGCTACACTGATTAAGTACATATGAATAGTAACATGTTTTAAACTCTTAATACAACTGCTAGAAAGAATCTTCATTATAATACACAAGTGGATGTTTATTCCTTCCGATTTTACACGTAACAGAGCTTAAATAACACACACTGAGGGGCTTGTGTTTAACTCTCGCGGTTGAACTGTATTCTCAGTGACGTCATGCGCGTTAGCCAATGGCAGCGCGACTCTCCGGAATGGCCTACCTGAGTACTCTACTTGCCTTGAGTAACTATATCTAATTCTCCACACGTTATCTAACACAGCTCCAAATGTCCTTCAAACACTCCTAACATCGTCTGTGTATTCTTCGATTTCGTCTATGTTTCACTTCCATATCTTACAGTAGAATCTTGTTTTTCCGGATCAACTGGGATCACGAACAATCGAGTTAACGAAAATTCGGATTATCCAGAGAATGACAGAAAAGCGGAGAATAGATGTGCAACCTCGTAAAGAGGTCCAGCCTAACGAGGTTTTACTGTATTATGTTGCGAATAATATTTTAGTAGATCTTAGTTTTCGTTTTCTGGTGCATGATGCATGATTGGATTTCGTAATGCCTCTAAGAGCAAAATATTGATACACTATTAGCCATTGTGATCCTATCTTGTGTCTCTATTCACTCGTCATTATTACTAGTTACCATTTCTATCAAATATTTTAATTTTCTTCTTTAAAATTGTTTAGCCCCCGGATAGTCTGCTTCATAGACTATGTTGCTTGCCACTCTCCAATGAGGGTCGCTTTTTTTTTTTTTTTTCTAATGGTTATCGCCAAGTAGCAGTGGGAAGGCTCTGGTCAGAGATATGTTTTGAATAAAATAAATTCTCTGGGTGAGTCAAATGAAAACCTTAAATGTATTATTTATTGTGCAGAAGTGGTACAAATATGTATCACTTTTCAACATAATCTCCCCCACGCTCAATACAAGTTCTCCAGCACTTACAAAGTGCATAAATGCCTTTAGAAAACAATTTTTTTGGTAGTCCCTGCAAGCATTCATGCTTGGCGTACCTCTTCATCGGAACGGAACATCTTACCTCCCATTGCGACTTTGAGTGGTCCAAACATATGAAAATCACTTGGGACAAAGTCTGGTGAGTATGCTGGATGAGGAAGACACTCAAAATGCAGGCCTGTGATTTTTGTAACTGTTGTACGGGTAGTGTGGGGCCTTGCATTGTCATGTTGCAAAAGGACCCTGCTGACAGGAATCCACGTCGCTTTGATTTGATTGCAAGCCGCAGATGATTTTTTTAGGAGATCTGTGTATGATCCAGTGGTGACAGTGATCCCTCTAGACATCCCCGTAGGGGAGGGGATCCGTCCCCTTCAGCAGCCGTGGTGCGGACGCTGCGGACCCTTAGCACTCGTGGTACCTTTGACGTTACTAGAGGAACCTCCGACCAAACATCTGAGCCCCTCCTTCTGGGAGTTGTTCGGACTGGGTTGGTCTCGAGGGGGCAGTGTGTTCCCGATACCCGTGGGAATCGGGTTGAGGGATTGAGGGAAGCCATTAATATTCCCGGGTACTAGCCTGCAAAGCTAGTAGAAGGTGTGCTAGATCACCAGGCGGCCCTACCGAGGTCATATCGGTAGCCTTCACCTTTGGTGTTGGCGTGCGTAAGTGGCGTATCCACTGCCATCCCTTCTTGTGTCCTAGGACCAGATAGGGGGGGGCTTTGTTTGTTACCCAGGTCTTGTCCTATGGAAAGCCCCACGGAGGACGCCGGGCGCCCTTTGGGACAGCTCGGATAACTCCCTGGTTGTAAGAGGCCCGGGTCTTGTTCCTACGGGTTCAAGACTAATGGGAGTAGAACCTCTGGACTCAAACTGTCCCTCTAGACATGTAATGCTCCAAAATGACGCATTTTTGGTCCCAAAAGTCAGTCAGCATAACCTTCCCTGCTGCTGGTTCTGTTCGAAACTTCTTTTGTTTTGTTGATAACGGATGGCGCCATTCCTTGCTCGCTCTCTTCGTTTTCGGTTGGTGGAAGTGAACCGAGGTTTCGTCTCCAGTAACAGTTCTTGCAAGGAAGCCATCACCTTCCCGTTCAAAGCGCCGAAGAAGTTCTTCACAAGCATCAACACCTCGTTCTCTCACTCTGAAACTGGAGCACATACACAATGTGGTGTGCTGACCCATGACTAATTTGTAAACATGTTTTAATGTCATTCAGTGTCACTTGGCGGATTTCCTTCACTATGACTTCAACTGCTGCAATGTTCTGTGGAGTCACAACTCGTTGTGCCTGACCTGGTCGAGGAGCATCTTCCACTGAAGTCACACCATTTGCGAACTTCCTACTCCATTCGTAAAGTTGATGCTGTGACAAACATGCATCACCGTACTGAACCTTCATTTGTCGATGAATTTGAATAGGTTTCACGCCTTCACTACGCAAAAACCCAATAACAGAACGCTCTTCTTCGCTGGTGCAAGTCGCAAGTGGTGCGGCCATTTTTATACTGATACTGCAACGGTACGTGTGCATCTGCACTATGCTGCCACCTACAGGCCATTCTGCACGCTGTTTGTAGCACGCTTACCAACTTACAGGATAACGGCTCGAAATTTTGATTTGTTATTACGAATTCAAGGTTTTCATTTGATTAACCTTCGTAAATATGGGATTATCTTTCTGTCTTTGTTTCAGAAACTTAAGTACAAATGCTGAGAAAATGTTCTGTTTTGTGTTGCAGGAGAAGTAACTGGGGAAAGCTCCCGACAAAAGCGAGGCTTCTTCAAGAACTTCTGGAAGCGATCCCGGCACTACTCCTTGGAACACCAGTAGCATGATAGTACAAGCAACAACACCGTTATGTGTCTGTGTGCGGTGTTCGTGTTTTGTGTAGCACAAACCTCGAGGCATCCACCTAACATTTTACAAATTTGAGTAGCCTTTTGAGATATAACTGTGGATGATTTATTTATAACAAAACAGCTGGAATAGAATACAAATGAACATGGCGTATCTGAAAAGAGCAGGGCCACAGACAGTTGAAAACTACCTATGTTGGAGTTTTCACGCGTGTCATTTGTTTCCCCAGTGTGCTTTTCTAACTAATATTTCCCTGCAGAGTTTTACAGCTTTTCATGTCCAAAATTATTAGAAAAGATGTGACTAACATAGTTCCCTTTATTAAACGTTGAGTAATATTTAGTAAAATTCTCGAATGGAAGAGAGTTAGGCATGTATAACAACGCTTTAATGAGGTATGAATGTAGAAAAGTAAACTTTTAGAGAGGAGTGGATCCATTTAAGGCACATGGACTGTGTGTGAAAGTTCTACAAAGCGGTCGTTTTATGGCCCGGCCCATATTGCGTGTATGCGTGTTCTACAGTGTTGCCAACTAAATTAAAAGACACTAAATCAAGTTAAGTTCTATAATATGAAAGCTATTTATATGGTTTTAACAATTTTAAAAGCAAAATTCACTTCGCAATCAGGAAAATAAATTATAGTTTAAACCTTGCATGCCAAACAGCTGTAGTAAATTAGATGCCACACTCCCATAACAACTGACACCCTCTATCCTACAGAGAATCAACAAATATATAGCTTATCGTTTAAGAATACTAAACAATACTAACAAAAGACTATGAAATTTCCTATATTGTCATTGGTTCTTGATATGTACGTGGGGGTTTCGTAAAGTTTTAATGATCACCCTTTAAAAAATGTGATAGAGAGTTTTTGTTGATATGTACTTGTTAGTCCTTCTCTACGTCATCACCATCCAGATGTACACATTTTTGCTAGCGTTTCTTGACCTTCCCAATACCTTGATTGCAGAAGTCTGCAGAATTCGCTTTAAACCACTCTTCCACTTCATTCATGACGTCATTTGTGTTGTCAAATCGGTGACCACGCAACAGATTCTTCATTTCCGAAACAAGAAAAAGTCACTAGGTGCGAGATCTGGCGAATAAGGTGGATGTTGTAAGTTCTCAAAGCCAGATTCTCTTGTTTTGTCAACTGCAACTTGAGATGAATGAGCTGGTGCATTGTCAGCCAGAAGACGAACAACTTTGGAGAGCATACCACGTCAGAGCTGCTCGTAACTTGTCCAGAAGATTGCTGTAATATCCGCCAGTGATGGTTTGATCCTTGGCAAGATAATCTGTAAGGATGACTCCACGACAGTCCCAGCATGACCTTACCAGCTGACTTTTGTACCTTGGCCTTTTTGGGAGAGGAGGAATCAGCATGTTTCCATCCCATGAACATAGTTTTTGTCTGTGGATCATACTGATAGATCCAGGATTCATCCATGGTTACCAGACAATAAAAAAATAATCTTCATCCTGTTCCAACATCATCAACATCTGTCTTGAAAGGTCACGCCATGTTTGCTTTTGGAAAGGGGTTAGCAAACGTGGAACC
This sequence comes from Mantis religiosa, assembly GCA_030765055.1. Lineage (NCBI taxonomy): Eukaryota > Metazoa > Arthropoda > Insecta > Mantodea > Mantidae > Mantis > Mantis religiosa. Next base: position 36,692,237 of record CM060960.1, read on the forward strand.
CACCGTGCAGACACCTTAGACATGTGCAGTTCGTCAAGAATAATTTTCCATACACTAAGATGTTTCATTCATGATCATTTGGATGGTTGCTCGTCTGTCTTACAGTATTAAACACTCCACTTTCTTCACTGTGACAACTGACGGTCTACCAGCTCTTGGCTCATCTGTCAGGGACATGTGACCAGTTTGAAAATTCCTTTCCCACCTCACAATAGTGTCATACGATGGGGAATCATTTCCATAAACAGCCGTCATCTCATTATAGATTTCCCGGGCAGTTTTTCCCTTCAAATGCAGGAACTTGATCACACTACAAGCCTCAATTTTCTCCATCTTACACCCCAGTCACTTCTGGCACTCACTGTTGCATTTAAAGATGTCATTACATATATTCATTCTTACATACGCGCAAGTCAAGTTAATGAAAATTGCATGGCTGTGCATAGGGTCGTATGTACGTGTGCACCAATTTTACTCACGATCGCTTGTGGAATTTCGAACGAGTGGCACATATTTCGTAAAGTTGTAACAAGCATTTCTGCAATGCGCCATACCCAGCTGTCATTGCTGAAGCGTTTTTAGCTTGGAGAATGTTCAGCTGACTAAAAATCTTTCGTAACTCCGCATTGGAATATAGAAGCGAAGGATTTGCGATTGTAAAATCTGCCTATTTAGTGTCATTTCATCTTCATAGCAATGTATTTTGTGTCCAGAGCACACTGCGCTGGAAATGTTTTGGTGTTACGCTATACATTCTCGATCCTTAATAGAAGTAATTTATACTATGTATGTATTTTATTTCATTGTTATTATTCCTCAGCTAGCAAATGTATCAAGCTAAAAATGTGAATTATTCACAAATAGCTTTAAATGACAGTTAAAAAAGTTGACAGGAAAGTCACTACTTCTTATTTTTTAAATTTTTTGCTAAACGAGTTTAAAAGACCCCAGATCTATCTACAAGTTGTAACAGTTGGCAATACTGGCACTGCATCAAAGGGTTTTCCATTCTAAAACTCCCGCGTTGCATACCCAGGAGCAAGGGTAGGAATTTCTAAGCACTAAACCCAGGAGAGAGGGAATAGGCAGTTTACAGATAGCCCTCGGCGTTTGCAGATAGCAGTCGGACCTGCCTATGAGTGTCCCTTGACTCTCTTGTTTGGCCTTCTCTGCAGTATTATAATGCTTTGAGGCAACTGCTTAAGATTTCCTATGCCTGCTCATGCACTATCAGTAATAAATGGTGTCTGCACTGAGATATACCTCATCACGATTGTGATTCACGAACAGTACTTTCAATTTAAAAAGTTTAGCAACCCAATGACCAGAGGCTTCTAAAACATCCATTTGCTGTGCAACACGTCTTTGACAGCGTTCTAATGATGCACCAGTTTCAATTCATTTTGGCATCTTAAATTTATCTTTTAGGCATTCCGTAGTCCTAAACGTTTTAACCACACATCTGTCATCTATTTATTACAAAAATGCCACAAAATATCCCCTGAAATTGTCTACACATCTCTACATGGTTCGAATTTAAATTATGTATCGTACTTAAAACTTCATTGTGCTTTTTTTAAATATAACAATACTAAGACAAGAACAGCAACAATGATAAGAATAATAACAGTTGACATTCACATCCGACAAAGGAGCTAACCAAACATCCATATACTGCAGTACAAACGAATCACGCATACTCGCGATCTTGGCCGGGCCACAAAACGACCGCTTGATGCAACAGGCATGAAACCAGAGCTAGGAACGCACAAAAAGCCCCAAAGGCTCAGGGTTTTTCCTTCCTATTTTTTTAATCTAAATAAAACCTGACGTGCAATGAGTGTAGCTGATAGTAAAACAATGTGAATGACTGCTTTAAATTTTATTTAAAGAATGGTTACATTCATATTTACTGTAGCTTTCATATGGTAGGATTACTGTACTGTGTTTAATATAAAGATTAAAACGACGTGAGTTTGGATCCAGAATCTGAATTACCCTTCTCCGTTCCATGATTCATTTCTACAAACCATTAAATTATCTACAAAGCGTTTTATATTTTCCAGAATAAATGGAAAGTTTAGATTATTATACAGCCTTCTCATTTTTAAGTTCCAAAGCGAGTGGATTTGTATAAATATAAAGATGTATATTCAAGATATTCTGGGGAAACAAGCCAGGTGAAAACACGATCAGAAATCGACGTATCATGGCTCCCATCATCACCATATTTATAAGAAATGTTATAAACACTAAATTGATATAACAAAAAGTATCAACAACGACAAAACACTACGAATACACGCATTCCTGAACAAAAGACTGTATGCAGTAAATCAAATACCAGGTCAGGAGAAGCCGTGAGTGTAGAATTTAATTTACTGCAGTCTTTTGTTCATGATTGCGTGTACTGATATTTTTTTGTGGTTGTTGATTACACTGGGCAACAAAAAATAATTTTTAAATGTTTCGAGCACTTCATGAGGCAATTCCTACTAATTTTGGGTTGAGAAAAACAAATATGACAAAGAAAACTTTTTATTAGCTCTAGTTTCTATGATATACACAATGTGGAAGTATTACATATTAACGGATTGAGAGAAAAGGATACATTTTAATTACATACATGCTAACAATAATGTAAGTAGATTTTATTTTGTAACTGGTAATTACATGCTAAGAGTTCTAAATTTCTGTAAAAATACTTCGCAGATGGTCGTGTCTGAAGAGAATCATGTGGTGGCCTATTGACTTCGTCGTCTTTTAGCTTGCCTCTTGTGATGGAGTTCCGCAGAATCCCTATACAAAGACCAACAGTAATCTGCAAGCATTACTTCATTCCAACGGCCCTGATATCTTTGTTCCATAACAGAAATATCCTGATGGAATCTCTCCCCATGTTCAACACTAACAGCTCCACAACTAGGAGGGAAAAAGTCTAAGTGGGAGTGGAGAAAATGGATCTTAAGGGACATGTTGCATCCAAGCTATTTTTGCAGGAGCACTGTCACCAAATGCTTGTAGTTGTCATCCATTTTGTTGTCCTTGAAGGCTTCCTAAGCTTCCTTTTCTTTCCCCTCCAAAATTTGGTCAAAATTAGGATCCTTTACAAGTTCCTTTACAAGTACAAGCTCCTTTACAATGCCTTCCTTAACTTTTGCATCACTTAATTTCCAAAATTTCTCTCTGGTTGTGTTTTGTTATTTGACAGGTGTGCCAACTTCCCCAAAAAAATCCCCCAAATTTAAAACCTTCACTCTAAAAAATGAAATGTCACATTATCTTCAAAACAAGAGATAATCCATCATTTTTATGGTGATTTTTTAATTCAGCAAATGGAAATATATGTAAATTCACTATTTTAAGCCCGAAACATTTTCATTGTTGCCCAATGTTTATGTGTTATCTCAGTTTAGTGTTTATAATATTTTTTTAAAATATCCTGATGATGGGAACGATGTATGCTTCCGAAATGTCGATTTCTAATCGTCTTTTCCCCTGGCTTGTTTGCCGAGAATATCTTGAATGTATTCGTCGCCAGGAAAGCTTTAGGTCTTATTTTATAAAGATGTATTTTTGTGTTTGTGATACCAACTGCTGGAATATATTTACACACTCGCTTATCTATCAAGAATATCAAATATTTGACGAGATGTTTAACACAAATGACAAATACTGTTTCCGGAAATAAAATATTTTTAATGACCGTGATCATACAGGGTAATCCATATATCCTGTCTCCGCAGTTAAGCCGCGACCTCTCTCGGCCGATACGCTATAACTTACCGACTATCGGTTAGTACGAAAGCACGTTGTTTAACAAGGGAGAGTGATTTCCTATCAAATTTAATGCTTGCCTTCTTTAAATATCTGGCATATTCTAATGATTACGTTTCTTATTTCTCTTTGAAAAATTGAATTGATCTCTTGGAATGGTGTTGTTAAGTTCGTCTAAATTGTTTGGGTTTGTTTTATAACTTCATCTTTTAATGATCCTCGGTAATCATTAGGAGATAAAGTGTAGAGTAATAGTCATGGCCTTAAAACAATACTCAAATAACCTTGTTATAGCGAGAGTGTCTTCTGCTAGAACATAGAGTAAACAGACGATGTGGGGTACAGTAATTAGGTACATTATGTGCTGTCACCAGAGCTAGGAAGTTCGTACCGATTTCCTTGAGCAGTGTAAGAGCGGCCAGGCAGCGCTACTAGCAAGGGCAAGGTTCATCGTAGAATGCAACTCATTACTGCAAAACAGGTGTAACTGCATGACACAGAGCACGTTGGTAGGAAGGAGGACATTCGAATAACATCTTTGTTGTGCTTCAAAGATGAGCAACTAAATTTGCTGTACAACCATTGTATGTTTTCTGTAAGTGTACTTATTCATTACTTCATTATTTACATTTACAGTTCAGTTGGATACTTCAGCAAACATGGAAAAAAGAGAAGCCAGATCGAGAAACTATAAATTAGCCGAAATCATTAACGAATTTGCAACAGATTTATTACACAAATATAAATATATGTTACTAAATCTCCACTTATCTTAAGAAATTTGTGTTAATACTTCTTTCTTCTTTCTAGTGGAAATTGATTTCGAAGGCAAATCGCATACGTCCTCAGTCCATCCAAAAACAAACTCCGTTGTCAAGAAAATCTTTCTTTTGTTATGTTATGCTTTCAGCATTACCAACATCTGAAGACGAAACAAACCTAAAAACAGAATCAACTACCAGTATGTCAAAATTCATTACGCGATATTTATTTTTTAAAATAAATATATTTTCCCAAACTATTAAATCTATGGAAACATTTAATTGTTTTAATAATATAACTTCGGGATCTATTTCATGGTTGAATGCCCAAAAATGATCTGCTACTGCCGATTTATCAATTTGTTTATATTTAATGTTACGAAAATGCTCTTTCTGGTTTCCAAATTACGTTTTGTCTTTCCAATATACAACTGATGACAATCTAAACAATTAAATTGATAAATACTATATTTTGAGGAACTAAAGTTATACCAATTTATTTAAAAAAAAATTGAAAATGTTTATTAACCCAAGGATGGTAAGTAAATTTTTAAAATTATAATCGTATTTTATTTTTTTTACGAGTAAATGAAATGTGTAGTGTTTAACGCCCGCTTTTACTACATACGGCACCGCAGGCGGTGCCACTGATGATACATGAGATGAATATGGCGCACCGGTGGAATGAGATGGCGGGGGAAACCGGAGATCCCGGAGAAAACCCGACCCAGCACTGTGTTGTTCACCACAAATCTCACTTTGCGGTCGCCTGGGATCGAATCCGGGCCGCCTTGGTGAGAGCCAAGCAGTCTAACCACCGAGCCACCGCGCGGCCATGACTTTTTACGAGTAGAAATATCATTAACAGTTTTTTTAATATTTAAATTTTTCAATGTTATTTTGTATAAAATCTTTATTAAAACCATTAATTTAATCAGTATTAATAATGTGTTTAGGTATATTCTTTATTAAATTCCTCTTTATTCAGGTGTATATTTATTAATCTATAAATCAAACTATTAAAAACAGCAAATTTATGTGAAAAAGAGTTAAAACTTTTATTTTTTATGTAATTGTCAGTATGAGTATTCTAATGTGAATTTTATAGCTTTGCCCACCTCGGTAGCGTGTCTGCCTCACGTTCAAGAGGTCCCGAGTTTGAATCTCGGTTAGGGTGAGTTACCTGGATAAGTTTTTTTCGGGGTTTTCCCTTATCCTTCAAGATGAATGTCGGGTAACTCTAAGCTCCATGGACCCTGGACTCATTTGAGCAATATTTCACTCTATTCATTCACCGTCCGATATGACTTATCGTTGGAGGACGTAAATTAAACAAACTAAAAATTATAGCTGTATCTTATCTTTATCTTATTTAAAAATGTAGTAATTTTAAAGCATCGTTAATTTGTTTTTCAGGAACATTAGCAAAAATATCATCAACATATCTATACCATGTTTTAAAAGTCAAAGGAAAAGCTTTAGTGACTTGAATTTCGAATAAACTCATAAAAAGGTCAGATTATCTGATTAATTATATCTTGTTTTGCGGGACATAGAATGAGTTTTACATTTGAAAGGTTTCAGAGGTACGTTATTGTTTTTAGTAATACGGCCGCAGATGAGTAAATATGTAGTAGAATTCCTGCTTTGGTATTTTGTCTTCAGATATTTAAGAAATTAATTTTATTATTTGGATATTATTTTACATTCGATCAGGAAATGTTACAAGCCGCGTTATAATTGCTTGGGTTTTGCCATAATGAGATCAGCCAGAGAGAAGCCGGTATGTACTATATAAGAACTTGTATTGTCGTACATAATGATCTAAATAGATGTGCATTTACGAATGTCTCGTCAGTCATTTTTTTTTCTCTGGGCAACCGGTTTCAATGCCTCTCCGCTGTGCATTTCTTATCTATGACTTGTTTGGATGCCGGGAGAGGGTCTGTCGCAACCTGCAAAGGGAACGGCAAGTGGTAAGAACTTCCTAGCCCTGCTCACTTTCTTCTCGGGCAGCCAGCCAGGTGAAAAGATGATTATATATATAAAAAAAAGAGCAACGGTACACTGGGGCATGCTGCATATCGCAAGTTTACACACACCGATCTCTATCTGAACGCTCCTAGTTTCCATCATAAGTCTCAACGCCTGGGAGTTCTCAGTCCACAGAGCTTTGTCTATCTCTGATCCCAGCCACTTAAAACAAGAATTACAACACCTGAGACTCACTTTCCGTCAAAACGGCTACTCCGAATATGACGTTGAAGCCTTGATCACCACAGCTAGAAAAGGGAAACCTGTAATACAGCAAGCGTCAGATAAGCCTACCGCTACAGCCTGCATTACGTTTACCGGCAATCTACCCGGCAGAATCAGCAGAATTCTCACCAAATACAACATCAGGACCATCCACAAGCCACCTCCGAAGATTAAACATCTGCTGAGACCAGTGAAAGACAAACTGGACTTCCAAGTTCTGGGAGTGTACCGCATTCCCTGTGAATGTAGGACATCGTATATAGGACAACCTGGAAGAACCATCGCTACCAGAATAAACGAAAATGAACGGAGCATTCGTTTAATGCAACCTGAGAAGTCTGGGCTGGCAGAGCATTGTTTTGATAACGACCATAGAGCCAATTTTCGGGAGACGGCCATCTTGACAAAATGCAGCAGTTGCGGCAGTACTATCTCTCCGCCTCACGGCTGCACGTACCTGGGTCGACGTCGGGACTCCTTCCTCGGTCTCCACGTCGTCGTCGGCTGCTTGCTGTACCCTTGGCTCTAGCTGCTGTCTCCTGCATGCATTTTTTATTGTGTTCTCAGGGTGTTAAGTTTGAGACAACACAAACCAACGATAATCTCTTAACTCTTTTAATTTGTCCCTGCACTTGTGTAACCCGGGCACCCTTAAATATCTGCACTTTCGGCGGACATTTTATAATACATTTTACTGGACGCGGCACGTCGTCGAACACACCAGACGGATGTATACAAAACACTTGACTGCAATGAGCAATGAGGAACAAAACTTAATGGGGGTTGCTACCCTCTTATATACAAACAGTAAGGCATCACAAGGAAAAACTAAGATGTTATTGACCTTAAACGGTGCAGTAAAATTAGCTAGCATTCCGTTCTATTGTCTCACATCCGCCCTTCATAGACCGTCGCCCGAGAGTGCAGTGTTTCTCAGGTATTTCTACCCAGGTACGTTACAATATTTGACAACAAAGTCTACACTTTTACTTTCATTAACAGAACTATAGTTCTCAAATTTATGTGTAATTATTAAACATATTACATAATTAAATGAATAATATATCCGAGGACCAAAGTTCCTGTTTCACAGTTAATGGGAGCGGAGATTTAAGGAGGCTTTGGCGATTTCCTCTGAAAGAAGCACGGTGAATCGTGATGCTGGATTTCATTTCAGCTCCTCTTGGAAACCGGCCTTAAAAATGGAAATCCGTCGAAATAAGAAGCAAAGATCAATACAGCTTGATAATCAAGTTAAGTAGTTACGTTTCTTTGACACAATTTTCTATACTCACGCCATCTCCTGACCTGGCATTTAATTTACTGAAAACAGTCTTTTGTTCAGTAATGCGAATTTTGATAGTGTTTTGTCTTTGTTTATAGTTGTGTTATATCCAGTATTTCAAGTGTGGTTATAACATTTTATAAATATCCTGATGATGGGAGAGATGTACACTCCCGAAACGTTGATATCTTCATCTTTTCACCTGGCTGGCTGTCCGAGAAGAAAGTGAGCGTATTCGTCCTAGCCCTGGCTGTTACTCTCACTGCATATGTTTTTTCTAATTGAAACTCGTTACAGACTGCGTTGCGAGACCGCATATCCCTCCCGTGCCCAGCACAAACGCTGTTGCTGTAGGCAAAGGGAACCCCGTCTTAGCTACGGAGACACGATATATGGATGACCGGTACATAGGCATCACAGGTGGGTCACAAATGAAATGATAATGATGAATGCAAATTTGAGAAGCAAACGTTATCCTATCGTATTTGCCAGTTATGTAGATGAGGATAACCTGTAGAAAATCTCAGTCTGTCAAGATGTTACTGACAAGGTGTACACAGAAAAGCTCTTGTGGACGAAACCTTAATCATTTCGTCTACCGGGTCGGTACAAATAAACTCTCATGCTCGTCCATTTGGCTTATTTACTGAGAGAACAATTCGACCCATGAATGCTAAAGTATTTATAAAATGGAAGAATATGTTATCAACATAATGTTTCATTTGTACAATCTCCTTTCACCAATTGTTATATTGAAGTTTATCTACTCTTAAGCACATTGTTTTCATCCCTTTACTAAAGAAATGATGTAAATAAATGATAATGGCATGGATACCTTTTCTGTACATTACATTTCATAAAGTATGCCGTTAGACTAACAAACAAACCTAATATATGACCCTTTCTTCAGCTGAAGTGAACTTGTGTCCCCAAAGTCTCTTGAGGAAAACTCAAATGTATGGCAGAGCCATTACAGAAGATATCAAAAGTTATGGGCAACTTAAGTATGACAACAAAACAGTACTTTAAAAGGGAGAGCCGTATTGCATGACCTCAGTAGCGTGGCCGGAAGATTTCTAGTGGGCGTTACCGTTACCACTCTCATCTAAGGGCATCATCGGCCATCCGGCGTGAATATGCTTAAGAGATGCAGTAGTGTGTTGACATTTCTGCATCTGTCTCAACCCACCGTATTTTTCTATAGCCAGTTGTTGCTATTCCAATGCCCAATTTCACCAACAGATGTTAAAATCGACATTAACAAATGTAACGTAACAATTGTCACACCGTTAACAAAACTTAAAATTCTTGCACTTCACGAAATTGCTTTCTGAAAATGTTAACAAGCACGTGTTAACGCTGAGATTCTTGTAAATATTACAGATATAGAAGGCTGTGGATGAATCGTATTCTTTTCTGAACGTACTATGATGCGCTTTTGTTTTTATTTTCTTTACACACAGCTGAAAAAAATGGCGGGTGAACAAACTCAAAAGAGAAGCCGTGGGACAAATTTCTCATCAATCGAAAAAGAATTGCATTTGAATTAGTAACTAAATATAAGGGTATTGTAGGAAAAAAGATGGATGCGGTAAATGTCAAGGAAAATGGTATGACTTTGAAAAAATTAGAAATTAGTATTGAATGCAAATGTCACAACCATAAGTACGAAGCAACCTCGTCAGTATTACGTAAATTTAAAACGACGAGCGAAGAAGTACAAGTGACGAGTGACTTGAACGTTTCAAGACAGGAGGTGCACAATGTATTATCTACATAATTCAGTGAATTATAAAATTGCAAAATTATTAATACTTGAAGCAAAGGCGAGATCGGCATATTCCTTTCGATGCAGTTCTAACTCAGTATTACGTAAATTTAAAACGAAGAGTGAAGAAGTACAAGTGACGAGTGACTTGAACGTTTCAAGACAGGAGGTGCACAATGTATTATCTACATAATTCAGTGAATTAAAAAATTGCAAAATTATTAAGACTTGAAGCAAAGCCGAGATCGGCATATTCCTTTCGATGCATGTTCTAACTCAGTATTACGTAAATTTAACACGAGGTGCGAAGGACAGAAGTGACGAGTGACTTGAACGTTTCAAGACGGGAGGTGGACAGTGTATTATCCACATAATTCAGTGAATTATAAAATAGCAAAGTTATTAATACTCGAAGCAAAGGCGAGATCGGCATTTTCCTTTCGATGCAGTTCTAACTCAGTATTACGTAAATTTAAAACGAAGAGTGAAGAACTACAAGTGACGAGTGACTTGAACGTTTCAAGACGGGAGGTGCACAATGTATTATCTACATAATTCAGTGAATTATAAAATTGCAAAATTATTAAGACTTGAAGCAAAGGCGAGATCGGCATATTCCTTTCGATGCAGTTCTAACTCAGTATTACGTAAATTTAAAACGAAGAGTGAAGAAGTACAAGTGACGAGTGACTTGAACGTTTCAAGACAGGAGGTGCACAATGTATTATCTACATAATTCAGTGAATTATAAGATTGCAAAATTATTAATACTTGAAGCAAAGGCGAGATCGGCATATTCCTTTCGATGCAGTTCTAACTCAGTATTACGTAAATTTAAAACGAAGAGTGAAGAAGTACAAGTGACGAGTGACTTGAACGTTTCAAGACAGGAGGTGCACAATGTATTATCTACATAATTCAGTGAATTATAAAATTGCAAAATTATTAAGACTTGAAGCAAAGCCGAGATCGGCATATTCCTTTCGATGCATGTTCTAACTCAGTATTACGTAAATTTAACACGAGGTGCGAAGGACAGAAGTGACGAGTGACTTGAACGTTTCAAGACGGGAGGTGGACAGTGTATTATCCACATAATTCAGTGAATTATAAAATAGCAAAGTTATTAATACTCGAAGCAAAGGCGAGATCGGCATATTCCTTTCGATGCAGTTCTAACTCAGTATTACGTAAATTTAAAACGAAGAGTGAAGAAGTACAAGTGACGAGTGACTTGAACGTTTCAAGACAGGAGGTGCACAATGTATTATCTACATAATTCAGTGAATTAAAAAATTGCAAAATTATTAAGACTTGAAGCAAAGCCGAGATCGGCATATTCCTTTCGATGCATGTTCTAACTCAGTATTACGTAAATTTAACACGAGGTGCGAAGGACAGAAGTGACGAGTGACTTGAACGTTTCAAGACGGGAGGTGGACAGTGTATTATCCACATAATTCAGTGAATTATAAAATAGCAAAGTTATTAATACTCGAAGCAAAGGCGAGATCGGCATTTTCCTTTCGATGCAGTTCTAACTCAGTATTACGTAAATTTAAAACGAAGAGTGAAGAACTACAAGTGACGAGTGACTTGAACGTTTCAAGACGGGAGGTGCACAATGTATTATCTACATAATTCAGTGAATTATAAAATTGCAAAATTATTAAGACTTGAAGCAAAGGCGAGATCGGCATATTCCTTTCGATGCAGTTCTAACTCAGTATTACGTAAATTTAAAACGAAGAGTGAAGAAGTACAAGTGACGAGTGACTTGAACGTTTCAAGACAGGAGGTGCACAATGTATTATCTACATAATTCAGTGAATTATAAGATTGCAAAATTATTAATACTTGAAGCAAAGGCGAGATCGGCATATTCCTTTCGATGCAGTTCTAACTCAGTATTACGTAAATTTAAAACGAAGAGTGAAGAAGTACAAGTGACGAGTGACTTGAACGTTTCAAGACAGGAGGTGCACAATGTATTATCTACATAATTCAGTGAATTATAAAATTGCAAAATTATTAAGACTTGAAGCAAAGCCGAGATCGGCATATTCCTTTCGATGCATGTTCTAACTCAGTATTACGTAAATTTAACACGAGGTGCGAAGGACAGAAGTGACGAGTGACTTGAACGTTTCAAGACGGGAGGTGGACAGTGTATTATCCACATAATTCAGTGAATTATAAAATAGCAAAGTTATTAATACTCGAAGCAAAGGCGAGATCGGCATTTTCCTTTCGATGCATGTTCTAACTCAGTATTACGTAAATTTAAAACGAGGAGCGAAGAACAGAAGTGATGAGAGTCTTGAACTTTTCAAGACGGGAGGTGGACAGTGTATTATCCACATAATTCAGTGAGTTATAAAATTGCAAAGTTATTAATACTTGAAGCAAAGGCGAGATCGGCATATTCCTTTCGATGCATGTTCTAACCTCTCTTGTACTTCCGCAGTAACCTTCACAGCAACTTGTTTCGACAGTCTATACCTTCGTAGAAAATTTTCTTCTTATAGCTCCTCAAAATCGTTTCTCCTCATAGGCCGTACTCTATTACAAATGCCATTTAGACAGTCTTAAACATAGCAAATCGACAAGAACAGTTGCGTTCACGCCCCCCATCTCGACGGTTGTACAATTATTGTTAACGACTTAACATCAGAAATTTGGCTTGTTAGTTTAACAAGAGATTAACACAAGTGTTAGCTAACAGATGTTGGTGAAATGCAATTTTTGTTATAAATACTGCTGAAAGACTAACAGCAGTATTTTGTCTTAACATGTGTTGGTGAAATCGGGCATAAAGATGCGTTTCTCTTGTTTATATATAGGCATTTTAAATGCATGCCATAAAATTTATGCATCTATTCTGAAATGTCGTTTAAATATAATAACTGAAAATATAATTATGGGAAGTGCAAAATGGATTCAGAAAAGGAAGGTATAGTTCTGACTGTATATTTACTGTTAATCATATAATTGAAAAATTTAGGGAGTTCAATATACCGACTTATATGGCATTTATAGATTTTGAGAAGGCCTTTGACAAGGTAAATAGAAATAAATTATGGAATATTATGTACCCCAATATTTGATAACAGCAAGTAGTTTATATGTAGAAAATAAGATCATATCGTCAGACTGGCTGGTACGAGGCCGTGACTGTCCTGGTTTGTTGTCACACGATGTTCTGCCTTCATTGAACTTTCACACCCAGGAACGCACATTAGACACATCCATGGTACCATCACCACATGCCTCACTCAACTGGCGATAAATTTCAATAGGTATGATACTACGAAAATGGAGAACACGAATGATTACACGCGTACTGACTGCCACTAGAGATCTATACACTGTACAGTGCTGCCATTTCTGTCACGCATTCACAAAGAGTCCACGTGTATTTGGGGGGAAAAAAGAAGCTTCTATCCTGAAAAAAATAGGTGTTATAACTTGAAAGCACGTCGTATTTAAACTACGTCCATAACAGTATGTTAAAATGAAAGGATATGCCATGCATTTAAAACATTAGTGTAACAATCAATAAAAGCATAAATGTTTAAATTTTCTAATATACATGTATTTAAAGTTTAATACAGGGGATAAAAGCTAAGATCAAGAGATTCTAGAGGAAAGGAAGAAGCATTAAAACTACAGGGGATAAAATTGTTCATATTAACGTTGATAATAATTAGATGATTATTTATTTGGAGTCCCCAGTAGAATTAGGAGGGGATTCGGTACGTAGGCCACCATGTTCGGCCCATTGTGCCTATGTCCCCATTGGGGGCACCCACGGGAGGAAGGATGAGGCGAGAGGATACCGAAGGCGGCTGACCCAAGGAACCACGATAGTGCATACGGCAGGGTCCCTACAGTTTCCTTGGATAGATACTTCCCCCGACAGATCTAGGACCGTTACTTACAGTGCAGTTGCAGCTAAGCCGGTACCTAGACGTGAAATCGCAACACAAACCTGCGAAATAAACGGGGAAGTAGTATCCGAAAGATCAATTATAGCAAGATCACAGCCAAAGCAACAAACACCAACACGAACAACAGTGAGCGCGCCAATCAAGTCCAGTCCTAAGAAGAAGGATTCAGCCAAGTCACCGCCGAAAGCATCCACTTCAAGTGCATGTGAACCGGTGGTATATGTATGTATGTATTTATTGACTGCAATTGGGTACTACCCGGTGGCAGAGTTAAGAATAAATATCAAATTACAACACTAGATTTACAACAATAACACAATAAACAATACAAACATGATATTAATTTATTTTAGTCACTTAAAACATATCTAATTACTCCTCTATTTACATATTATATACCATTATAATTCAAAAGTTAAACTATAAACCATCTAGATTTTTTCTAAATTTCTTCAGTGACAGGGGACAGTCCCGAAAGACTGCTACAGGCAATTCATTCCATTCTTCAATGGTTCTATTAACAAAAGAAAATTTTCTTACGTCGGTTCTGTATCTTCTACCCTTAATTTTATACCTATGATCGTTTCGTCCATAATAATCCGGATTATCTAACCTTACACTAACGTCCACCCATGCCTTTACACCAGCATTAGCTTTTAATAATGCTATCAACCTATGTTTTTTACGCCTAATTCTTAATTCCTCCCATTTAGTCTCATCTCCTTTTATAGGCCCAAAATACTTGCCTCTTTTTATGAGTTTTATTGTCCTCTTCTGTATTTTTTCTAATGGATCGATTTGGTTAGCTCTATACGGGTCCCAGCATGCTACTCCATATTCCATAACCGGCCGCACTAAGGCCTTGTAGGCAATTTCCCTGGACCTAGCGCTCCCCTTTTTCAATATTCTCATTACGAAATGTAAGGAAATTTAAGACCACTTATGACAGAACGGACTTCCTCAAGGTAAATAATAAGACTACGAACATCTCCGTCCACAACATCTGAGGACTCATCTGGAGAGGACGCCGATCGGCGACTTTCATCTTTGCCGGTCGCAGTTTCCGATCCTGTCGAGAGACTGGATTCGAAGTCACCAGTGCGTAAGCCGTCCTCTTCCATTGACGATGTGGAGCGGGTGGATCCTGTCCTCACTGTCGAAACGACAGTGAGGAAAAAGCAGGAAAAACCTGCTGAAAGCCCTAGCCCTGCCCCTCGAAAAAGGAACAAATTGGTTCGACCACCACTGGGCAGGTAGCTTTTGTCCTGGCAAGTTGATTTTGAAAGTAGTATTTTTATGCATTTTGGTATTTATTTGGTGCAAATAGTTTTTAATTGTTTTTTTTTATCCATTTGGGCTTATTTATTTTATTGTCATTTTGTTTTGATCTGGTTTTAAAATTTTGAATAATTTATATCAGGCTATTGCCATGTATTAGTTTTTTGTAAGAGCGCTGATGACCGCTGCAGTTGAGCACCCTTACACGCATATTATCTAACCAGGACGACGAACACGCTCCCCTGCAGCGGGACGGCAAAGAGCCCAGCAGCCAAGCCATAATGGTACCAAGGCAGTCGATCCGAGCCCCAAAGGTCCCTGGCTGGCGGTCACGAAATGGTCCCAGCAGAGGCGCTGAGACCGGCAACCCACCTACCGGAGGAGGAAGTAGTTTTCCTCAGATCATATGATCCTGCCATGCACCGCCGATACTCCCGCCGACACTTCTACCCTGAAAGAGGCCATAAGATAAGAGATGATATGAAATGCTAATGGAGATGAATAGCACACTTCAGTAGCGTAGATGGTAGCATGTCTGCCTCACGTTCAAGAGGTCCCGAGTTCGAATCTCGGTCAGGGTGAGTTACCTGGATAAGGTTTTTTTCCGGGGTTTTCCTTTATCCTAAAAGAGGAATGTCGGGTAACTAAGCTCCATGGACCCTGGACGCATTGAGCATCATTTCACCCAATTCATTCGCCGTCCTTTATGACTTAACGTTGGAGGACGTAAATTACAAAAAAAAAAAAGAGATGAAATGGAGGAACAGCAAAGTCGGGGATGTAATTAACTTGCCCATCATTAGCCTGGCAACCCCGGGGAAAACCACAAGGCGGCCTGGGTTCGATCCCAGGCGACCGCAAAGTGAGATTTGTCGTGGACAACACGGCGCTTGGGCGGGTTTTCTTCGGGACCTCCGGTTTCCCCCGCCAACTCATTCCACCGGTGCTCCATCATCATCTCATGTACCATCAGTGTCACCGCCTGCGGTGCGTTAGTAGTAAAAGCGGGCGTTAAACACTACACATTACGGGGAAAACCCATGGGTCAGGTAGGTCGGCCACGGAAATCGAACCGAGACCTTCCGAATGTGGGCCTCAGACGAAACCGCCTCAGCCATCCCGCTCGGTGAGTCCCCAGTAAATACAAAATAACAAATTTAAGGCCTCAGAAAAGTGTCCGTTAGTGAAATTTTGTGTATTTAATCTTCCCATAGGGTAGCTGCCGTGGTGCGGGCGCTGCGGGCCCTTAGCACTCGTGGTACCTCTGACGTTACTAGAGGAACCTCGGGCCGAACTGCCGAGCCCCTCCCTCTGGGAGTTGTTCGGATTGGGTTGGTCTCAAGGGGGCAGTGTGTTCCCAACACCCTCGGGAAATTAGGTAACTCCGGGCAGGCTACGGCCGCTCGTAGGGGGTAGAGGGTTGCCTAATAAGTCCCGGGTACCAGCCTGCCTCGTTGCCCGTATCGGCAGACGAGGAGGAGTCGCACGATGGTTCGACTGGTCGATTCTGGGCCTGCCCCTCTCCAAGGAAGTCTCCCATACCGCCGAAGGCAGTCGCACAGCACCAACCGATGCCGATTCACCCATCAGTCACCTCAAGCTCAGCACAAACATCCGCCGCAGGGGCTCCTCCAGCTCCAAGCTACGCCGTAGTTACAGCCACTGCTCTGATGACCACATCTTCAGCCGCCGAACCCGTGCAGCCTCCAAAGACTGGGACTGTAGTCGTCACCGGCGTGCCTCGCGACCTGCCATGCAGGTTTATACTCGCCGCAGCCCAACAGCAGTGGCCCTCAGCCCTGCGGGCCAGCCGCATCACCATCCGAGGTCACACGACCCCTATGGTCCGCCTGCAGCTAACCAGCGAAGCCGACTCTAACGCGGCCTTGAGGATGGGCCTGCCCTTATTAGGGCAGTGCCTAAAAATCGAGGCCAGCCGCTCAGAGCGCCCAGTACCCTGCCGCAGATGCTGCAGGTATTGACACTGCGCTGCCGCTTGCACTACAACACCACGGTGCCACTACTGTGGTACGCCAACACTCACCGGGGAATGCCAGCAGCACGATCTCCGCCGCCGCCGCCAATACTGCGCCACCTGCAATGGCCAATGGCTACGGCCACTTTCCAGGACAGGCGCAGTGCCCTGACCGCCCTCGCCAGGGCTCCGACCACATCACTCCACCACCAGCTCACTCCAGCGGTGTAGCCGACAGGAAATCAGCACTGGACTGTCTTAAGGAAGAAGTCCAGAGAGTCAACAACACTCTTCACTCCATAGAAGAGCACCTAGCAAGCGGACCCGCCACAGCCTACCAAGGGACTACTAGTGCCGACATTCAGGACCTTCACTCTGAAGTCCTGAACGTTGGTCTCCGCCTGGTAAACCTGGAGGACTCACTCGCCGCCACTAACTCAAGACACGACGCCACTTATGCCAGAGTAACCGACCTCAACGACAAACTCGTGACTTCACTCCAGCAGACGACTGACAGCCTTACCTCTCACCAAGAGCAAGCTACCTCCTCCTTCCGAACGCTCTCTAATACTACCTCTTTTCTAATCAAGCAACTGCAAGAGAATATACAGGACACCATCAGCCAGAGGATTAACGACTTACAGGACCACATCAGCCACTGTCACTCAGAGACTAGGATGCATATAGACCGACTCAATCACAAGCTGGTTGAGATCCAGATTGCAGCTGCTCCTACACACCCTGACACCCTACGCGAATACTTTTCTGAAGTATTCGCACGTATCGACCAACTGACGACCACTGTATGCCGCTTTACTGACACCACAGAAAGACCGACGCGCCACAGCCGCCGCTTAAATTAAGCACCGATGGTGCACAGTGACCCAAAAACCAATAAACGCTTCTAATCAACCAATCCCTCCTTCTAATCCAGACGATCCACCCAGGGCCTCTGGTAATGGTTGGACCCCCTGACATAACCGCCATAAGCACGTGCCCATCAGGCGCCTGCATCCTAACACCGTATTAACGGGGGTGCTTCCGCGGGACCCCGACAGTTTTCTCCACGTATTCCCTCCCAAAGCCTCGTTTATATATATAAAACTGCAGAGCTAGTGGGTGTGCTAGATCACTAGGCGGCCCCACCGAGGTTTTCGGTAGTCTTCCGTGCGGGGTTGACGCGCGTAAGTGGCGTATCCACTTCTATCCCGTCTTGACTTTGTCAACGGGGGGGGGGGCTTTCTAAGAAATCAGGTACTGCCCTCTGGAAAGAGCCCGGAATTATCCATCGCTCCCGGGTTGATCCTTTACACATAACATAACTGTATTTAAATCTACTGTTAACAATACATAAACACCGCCATAACCTCTTATTTCTGAGTGTTTCATATTGCTATATATATTCTGTGAAGTATAATATATTTCTACATTTCATAGTGAATACTCAGGGGTGCCAATATTATTGTATACACGTCTATGCGTTGTTACCTGGCGAAAACGTCCGGAAAGATAATGCACGAAGCCTTGTGAGGGGTTTATATGCTTTTGTTTGCCTTTCAACGGCATTTGCAAGTTATACCAACTTGATTTGTGCTTCAGTCTTGCCACATATCAAATATTTTTCATTTAATTCTATCTCTTCTTCAACTTTTTAACCAGTTAACTGCGAAGCACTTGTGCAATTCCCCTTCCGAAGCCAGTATCGTGCAGCTCATTTGCCTTTTTCTATGTCTATAGGTTATATACAAACAGCACGTTTATCGAGAGGGAAAAAGCCCCTATTAGCGTAATTAAAGTCAAGGGGAAGGGGAATGTTTAAGTTGGCTATCAGGAAGTACGAAACTCCCCCTCAATTACCGTGGCTCGCTCCAGTAGGGCAATACTTGAATCTAAAAGGCTACCTACCCCCTCTCGACTGGAAGTGGATACACCACTTGCGCGTGTCACCCCACCCGGGTTATGTACCGATAAACTCGGACGGGCACAACATGCCACTAGCTATCCAGATTAGTGCAGGGGATTCTTTTGAGAATATCCCAACTCCGCCTGGGCGGCTATGCCAGCCATTGGTACACAATACCCATGGCTGTCGGGAAACACTGCTCCGCTGAGACCAACCCAACCCAATCCGAGCGGATCCAACGTTCGACCCGGCGTACTTCTATTATGTGTTTTAAATGGGAAGAGTTCTCGCCTGTAGCGAATCACATGCGTTAGAGCCTTCACCGTTGCAATCTCGTTATCCCCACTCTTTTTATATCTCCCTCTCTCTCTCTCTCGCAGACTTGTAATATTTAATGCTGCATAAAATTATACCTAACAGAACTTCGAAGCTGCGACACCGAAATTCGGACTAGTTAAGTTATAAACTACGAAACGGTTATAATTGTTCGGTGTCGTTCTGAAACAACCTGTATATAAACGGTATCCACTAGACCATCTTGTGAATTAAAAGATCTAGGTACGAGTATCTCGATTTATTAGTATACAAATATAGAAGAACTAAGCAATGCTGAACAACATGGAACTGCTAAGTGGAAGAAACATCTACGAGGAATCTAATGACGATTTATATGCTACTAAATGGCAAAGCGTGAAAGCGTATCAGAAAATATGCGAACAACTGAGTTGTTTACGTGAGCCTGTCGCACATACACGGCGAGACAGTGTAAGTACACTGTGTTCAGATGTAATCACTGCAACGTGTGATACATCGACAAGCACGATAAGTATAAAGTGATTGAATATTGTAACAAAAAGAAAGAAGACGGAACCAAAATCTCTTTGTGTCAAGCGAAAATGGCTGCAATAGTAATTTAAAATAAAGGTGTTTTAAAATATATATGAATTTTCTGTTTACATTCTGTTTATTTCCAAAAGATGGCTGCATTGGCTTTTTAGGGAAACTTTATATCTTATGCTACTTATCTATGGATTTTGAAAAAGTTCCTTAGAGAGAAGTTTTGGGGGACAAATCTCATCTCCCGAAAAACTATACGTAAAGTTTTGAAAGATACATTATAAGTGTAAACAAATGTATAGTAACAAAAGCCAAACGGCTGAATGGAGGCATTTAGTTACCAATAGCACATGCAATGTAAACATATTCAAGCAAGACATCACCTCAGTCATAGATTGTTCCAGTATGTTGCGTAATTTTTTTTTTTTTTTTTTTTTTTTTTTTTTTTTTTTTTTACAAAGAATGGCATTCACAAACAGAGGTAAGTTATGATGCTGTTGTCATATTTTATATTCCATGTAATTTTTAAAGTTATGCCTGTTTTAGCATATTGGTGAAGAAGAAATGAAATAACAAACATATTTGGTTTGTTTCTATTATACGGGTCACGTCTCAGTTGTACCAATATTTGCAATATTCAGATTTTATTCTCTTGATTCGTTTTAATTTCTCAACACGTACTTGTAGAGTAAGTGCTGTATTCCATTTAAAAAAGGAGAGATTTCATCAGAAATATCTCATTTAAGGATCCTGAATATACGAGAATGATCATAATTTTTTACGCTCATAATTTTTAGCACTAAAATTCAATCTTATTACATTCTGTTAACTTAATGTGAAACAAACATTCCATAGTAGTTTCATTGTTGGTACTCTTGGTTCCCACCTGTGAGAACCAGGTATATTCACACATGTTCAGTATCGCCTACCGCTGCAATGGAGGTAACATGCAGTTAAAGTTGATGTTAGAGGAAGATCCGGAAATTCTTTCAAACGTAATCACTGCTGATGAAACTTGGCTATATCATTTTGATCCTGAGAGCAAACAGCAAAGCTCAGTGTGGAAATATCCTTCATCACCAACCCCCCAAAAAGGAAAAGTGGTTGCTTCTACTGGAAAAGTTATGCTCATCTCATTCTTTGATATTCATGGAATGGTTTATCAGCATGTTGTACCTGCACACACATCAGTAACTGGACAATACTACAGGGATGTCCTGAAAACATTGCAAGTACATATCAGACGCAAAAGACCACATTTCCGTGAAGCTGACTGAATGCTGCACCAGGATAATGCGTGGCCACATATTGCCAATGTTGTTGCTGAATATCTTGCAAAAATCAACGTGAATCACGCTCCCTATAGTTCGGATTTAGCCCCATGTGACTTTTTCTATTCCCTAACTTGAAGAAACGCCTTCGTGGGAGGCATTATCCATCATCAGAAGCAGTGGTGAAGGCTGCGAAGGCGATTTTGAAGGACCTCTCAAGAAATGGTTTCCAGCATGTCTTTGAAGACTGGCAGAAACGCTGGGACAAGTGCATCGCATTCAGGGGGGACTATTTTGAGAAGGACCATCAAATTTATGAGGATGAATACAGGTACGTTGTCAAAAAACATTTGTGATCATTCTTTATTGAACATCACTCGTATAAGAATAATATTTTTTTAAAAAGGATCTACATGTGTGACAAAGTTACTAAATTTGGAATTTAAATACATTCTCTTCTAAAATAGCTCTCACGATGTTGTTAGAATTCTTTTATTAATTAATTAATTAATTAATTAACGACAGTCCTACCACTAGATGTAGACCACAGTGGGGAGAATGTGTAGTATCTTCCATGCTAGATGTTGTTTTTATGTTACTTTATCTTCCAAGTGAGATATTTCCTTTACATGTTCTTTGCAAATAATATGTATATAGTGAATGTCCTGGAAAGTCCTCCTTTTTTGTATATATACGTCCTCGGCGCAGCTTCTTACCAATCGAGAGGCCTGGGTCGATCTTAGGTACCAGTGTGAGGATTTTCTCTTGTTGAAGACCTTGTCCGGGATTGTACTCGCCTTCTGGTGTTTCTAGTGGCCAATTGAGAAGATACTTTAGAGAAAAGTAGGAGCTCCAGGTTGCAAAAGCCCCTTTCCTAATGTGTAGTGTTTAACGCCCGCTTTTACTACATTCGGCACCGCAGGCGGTGACACTGATGATACATGAGCTGAAGATGGAGCACCGGTGGAATGAGATGGCGGGGGAAACCGGAGGTCCCGGAGAAAACCCGTCACAGCGCCGTGTTGTCCACCACAAATCTCACTTTGCGATCGCCTGGGATCGAACCCGGGCCGCCTTGGTGAGAGCCAAGCGGTCTAACAACTGATCCATGGCGCGGCCACACCCCTTTCATAGGACGGGAGAGACTCAAGACATTAATCACGCCTCACCTTCCAGTAATGCAACCCATTTATAACGCCCGTCGCGGGCCGAAGTCAGGGATGTAGTGGTCGGCCTTGGCACGCCAACGGCTGCTGCGCCACGGAGCTTGATTTATATAATATTGTTTCATTTCTGTATTTCCCATTCCCCGCAGGGGAGGGGATCCGTCCCCTTCAGCTGCCGTGGTGCGGGCGCTATGGACCCTCAGCACTCGTGGTACCTCTGACGTTACTAGAGGAATCTTGGGCCGAACATTCGAGCCCCTCCCTGATAGGGAGTTGTTCGGATTGCGTTGGACTCGAGGGGCCAGTGGTTCCCTATACCCGTGGGAGATCGGGTACGTCTCCGGACGGGGTTGAGGGAAGCCATTAATATTCCCACGTACTAGCCAGCATAGTTAGTAGAAGGTGTGCTAGATCACCAGGCGGCCCTACCGAGGTCATATCGGTAGCCTTCCCATTTTTGGAGTTGGCGCGCGTAAGTGGCGTATCCACTTCCATCCCGTCTTAAGTCCTCAGGACCAGATGGGGGGTCTTGTTAGTCTCTAGGTCTTGCCCTATGGAAAGATCCTCAGAGGCGCCGGGCGCCCCTTTAGGGACAGCTCTGGAACTCCCTGGTCAAAGGAGGCGCGGGTCCTTGGTCCTACGGATGCAGGACTAATGAGAAGATCCTCTGGCATGAATTGTATTTCCCATTATCCCCTAGGGGGGGGGGTCCGTCACTTTCAGCTGCCGTTTTGCGGGCGCTGTAGACCCTCAGCATTCGTGGTACCTCTGACGTAAGCAGAGGAATCTCGGGCCGAACATTCCAGCCTTTCCTAAATGGAAGTTATTCGGATTGGGTTGGACTCGAGGGAGCAGTGGTTTCCGACACCCGCGGGAGATCGGGTACCTCCGGCCAGACCTCGGCCGCCCGGAAGGGTTAGAGGGCTGCCTGAGAAGTCCCGGGTACTAGCCTGCAGAGCTAGTAGAAGGTGTGCTAGATCATCAGGCGGCCCCAACGAGGTTTTCGGTAATCTTCCTTGCGAGCTTGACGCACCTAAGTGGCGTATGGGCTTTTGAGACTCAGGTGTTGCCCCATGAAGGACCCCCGGATTTTTCCATCGGGTAGACCTCGTTGTACAAGTATATTTCCCATGAAACTTCTGTTGGCATATGGTATGTTCTAAGAAACAATTCGTTGATTGTTAGGATCTTTTAAGGCTAGGTTTTAATAAGACACACTCAGTCACATTTACTCCCACCTGCCAACTTTCAGGTTCCAAATGGGAACCGAACCTGTAACTCTGGATTAGCATTTGGTCCTTGTCCTTCAATATATTCTGGTGACAATGAAGGAATCCCCTAAATTATTGTATAACCCAGTTTATTAGGATTACATGAGTATCTGCCTCAAAAAGGATGTAATGCTTAGGCTAACTAAAAATCAAAATTGAACCCTAATCCTTGTTTCACATAAGCTTGCCCCGTATCTCTTAACGGTCACGTGACCTTATCACATCTCATTGGCTGCTGTTGTGGTGCAGACTGTTGTGCGGTAAAAATTAGTTCGTTATTTAAAATGGTGAATTATCTTTATATGTTGGAACAGAATTGTCAAATTTATATTTTCGTAACTGTTTTAATGAAATATATTACGCAACAGAGTTGATTTATCTGAAATGCATGTTAATTCTTAAACTAAGTAAAGAGGAGGTTCCTTTGCTCTCAAGCACATGACACGATAGCACGTGATTTAGCGGTAGTGATGACATATTTGTTTATATGACTTTTATCACTGAAGTTGTTTTGAGCTAGATTAGTCGTATATCGCCATTCGAAGGTGTGTTATGTCGAGTACGAGAGCTAAATTATTTTATTGATCGTTTATTGCGCGTGTACTTATTATATGTATAATGGCAGAGTCTAGCGGCAGTTTTTCGCTGAAGCATCACAAGTGAAAACCTTTAGAAAGCGGCGAAAAAAGAATTGTGGTGCATGTGTTTAATGCACTCACAGAGAAGAATCCGTCTTTGTCAGTGAGAGAAGTCGAACAGCTGTGCCCTGAACTTACAGGTGTGAGTGTTAGATGGGTAGGAACATCGCGACATGAAATTGAGACAACAGGAAAACTTACCACTCCAGCGGCGATATTGCTGTGTGGCGAAGACGTTATTTAAGGACACAAATCGCAAGATATATTACCTTGACGATACTTGGGTGAATGAAGGACACACGACAAGTATGGCGTGACATGTGTTTAAAGACTGAAAGACAAGCATTTTTGCAAGGTATGTGTGCTGGTTTAAAAAATCCCAGTGAAAAAGGCCGAAGGCCTTTCAATATAAACTTGTTTCAGTTTCATTGCTCATTCATTCAGTTTCAACTTGCTCAGTTTCATTATAAACTTCATTATTTTTGCATGTCTTCATATTCTTATTTGTATGATTTATGTATCTTCCTGGCAATTATAACGTTTACTGCAGGTTTTAATGTGACGGGAAGGCACCGCCTATGACCTACTGCGCGAAAACATTAGCTAATTAGGATGAGGGAGAAGGTAGTTGCACGCGGAGTGATACATTGCAACGGGGCAAGGTTATATGAAACAGATTAGTTGCTTTCACTCAGTGGGTACGGTAATGGAGAATTCCAGCTTCAACACAATGACAGCATAACATTTTTGAAAAGTGACAGTGAAAGAATATATGAATATCTTTATAGAACTGGAAGGTGTCAGGTTCCAATCCTGTTGGGTTAGTCATTCTAGGAGTATTTTTTCCATGGTTTCCCAGGTCGATAGACGAGTCCTGCGATAGTTCCTATTCTACAGCGAATTCCTGCTTCCATCATTTCCTTTCATCTATAAAAGCATTTTATACGGTCCTTTCTATAAACCATTGTAGATAATAAGCATTTTTAAGAATATTTTGTATATTTGTGTGAGTGCATATATGGTGTTTTTCAAAATAGTTTCCCTTGGCGTTAATACAATTGATCCAGCCTTGCAATTGGCCTTTGTCCTTTCACTGAAGTGAGGTTACTCTAGATCTGCAGAATATGCTTCAAATGATGTGTTCAATAGGATAAATATTACGTTACATTAAGGGACTTTCTGAGTTTAGGAAACAATAGAGGTCTGATGAAGGTAAATAAGGGCAATGGATGGACGTGGCACCAGATTATATACCCTACTTCCTTCATTTTAGCCATTGCATCAACAAGCACGTGTGTGTGGGCGAGCATCGATCCTTGCCTCCTGTCCCATTACTAGGGGTGGAAAGTTCTACCATTTTGAACATTTTGTGTACTTGCAGTTACGCAGTTGGTAGCACTTTGAACAAACATACATAACTAATAAACAGGTAATGTATTAATCCTTTCCTGGAAGTGTTGAAAACAGTGTTGTTGTATAAATTAAATTAATTGGGAGTCAATTAATGACACTAAACAACACTTACTTTTAAATTTTCCCGGAACTAGTTTCAGAGGCCTTCCCTCTATCTTCAGCCGGACATCGAGTTGTTCTCATTGGTGTAGCTGGCAATATTTTGTCATCGGTCTCCTCTGGTGGCGGTTCGAGGAACTTGCTGAACAAATCTTTCTGGGGGATGTCGAAATTTTGAAATAAAGATTTGTTCCCATGTGGACAGTTCTTGTTTTCCTGTTGTATGTTTTAGTAATTTTGGTTCTGGATTTATGATGTGGTTTTTTTTCCCAAAAATGCGTGGCAACTGCTGATTTTTCTAATTGTTTGTATTTTATGTTCCTAAAGTGTTCCTTTGCTCTTGTTTCTAAATTTCTTGTTGAATGTTTTGATCCCAAAAACTGGCAATCTTTAATAGTTTAGCACACAGACTGGTCAACATCCCTCTCACAGCAGAAGAATACAAAATAGAATACAACAAAATTATTGAAATAGCACAGAAAAATGACTTTCCCAGATCACTAGTAGACAAAAAAGTGAACTTAGCAAATAAGAAGAAACTACTAAAGGAAACCACAACCCTCTCAGCTACAGAAACTAAAATGATCTTCAAAAAATTCACTTACCATCCATGGGCCTTTGATAAATTCAAAAAAGTCTTCAAAAAACAAAACATTCAACTAGCTCCAGTGAACCATTACTCCTTAGAACACCTAATTTGCTCAAACATCAAAGATGCCATTCCATCTAACAAAAAATCTGGTATATATCAAATTGAATGCAGTGACTGTAGTCAAATTTATATTGGAAAAACCAAAAGAAATTTAGAAACAAGAGCAAAGGAACACTTTAGGAACATAAAATAAAAACAATTAGAAAAATCAGCAGTTGCCACGCATTTTGGGGGAAAAAATCACAACATAAATCCAGAACCAAAATTACTAAAACATACAACAGGAAAAGAAGAACTGTCCACATGGGAACAAATCTTTATTTCAAAAAATAGGAACAAAGTATTCAATTTCGACATCCCCCAGAAAGATTTGTTCAGCAAGTTCCTCGAACCGCCACCAGAGGAGACCGATGACAAAATATTGCCAGCTACACCAATGAGAACCAGTCGATGTCCGGCTGAAGATAGAGGGAAGGCCTCTGAAACTAGTTCCGGGAAAATTTAAAAGTAAGTGTTGTTTAGTGTCATTAATCGACTCCCAATTAATTTAAATTAAGGTAATGTATTTCCACGTAATGGTAATTTAAATTAAAATCACATAATTGAGCACTTTTAAAAAGTTACTATAGATTAAAGCAACATAGAGTTAAGCAAAACTGATACATACAAAAATAAGAAATTCTGTTGCAGAACCAGACAGAAAATTAACCCAAATTATACCAGTTCATAACAAAATCGTAGGACATTCTTCAACATTTTCTTTCACTAATCTCGGCCGCGCCGTGGCACAGTGGTTAAACCGCTTGGCTCTCACCAAGGCGGCCCGGGTTCGATCCCAGGTGAGATTTGTAGTGGACAACACGGCACTTGGACGGGTTTTCTCCGGGACTCCGGTTTCCGCCGCCATCTCATTCTACCGGTGCTCCATCTTCATCTCATGTACCATCAGTGTCACCGCCTGCGGTGCCGTATGTAGTAAAAGTGGGCGTTAAACACTACACATTTTATTTTCCACTAATCTCATTCGCCATTCAATCCATTGAGTTGTGCTTAGTAAAATATTTGTCAATATGTATGCTAAAGGCAGGATCATAAATAGGTACAGTGGCGAGGCGTGACTTTCAAATCAAGGTAAGCTCTAAATAATAATTTCTACTAAAATAAGAGAGAATAATAACTCAAAGAACTAAGGCTACTCTTCAGTATTCTTTCTATTGTACAGTCACCAGTAGCTCTTCTTGCATTTCAAGACTACTACACTACAAGGAGGCATATTCCTGCTTTCCCTCTCCACTCAGACGTTCCAATTTTTCCTACAGATAGCCTACACAGCGTAAATTGTTAATCTAATATGGAGAAGTATACAATTCACACACAAATCCTAGCCAAAAGAGAATATTTCAGAAATGGTTAATAGTGTTTACCAAATACTCAAAAGTGGGTTCAGAACAGTACGACACTCTTTCAACTGAGCGTCGTATTACAGCAGGCGTTCCACAAGGTTAAATACTGGCACCAACGCTGTTTAGTATTTACACCTCTGATATTCCAGACATGGCTCCAACCTCAATTGCCCTGTATGCTGACGACACTGTTTTATTTTACTCTCACTCCGATCTACATTCTGCTGTACGAACCTTACAGTTCTCTCTTGATCGCCTCACTCAATGGTGTCAAAATTGGTGCATCTCCCTTAATACCCAGAAAACTGAAGCCATGATTTTTACTTTAGGCCGCTGAATGTTACATTGATGTAAAGGTGGAACTTACAGCTATATTTCAACGTAATCACCATTGCGATCGATGCACTTTTGCAAGCGCTATGGCAGTTTTTGTATACCCTTGTCATAGCACTCTCCCGCCAAGTTGCGCAGGTAGCGCTCAACCTCGTTTTTCAAATCATCGTCGGTCTGGAAATGTGTTCCACCCAGGTGTGACTTCAACTCAGGAAACAGATGATAATCACTAGGTGCTAAGTCTGGACTGTAGGGGGGATGGGTGAGGATGTCGCATCCGAACTGGGCCAGGAGATCAGTCTTGCAATAATGCAAATGTTCGGTCAAAATCTGTCAATCGTAGTCTTACTGACTTCAGGGATAAGTTCGCACAGCTCGCGAACTGTCACATGACAGTTCTGTCATAAAATAGCTTAAAGTATAATATTTTAAACTCTATAATCAGTTTTCAGAAAAATACAAATTAACTAAAAATTTGCCAGGTATAGAAAACATAGTGAAATTAATTTTTCTTTAAAATCTATATGCAGTGACTTTGGAAATTTCGTAGGAAAAAGGCAAAAAAGGTCTAATAAGTTTCTTATGTAACTGGTTTTTCATTTTTGAGTTATGCTGTTCACAAATACACACAAGCCTTTTTCTAAAAATGTATTTTTGGAACTTCAAGGACAGTGGCGTATTCTCCTTGAATGCAGAGAATGCACTGCATACGTAATAATGAAATAGTTAACATTTAAAATAGAGAGAGGAAAGAGCTAAGACAGAAAACCATGAATTCTGTCCAAAGAAGCGTTTTACAAGGCTGAACAGCTGATGGCTGGATACGTGCAGGCTAGGCTAGATGCTCAGGTATTCTCTCCATACAGCTTGCTGTCATGACATCACAGCAGCATCCTGTGGGATACGGAGAAATGCAAACACCAACAGAGTTTACTGCGTGCATTTCAGTGAATTTTGTCAGTAAATATTGAACGTATGGCTAAAGAACTTTTAAACTCTTCTTGCTGGTCGTGTTTGTTACTTGGGGAGAATAATTTTCCTTGGGGCTGTAAATATTGTGATCATTTGTGTATAATGTACTGCCTACCCAGTGCAAGAAGGCAGGGGTGGTTCCTCCATAAGGTTGCAGGTTTGCACTACACCCACTGATACTGAATGTACAACAGGTGCATTTTGCACATTAAAGCTGTACTTGTTTGCATTGTTTTATATACAAACATCTTTCAATTACGCTTATCGTCTGTAGCTGCCCATGACCGCAGAAGTCGAAATAAACAGTGATTAGCTGTAGGAGCCGCAGGTTTGCAGCGAAGAGTTAACCTAAGATTTCGCCCAAATGTTGGCTCTCTGAGGGGGTTGCGGGAAGGTGAAGAGATGGAAGGGGCTTCTTATACATTGCTTAAATGGAGGTTTATATACCTAGCTCCTCCTACTCTTAGCAACGGCTATAGCGTCACCTTCAGGCTTAGCTTCTGTGTGCTCTGCTTTTCGAACACAGGGAGAATTTAATTAAATGCATGGAGGTTATTCAGAAGAGAGCTCTGTTAAACAACAACGCCACAATAGTTCAGACTTCTGGGTTTATGGCCACTTTGAAAGATTATAATTTTCTATTCTGGCTGTCTTTCTTCTACAAGATCATGCCACATGTGGACATTTTGTACAATTAGCTGCAGAAACGAGACTGCAATGCAACGTTTGCCATCGCCCAGCTAAACGCATTTAAAAGGGAAGTGCAAAAGGTAAGAAATAACGTGGATATCGAGGAACACGAAGAAACTGCAATTAAGAGGAGAAGAATAGAAGATCATGATGTGAAAAGAAGAGAAGCTCTTGAAGTATGTGACATTCTTAGAGAAGCAAAGGACAGATTTAGCTTCACGGGGCATCTGGTAGCCTCGACTTTGTCTCATCAAGAAAATTTCTAAGACATTTCCAGAGGATTCCCTTAGAGAAACAATAAGGTTCTATCCGTTTATCATTGGAACAAAAATTCGTAGAGAACTGACTGTAGTTTACAGCGGAGAGGAATTTCGTGGAATGTCCGGCGCTTTGTGCTTGATGGACTTCATTAAGGAAAACAATTTATGTACTACATTCAGCGAATATGTCAAACTCCTCCGAGTACTGTTAACTATGCCAATGTCTACCGCTGAAGCAGAATGCTGTTTCTCAACTTTAAAAAGAATAAAAACTTTCCTTAGGAACACAATGTCACAGGACCGATTGTCAGCATTAGCAATGCTTTCAATTGAGAGAGATTTTGTTATGAAGATCAGCGACTTCAACGCAAAAGTTATCGATAGTTTCGCCAGGTCTAAGGAGAGTACAAGAGAGAATCTGTATAAATAGGTGAGTCATTACTACTCTGTATTTTATTTTTCATTTGTGTACCACCAATAATTTAACCCACCAGCCGTCACTGCAAGAAGACAAACGGGGCCTGAAGAAGGAGAGGGGCTTGAACTTTTTATCTGCTCTGGTAGTGGATCTGTTTACTACGAAATGAATGTATGAGAGTGTATATGAGAGTAACTACACAATAACAATGAACATGGGTTGAGCCAATACGGTTGTCCTAATGTCTTGGTGTTGCCAGTTCACGGCAACCGGGCGACAGAGATAGAAGATATATCTGTCTTTGTCTCACCAAATCCACCTAGCAAGTATTATACAGATGCTGAGATGTACAGTGACACACATGCTGACAGAGAAGTTCGCTTAATACTTCAGCATGTGTATCAGAACATATACAATGATTATCACACAATCTGAACCTTAAAACCTTGAACTGGAGAACAGTTCGCTTACGTAGCTATCGTTCATATGCACACAAAACAAAATGATTAAAATTACATGCGTTCTACGAAATAAGGTGTTTGCTACAGTGAAACAAAATAGTAACATTTCAACGATTTGTGAATATAGTTTATATTTTAATGGTGTCATATCTGTATACTGTCTGTAATGGACTTTAAACCAATTTTTGTTTCATTAAAATACTTAATAAATACGGAAGATATGAATGTATATTTATGAAGCATTTTTACACCATGAATCTCATGTACTAATGTGCATTGTGTGCAGAAATTTTAGCCTTGCAACAACAATATCGCTTCTTTAAAGCAGAAATTTGCGACCATCATTGGTTCTCCTATATTTAAACCCAAGGGATTTCAGAATATTGTGCATAGAAAATACAGAATCCATATATTTTATTTTCCTTCTCATTAAATTGCTCAGCCTTTGGGCATTTGCATATTCACCCTTGTCGTATAAATAGTAAATTTTTCTATATAATTTTGAAATTTTTCTAAGTTGGTAGCACGTTTTTTAGCTGTCCGATGTTTCCTTAGAGCAGGGGCGGCTTCTGAAGGGGGTAGCATGTTTGCGCTACAACCAAAATGCTGGGTCTACCTTTAATGTAATGGCATGTTCCATTTGGAGTTCATTTCGACCTTGTCTAGTGCAGGGGACCTGAGCGCGCTGTATTGTTTGCAGGTGCCAAGTAGTTCACTCCCAGATGCAAACCACTGGCATACAATAGGGAGGTATAGGGCAGGACGAACCTAGGATTTGCCGAGGCAAGTAGGGGGGCGATGCGGGGCGTATGGCTGCATGTGGTTGGTTAACCTAGCTGCCAGAGAATAGTGGATGCCTAACCTGCTCGTTCTTTCATCACAGCAGCGGCATCTATAGCGCCTATGTTAAATGTAACCTACGAGTAGATAGCCACATGGTTTGTGCCGTGTTTTGTTAGCCCTGCCGTGTTTTGAGTAGTGCATCAGAAATATTTATATAAATACAGATAGCTTGTGTTATAAGAAGAAACAATGAATTCCATAAAGTGTCTTTTAGCACATCCTTTTTCAAACATGACCTTAGAAGAAAAAATTGAACTTAAGCGACTTGGAAGACCCAGGCTGAAATAAACATCACACAGATAGTCAAAACAAAAACAAGATGTTTTAACAGGAAGTTTAACAACAATGTATACGATAAATATTCTAGAGGGTTTATGAAATGTGAATGTTATATGCTGTGAATTACCGTTAACTTGTGTGTAGAGCAGTCTGTAGTGTCAGGTTTAAAAAAATTTTGTTACTTTAAAAAATTAAGTTGCATGGATAACTTTGTGAACCACCAATTTTCAGAACCACCAGACGCTCCTGCCTTGGAGAGCTAAATATGGAAACTTCTCCTAATTTGGTGGACTATTTGCCTTCTTTAACAATGTTCGTCACAGAATGAGCATTCACCTGACAAGCTTTTAACATTAATTCTCGAGTCTGAGCGAAAGTTGTACTTTCGAAAATGTCTTTGTTCTTTCATCTGTTTGAAAAAGGAATGCACATTAACAAGAATATTTGTAGCCTATTTATGTAAAATCTTATGAGTTGTTATGCAGTTACTATGAGGCGCACCAGTACTAGATTTGCTAAGCGGTATATTTACTAACTTTGAAAAGCACGTGTGCACTCTTAAAAGATCACCACTTTACTGAATGCAGAGTAGAAAAAGGAACTGCAGCATAGCACGTGTGTGCCTCTCTTCACTGACAGTTAATTCTTTTGTTTCTGGTCAGGCATCTTATCTTTCCATAACTCCGAAACCAGATGTGCTACAAACATGGGGTTTGGACAGTAATCCTCAGAAAAAATAGCTCTGTAACATGGGAAAACAAAATAATTCTGTAATTAGTATATTTAGAGAGCGCAAAGATATTAGCCGTATGGTTCGGCAAAGCGAGCCAGTACGCGTGCTTCACTGTACAACGTTACATGCACCGCAGTGACAAGATGCGAGAGAACAATCACGCCTAGCCCTGCCTTATGTTCATTCCTATTGTGACTTTGTGGGTTCGTGAAATGAAAAGTCCAATTGCACCACTCAAAAATGTTCTTTATTTCCACTGGCTTACAGTTGAACACTTGCCACACAGAATTACGTAATGCACACAATTAAGATTCACCAGTTCGTCCGTTACAGTTCCACTTGCACTCGCAATTACGTAAACTCCTCCGACGCACGTACGCAGTCCGTCCTCTCACTGGGCGCTCCTCACAGCTCGCCAAGAACTGACTGAACTCACTCACTGCAGCCCCCTTTATAGGGATATCACAGTTTTCTCGAAGTCTCTCGTTTCAGTGAATCACCGCGAAGGTTCCAGACGGCAGGGGAAGGGGGAACAGGCGGCCAGCGACAAGTGACACTTCCCTAATCATCCCCTCAGTAAGTGACTGAGATAAATGGGTGGGTGTGGCCCGGAATACTTCACGTCTGACCCTCCTGCCAGCTAGTTCTATAGGGAGTTCCGACGTTTGGGTGACACTATTTTGTAGCATCCATTCTGCCAGATCTAATGCTCGTTTCAGTAACTGTGATAGGTATTATACATGGGCAAGTAATGTGACAACATTGTGTATTTTACATGAATCTAGCATCTTTATCATATCCGGAAGGCTAGCATAAACAGCAAAAGTGATTACGTCACACATTCCTCTGCTTTGCCTTCTTGTATTGGTTGGACAGTATTACCTAGTATATGTCTGACGAATGAATACAGTTGTTTGGAAAGGTCGGGGAGTATAGTACAGTACAGTCTGACCAACAAAACATCAGCACAGGGTACGTAACACGAAGCATGTCTTTGTACTTGCTAAATGGATATCCCACGCCTTTAAGTATTCTCCAGAATGTGTCCTTCTACCTTCAAAAGCGATATTTTCTTTAACAGCAAAGTGCATTTTTCAGACTCATCGAGTTAGAACTTTTTTTAGATGTTGAAAGTTTTTCTCCCTCTTTTTGAATTTTGAACCTCTTTCAGTATCATTA
This sequence comes from Mantis religiosa, assembly GCA_030765055.1. Classification (NCBI taxonomy): domain Eukaryota; kingdom Metazoa; phylum Arthropoda; class Insecta; order Mantodea; family Mantidae; genus Mantis; species Mantis religiosa. Next base: position 36,726,111 of record CM060960.1, read on the forward strand.
CAGTTCGTTCACGTTTGCCCCACTGCTGTTGCTGTAGTATTATTTAACGGAATAATTAGACTTTTGCGTTTCTCTTCTTCAAAAAACCGTAACATATTGAATATTACGAGATCTGTTCAATAAAGAATGATCACAATTTTTTACGGTCATAATTTTTCGTACTACAATTCAGTTTTATTATATTCTGCTAGCTTAATGTGAAACAAACACGCCGTAGTAGTTTCATTGTTGGTACTCCTGGTTCCCGCCTGTGAGAACCAGGCAAGTTCAGATATGTTCAGTATCGCCTACCGCTGCAATGGAGGTAACACGCGAGGAATAATATGCGGCTTTGAAATTCTGCTTTCGTCTCAACAAATCTTCAGTTGAGGCCTGTAAAATATTACAGGAGGCCTATGGAGAGTATGTTCTTCCCTACAGCACAGCTCGAAGATTGTTTAAAATGTTTAAAGAGGGGAGTCAATCAATTTCAAAGGAAGGTGGACCTGGTGCTCCAGTTACTGCTCTTAGGGAAGAAAACATCAACACTGCTGCTGCTATTGTGAGAGAGGATCGACGAATTGCCTTAACATCACTTTCTGAAATACTGAACGTTTCATTGGGTGCCACCCACACGATGGTGACAAACATTACACATGAGACGTGTTTGAGCGCGATGGATTCCAAGACTGTTGATTCCCGAACAAAAGGACATTCGCATGCAGGTCTAAATGTAGTTAAAGTTGATGTTAGAGGAAGATCCGGATTTTTTTTCAAACGTAATCACTGCTGACAGCAAAGCTAAGTGTGGAGATCTCCTTCATCGCCAACCCCCTAAACAGCAAAAGTGGTTGCTTCTGCTGGTAGTCATCTCATTCTTTGATATTCATTGAATAATTTATCAGCATGTTGTACCTGCACACACATCAGTAACTGGACAATACTACAGGGATATCCTGAAAACATTGCAAGTTCATATCAGGCGCAAAAGACCACATTTCCGTGAAGCAGGCTGGATGCTGCACCACGATAATGCACGGCCGCATATTACCAATGTTGTTACTGAATATCTTGCAAGAATTAACGTGAAGTGCATCCATCACCCTCCCTATAGTCAGGATTTAGCCCCATGTGCCTTTTTTCTAATCCCTAACTTGAAGAAACGCCTTCTTGGGAGGCATTATGCATCATCAGAAGCAGTGGTGAAGGCTGCGGAGGTGATTTTGAAGGATCTTTCAAAAATGGTTTCCAGCATGTCTTTGAAGACTGGCAGAAACGCTGGGACAAGTGCATCGCATTCAGGGGAGACTATTTTGAGAAGGACCATCACAATTATGAGGATGAGTAAGGGTACGTTGTCAAAAAAAATTATGATTATTCTTTGTTGAACAACCCTTGTAATTTTCTACTTTATGAGAGTATGACTTCAGAGGCGGTGTTTGAGACGTCCAGTGTAGGAGACTCAATTGCTGTATTGCTGAACGGTACAGGGAATAAAGCCGTAATATCACTGTTGGCCGTTAAAAATAAACTTTTACCATTGCATAATTTCAATAACTCTCCATCCTGCAGGAAAGTCTTATATGACAGAATATGTTTGGAAGTAAACCTACGGTTGTCGTTTAACCGCACTCCCCAGTATGCCCCTCTAGACACCACTTTAAGACTATTGACACATTTTTCCCGCTCAGCTGTTTGGCAAGGCCAGGGTTTCACTGTCACTAGGCATGACGTTTCTCCTTGGTGAGGTCACACCAGTTCAGTCTTCTTTCCCCTCCGTATGTGATTTTGCTGTTTGTCTTCTCTCATTCGTATTCCCTGGCATTCCTTAAGACGATATCTGCTTCTCTGATCTTTGTTGCTGACTCATATCCTGCTCTTTGCTCAGATAAAGATAATGTAACGAGCTCTTGATGCATGTTAGATAAAGGCTAGTGGACAGTACTCCAGAAACGAGAAAGCGAATGGACGTATCGATTGCAAACAAAAAAGTCGATTTAGCAATTGGAGACGTAAGACATTCAGTTACGTTTTTTGTACGAGGCTGGGTCAAAAAGTAATGCCTCCTATTTTTTTTTCTCTCTCTTTTAATTGCCAAGAAAATTGAATACAATTTACATAGCATGAAGACTACAACATTGACGATTAATTTGTCAAAAAAGACTGATACAGGCCCGCAGTGGAGGCAACAGTTGCCATGGCATCGTGTAAACAGCATTGCCAAACCAAAGAAAGCCAATAAATTTTCCAAAACACCAAAATAAGTAAAAATTCTGACTTTTTATGACACAAACCTATTAAGACATTCCTGCATATTATAAAATGGGTTCTCCTTTAGTCTTGAACTTGCAGAAGTCTTAAATACAGATTTGACGTTCTTTCTCTCTGTGGAAGCTTATAGAATACGAGGGCTGAACGATCACAATCTTTTTTGACAACGTACCTTTACTCATCCTCATAATTTTGATGGCCGTTCTCAAAACAGTCTCCCCTGAATGCGATGCACTTGCCCCAGCGTTTCTGCCAGTCTTCAAAGACATGCTAGAAACTATTTTTTCAGAGATCCTTCAAAATCGCCTCCGCAGCCTTCACCACTGCTTCTGATGATGTATAATGCCTCCCACGAAGGCGTTTCTTCAAGTTAGGGAATAGAAAAAAGTCACATGGGGCTAAATCCGGACTATAGGGAGGGTGAGGGATGCACTTCACGTTGATTTTTGCAAGATATTCAGCAACAACATTGGCAATATGCGGCCGCGCATTATCGTAGTGCAGCATCCAGCCTGCTTCACGGAAATGTGGTCTTTTGTGCCTGATATGGACTTGCAATGTTTTCAGGACATCCCTGTAGTATTGGCCAGCTACTGATGTGTGTGCAGGTACAACATGCTGATAAAACATTCCATGAATATCAAAGAATGAGATGACCATAACTTTCACAGCAGAAGCAACCACTTTTGCTCTTTTGGAGGTTGGTGATGAAGGAAATTTCCATACTGAGCTTTGATGTTTGCTCTCAGGATCAAACTGATGTAGCCAAGTTTCATCAGCAGTGATTACGTTTGAAAGAAACTCCGGATCTTCCTCTAACATCAACTTTCACTTCAAGTTACCTCCATTGCAGCGGTAGGTGATACTGAACATGTCTGAACTTGCCTGGTTCTCACAGGCTGGAACCAGGAGTACCAACAATGTAACTATTACGGCGTGTTTGTTTCACATTAAACTAACAGAATATAATAAGTTTGAATTTTAGTTCGAAAAATTATGACCGTATATAAATAGCATTAAATACGTGAGAGTTGTGTATTTTACTTAATATAGAAAATGATGCGTGGATATTAGAGTTTTCCTTTTTATTATGGGTATGGAAGTTGCTTCTGAAATCATAATATGCAATATTTTTCTTTACGAGATCAAGAACAAATAAATTGTACACAGTTAAAATTCCTTCACAATGATTACACAACGATCTTTGTGTAAATGGTAAACCATACGAACTAGATACATAAAAATTGCATCTAAACTGCTAGAACGATGTCGGAGGTGAAATCTTTACAGTGAGCAAGACACCGTCGCCGGGTGCTACAACCTTGAAGTGGATGTGAAGGGAATAATGGGTACAGGAAATGGGGGACAGGAGTGTTATGAGGATGAGTACCCAGCATTCGTCTGTATCAAGGGGCAAACCCCAAGTCAGAAGCAGCGGTCGAGAGCGATTGAACCCCGACCTTCAGAGTACAGGTCACACATGCTATCGTGTTCGCAAATCAAACATAAAAATAAAATGAATTAAATAAAACTATAATTTTATAAAATGTGTATGTAAGATAACCAGATATATAAATAAATATAAATATATTCTGCATTTCTCAATGTCTTGGCCTCTAGATGCTATACCAAAACAAAGTATTATGCCCGATTTCACCAACAAATGTTAAGACTTAACACGAGTTTAGGAATAGTTAAAACAAAAATTGCATTTCACCAACAAATGTTAGCGTAACACTCGTGTTAAATCTCATGTAAAACTAACAAACCGAATTTCTAATGTTAAGTCCTTAACATTTGTAAATAGTCAAGATGGCGAGCATGAACGCAGCTGTTGATGTCGATTTGCTATATTTAAGACCGTCTAAATGACATTCATAATAGAGTACGACCTATGAGGAGAAATGATTTTGAGGAACTATCCGAAGAAAACTGTTTTATGGAGGTATAGACTGTCGAAACATGTTGCTATGAAGGTTACTGCGGAAGTACAAGAGAGGTTAGAACATGCATCGAAAGGAATATGGCGATCTCGCCTTTGCTTCAAGTATCAATAACTTTGCGATTTTATAATTCACTGAATTATGTGGATAATACAATGTCCACCTCCCGTCTTGAAACCTTCAAGTCACTTGCCCTTCTTCGCTCCTCGTTTTAAACTTACGTAATAATGAGTTAGAACATGCATCGAAAGGAATATGCCGATCTCGCCTTTACTTCAAGTATTAATAACTTTGCGATTTTATAATTCACTGAATTATGTGGATAATACATTGTTCACCTCCCGTCTTGAAACGTTCAAGTCACTTGCCCTTCTTCGCTCCTCGTTTTAAATTTACGTAATAATGAGTTAGAACATGCATCGTAAGGAATATGCCGATCTCGTCTTTGCTTCAAGTATTAATAACTTTGCGATTTTTAATTCACTGAATTATGTGGATAATACATTGTTCACCTCCCGTCTTGAAACGTTTAAGTCACTTGTCCTTCTTCGCACCTCGTTTTAAATTTACGTAATACTGACAAGTTGTTTGGTGCTTGTAGTAGTGACACATGCATTTGAATTAAATTCGTTTCCAATATTTTCCCCGCGACATCTTTCTCTTTTACATTCACTGCATCCGTCCTCTTATTTTCCACGATATCCTTACACTTCGTCACCATTTCAATTAACAATTCTTTCTCCGTCGATGAGAAATTTGTCTCACGGCTTTATTTATGATTTTGTTCATCCGCCATTTGTGCAGACGAAAATGAAAACAAAAACGCATCGGAGTACGTTCAGAAAATCATCAATAGCCTTCTATGGCTGTGATATTTACAAGTTTCTTGGCGTTAACACAGGTTTGTTAACATTTTAAGAAAACAGGTTGGTGAAATGCAAGAAATTTAACATTAGTTTTAGCGCTGTGACAATTGTTACGTTACATTTGTTAACGTCGATTTTAACATCTGTTGGTGAAATTGGGCATTACAATTTTATATTTACTCAATCATTTATTGATATTTACAAAGATGTTGCAGAAAAGTTAACCCACACTAACCTAACTAATCTAATTGCTACAATTGTAGCTTACAATTTTCACAATCTAAACTACTTCTACCTTCCTATCCCTGAAAAAATCATCTATCCTTTTGTTCTTGTGTTGATGTAGTCTTCTTCGGTCGCTTCAAATCCTTTTGTTGAATCCAAGATTGTCCTCTTCTATTAATCCTTCGACTAGGTGAAGTTCCTCTTCTTCCTTTGGTTGTTGAAGCTAGGTATCCATACTCTGTCCTCGAAGTCGTTCAGCTCTTCTCGGTATGGAAGGTGGTTCACGATATCTATGTTGTATATCATCTCTTACTCGTCGTTGCTGCTGTCTTTGTTGATTATATTCATCCATTACTATTGTTGAGACCTTCTCTGCTGCCAATTCTAGTTAGTTTGTTAAGGTAGAAAGTAGATTATATCTGCAAAATTTGTAAATTGTTTTATGAAATCTGATTTAGAAGTTAACAAAGTTAAAAATGAAGTATGCATAATAAGGCCTGGTATAGATTCCAGAAAGCGGGCTATTAGATATGCAAATTTTATTTTATATTTTATTTTTATTTATTTTCCCGCTATAGAAATTCATACCGAGCGGAATGGCTCAAGCGATTTCGTCTGTGCCCCGCATTCGGAAGGCCAGGGTTCGATTCCCATGGCCGACCTACCTGATCCTTGGGTTTTTCGGGGGTTTTCCGGGTCGCTAGGTGAATACTGGGTAGGTTAATTAAATCCCACGAATTTCCTGGGGAAATTCATATCATCTCTCAATTGGTTGTCTATTTCAGGGTAGCTTGGCTCTCACCAAGGCAACCCGGGTTCGATCCCAGGCGACCGCAAAGTGAGATTTGTGGTGGACAACACGGCGTTGGGGCGGGTTTTCTCCGGGACCTCCGGTTTCCCCCGCCATCTCATTCCACCGGTGCTCCATCTTCATCTCATGCATCAGTGTCACCGCCTGCGGTGCCGTATGTAGTAAAAGCGGACGTTAAACACTACACATTATTATTATTATTATTATTATTATTATTATTATTATTATTATTATTATTATTATTATTATTATTATTATTATTATTATTATTATTATTATTATTATTATTATTATTATTATTATTATTATTATTATTATTATTATTATTATTATTATTATTATTATTATTATTATTATTATTATTATTATTATTATTATTATTATTATTATTATTATTATTATTATTATTATTATTATTATTATTATTATTATTATTATTATTATTATTATTATTATTATTATTATTATTATTATTATTATTATTATTATTATTATTATTATTATTATTATTATTATTATTATTATTATTATTATTATTATTATTATTATTATTATTATTATTATTTCAGGGTAGAAGTGTCGGCGGGTGTCTCGGCGGTGCATGGCAGTATGATATGCTCTGAGGAAAACTACTTCCTCCTCCGGTAGGTCTGTTGCCGGTCTCCACGTCTCTGCTGGGACCATTTCTTGACTGCCTGCCTTGGGACCATAAGGCTCGGTTGCTAGACTCGTTGCCGTCCTGCAGTAGGGGAGCGAGTTCGTTGTAGGGGGAAGTCTCTATCCAAATAAGCTGTAGGGACCCTGCCCTCTGCACTGTCGTGGCTCCTTGGGTCGGCCACCCTCTCTCTCCTTCGCCTCATCCTTCCTCTCGGGGGTAGGATGGAGGCCTACGCACCAAATCCCCTCCGTAATGAAATCCAATCCCAATAGAAATTCATTGTTTTTTTTGTTTTTTTTTTTTTTTTTGGTACTGAAATCTGAAATGTTCAGAAACCCGAAACGCGTCTAAATTCTATTCCATATACTGATGAAGGCGAGACGGATATGAGGTGTGAGCGAGGCTTGAAAGGTTAATCTATTTACGCAGTCCATTTCTTTACTAAGGTCTTCCCTTTAGTTACACATAACTGTCAGTGCCCTCTGTATGCAGGTTGCAGCGTCTCTGCCTCACGTTCAAGAGTTCAGACCGAGTTCAAATTTAGCTCAGGGTCAGCTATCTGGATAAGGGTTCTTCTGTGGTTTTCCCTTATTCTGGATATGATTGTCAGGTAACTATAAGCTCTAATGGGTTCATTTGAGCATCATTTTAACCACTTCATTCGTCGTCCGATATGACTTAATGCTCGAGGACGTGAATTTTAAAAAAAAATTGTCCATTTTAATTATAATAAACTCTGAATTAAATAATTACATAACACGAGTTAACAGATGAAAAATGTGTGTAAAATCTTGAAAATAAATAGATGGAAGAGCCCATCAGTTTAAGACAAGCCTACACTGAAAATTGCAACTTATATAATAATAAACCTATCATTATGAAAATTTAGTCACATAATTAGAGTATAATTTCAAACTTGCATGCAAATTTTCATGTTGCTACACCAAGTAGTACATTAATTAATAATTACTTTTTGTGAAAATATTGTAAAATATAAAAATATTGTCCTGCGCGTCAAAAAATGTGAGCTTTTAAGTTTAATCTTTGTTTTTGACTAGTACAGAGAAATTTTAAAAGACACACATTCTTATTTTTTTGGAATACTATTGTAGAATTTGTTCTAAAATATTTTCTTCGTGTTAGCTCTCAAAATTTTGAAAATATTAACTTATTTTATTACTTAACACTATATAATTTTCAAAACATGAGCATTAACAAAAAAGGGGAATGTGAAGTTCCTTATTTACATACGAGGGCTATCCAGAAAGTAGATTACGTTTTCGTCTGTTTCCGCTAGGGGCGGGGCTAGCGCGGCCATCTTGGGGTCAGAGCGTTGCGCAGCTCAGTCGGCATCTAGCCGTGCTAGTGAGAGGTTCGTGCTGTGCTCCGTTCAGATACTGTGACGGTTTGAAATGTCTGCGTTAATTGAAAATCCCGCGAGCTGCGAGGTGCGTGCAGTAATAAGGTTTCTGACTGCAAAAAACTGTAAACCGATAGAAATCTATCGGCAGCTTTGTGAAGTGTATGGGGACAACATTATCACTGAAGGTGGAGTGCGTCAGTGGGTCATCAGATTTAAAAATGGCCGAACCAATGTTCACGACGAAGATCGAAGTGGGAGACCCAGCATAGTGACTGCCGAACTTGTCGAAAAAGTCGATGCTAAAGTCCGTGAAAATCGAAGGTTCACAATAACGGAACTTTCTTTGAGTTTTCCACAAATTTCGCGAAGTTTGTTGCACGAAATCATCAGCGAAAAGCTTGGTTACCACAAGTTTTGTGCAAGATGGATTCCAAAAATCTTGACAGAGGACCACAAAAATCAGCGAATGGCTGCAGCGTTGAACTTTTTGGACGTTTACCATAAGGATGGTGACTCTTTACTCGATCGCATCGTTACTGGTGACGAAACATGGGTGAAACACGTGAACTGTGAAACGAAATTGCAATCAATGCAGTGGGGGCACACAAGTTCTCCCCAAAAACCCAAGAAATGCGTGCAAACAATGTCGGCAAGGAAGATGATGGCGACTGTTTTTTTGGGACAGAAAAGGTGTGATTTTGGTGGACTTCCTGGAAAGAGGCACTACAATAAACTCTCAAAGGTATTGCCAAACTCTCCAAAAACTCAGAAGAGCCATTCAAAACAAGCGCAGAGGAATGTTGAGCTCTAAGATCTTGTTGATTCACGACAACGCCCGGCCCCACACGGCAAATGTCACTCGTGAAGTTCTTGAATCTTTTAAGTGGGAGTTGTTTCCTCATCCGCCGTACAGTCCCGAACTGGCACCGAGCGACTTCCACCTATTCCCAGCAATGAAGAAGTGGCTGGCTATGCAGCGTTTTGATGACGACGCACAGCTGCAAGAAGAGGTAACGAAGTGGTTGAAGGCGCAGGCTGGATAGCCCTCGTATTATGAACCTATCCTGGAAGTTTCACCAACATAAATGGAAGACTTTGAATTGTGAGGCATTTTGTATACTGAAAAGTGCTAGAAAAAAAGTTTCCCAGAAAATGAATTTTAAAGTCATGATTGTTACTTTTAATCTCTTTAAATTGTTACGTGATGTCCTAAAATGGTGCAAATGATAAAAATAGCATGCCACTTATTACTACAAACACTAAGCTACCAAAAATGCCAAAAAAGAAAATCCCATGATTTTCAACATTTTCGGCGAATTTTCAGTGTAACCTTGCCTTAAATCTTCCTTTCAGGATGACGATAGTTTTTGCATCTTTAATGACTGTTAATATCACTTTTATCTCCTATCCTTGCATTGCACACGACTTGTTTGACATGGGAAAGAGGAAGGAAACGTAACTCGGAAGGAAAATAGAGTTTAGTTGAGGAATGCCTTGTTAGACCTAACATTTTCCATGATAAATAATGTAAATAAATAGGAAGCACATTTACAAGCATTACCCGATCATTCTTTTGGTTCTGTGGCCCCAAAGTCTCTTGACATATGCGCCAACTAACACGTGTTAGATACATGTTAGATTTGTTAACACAATTGGAGCACTAAGACTCGTCAGTGTTTCACTACAACACATCAGTTGCTATATTCACTTACTGAGATCACTGCCAGCTTAGCAAAGAGTGCGTTTGGCTATATTACTGATCCCGGCTCTTTTAAACAAAGAAGCAAAATGATGTTTGATATAAACAAAAGATTTTTTTGTAATATTAACTGTTAATATAAACTGATATTCACTATTGATACAGATCACCTGATAATAAAAGTACTGTGAAACTATTCAGATGTGTTTTTATTTAATTAGTGCATTTTAGGAAGAAGTAGTAGTCTAGATTCCTCTAGATCCCTTTATTTTCATATTAATTGGCAGTTGATAAATTATTTGTAGTTATTTTATACCATACATATATTAAGACGGTATGACCAACAAAATCCGCGCAACTGCAGTTAAATGTAACACCGTCATCATTCACACGTGCCACACACCGCCTTTTTACGTGGGCCCTACCCATCCTTTATTAAAGACACATTCGACTGCAGTCGCTGGGATTCGAATTCCCGTTTGAAAAGATGGCCGTTCATTTCGGCTCCCTTAACGATCATGTATACTCGAATTGTTTCTATTAAGGTGCCTGTGAAAGGGATTCCTAAATCAGATTAGAAATTAGAAGAATGTCATAAGTAGTAAATTAATTCATGCATTAGAAGGCTGAGAATTCTTCGATAGCAGTGGCAGTAAATATATTTCAGAAATCTTTAATGAACAATCATTGAGAAACAAACTTAGAATTATGGAGCCAGATGGCTCCACTGTAACGTGTGATGCTATTATTCAAGAGGTTTTTGGTTCGACTTCCATTAGATTGCCATTGTTTTTTTATGGTTTTCCTTGATTAACAAGGAGATTTTTTTTTTTTTTTTTTTTTTTTGTAATTTACGCCCTTCAACTTTTAGTCATATCAAACGATGAATGAAATGGGTGAAATGATGCTCAAATGAGTCCGGGGTCCATGGAGCTTAGAGTTACCCGACATTCGTCTTCCAGGATAAGGGAAAACCCCGGAAAAACCTTAACCAGGTAACTCACCCTGACCGAGATTCGAACTCGGGACCTCTTGAGCGTGAGGCAGACTCGCTACCATCTACTCTACCGAGGCGGGAGGAGAATTTGAAGTGATTCCTCTTGTACTACGAGTTTCATGTCCCCATAATTCATTTTCAAATACTCCAGGGTTGTAGGACCAGATAATTGGTACGCTGCGGCTCCGCATGCGTGGAGTATGTATTTGTATGACAGACTGGATGCTCCTTCCAGGATCTCCATGGCCTCTCTGCCCGCCTCACGTTCAAGAGGTCCCGAGTTCGAATCTCTTTCAGGGTGAGTTACCTGGATACGGTTTTTTCCGGGGTTTTCCCTTTACTTAAAGACGAATGTCGGGTAACTGTAAGATCCATGTACCCTGGACTCATTTGAGCATCATTTCACCCAATTAATTCACCGTCCGATATGACTTAACGTTGGAAGACGTAATATTAAAAAACATGGCTCCTCTGGTTGATGAAGACACAAGCGGAATTCGGCGTTAGCATTGGTATCAATCTGGAACTGTTAGAAAATCAGTCCTTGCTTACTTAGATCATTGACCAGATATAATCACTCCTTAATCCTTTCCTTCCAAGGTTAAGATAGTAAACTGTGTAACATTCAAGAATGATTCTGCTGTGCACAAGGTGCAGCGGACTCAACATGCCACGTGTTGGACGCCACATGTATGCAAATAGGTTTTGCAACACTACTGTAGCAGCACTAGCTTCTTGGCACGTTATCTTGTAGTAGCACAACAGTTAGATGCGCTTTAGGGTCCCTTTCTTAAGCATCGTGCATCATTTGTCTCTCGCCACTTGTTAAGGTTTGCCCCGGTTGTCTTTTGTATTTCGACAGACTGACAAGCGTGCTCCATCAGTAATGCTGACTGCATACAAGTGTACTGGATTTGACAGGTATATGCAAGAAAAGGTGTAAGCAACTGTGCACGATAAACAGGTAATTTCTGAGTCGTCATTCACCACGCGACTATTCTGCTCCTGCACACAGTCCAGAACACAACTGGTCCATACACAGAACGTAAGAGCTACAAACGCTCGGAGATGTTTTAGACCTACAGGTAAAACCTTCCGGTGTAGATAAATCATGCATGAAGAGAAAGTACTTCTTAGTGTGTCAGCCATAAACAAAAAATCACTTATCGGTTTATGTAGTTATTCAAAGTGATTAAAATAATGGGATGCTGTTACAGTTTTCCGATGACATGGCTGACGTTAGAGTCCTTTCTCTTATAGTAATCATTCTCAAACTGTGAAAGCAAGCAAATAGGCCTTTACAAAATCTTAAAGGAAGAGGTACTTTATGGCTTCTTAATCTAAAATGTATAACTGTCAAAATCAGATATTAAAATAAGTGAAGAATATCTTAATTGCACATAATAATAGTGCTTTTAATATAAACTTTCAGCAGGTATATGTATATACAGGATGTTACAAAAAGGTACGGCCAAACTTTCAGGAAACATTCCTCACACACAAAGAACGAAAATATGTTATGCGGACATGTGTCCGGAAACGCTTAATTTTCATGTTAGAGCTTATTTTATTACTTCTCTTCAAATCACATTAATCATGGAATGGAAACACACGACAACAGAACGTACCAGCGTGACTTCAAACACTTTATTACAGGAAATGTTCAAAATGTCCTCCGTTAGCGAGGTTACATGCATCCATCCTCCGTCGCATGGAATCCCTGATGCGCTGATGCAGCCCTGGAGAATGGCGTATTGTGTCACAGCCGTCCACAATACGAGCACGAAGAGTCTCTACATTTCGTACCTGGGTTGTGTAGACAAGAGCTTTCAAATGCCCCCATAAATTAAAGTCAAGAGGGTTGAAGTCAGGAGAGCGTGGAGGCCATGGAATTGGTCCGCCTCTACCAATCTATTGGTCACCGAATCTGTTGTTAAGAAGCGTACGAACACTTCGACTGAAATGTGCAGGAGCTCCATCGTGCTTGAACCACAATGGGGTATTTTGACAATTGTCTGCACGAATGATTTCAATTTACATTTTAAGAGAAATACTAAAATGAGCTCTAACATGGAAATTTAGCGTTTCCGGTCACATGTCCAAATAACATATTTTCTTTCTTTGTGTGTGGGGACTGTTTCCTGAAAGTTTGGCCGTACCCTTTTGTAGCACTCTGTATACTAGTGCTGTAGATAGATCAAAATTTTTAATCGATTTACCGTGTTACTTTAATCATTATTTATGAAACTTTTAAATATTAAGATTCTAAATTTGTGTTTCTATCAAGTGCACATGCTTTATATATGAACTGAATTAGATCTACAATATTTTTGTAAGTAATGCCTCCTATTTTTTTTTTTTCTCTTTTAATTGCCAAGAAAATTGAATCCAATCTACATACCTTGAAAACTGCAACATTGACGATTAATTTGTCACTATTCAATATAATCTCCGTCATTTTCCACAGTTTTGGTGCACCTTTTAACTAGGGCATGTATTCCAGTGTGGTAAAACACATGGTCTTGCTTCCTAAGACATTGACGCACGAACGCTTTCACAGCCTCCTCATCTTCAAAATGAATCCCACGATGAGCTTCCTTTAGTGGCCCGAACAGATGGAAGTCTGATGATGCCAGATCAGGGCTGTAAGACTTACCATCCCAATTTCTCAATATCTGCAGTGATGTAACGGCTGGTGTGTGGTCCTGCATTATCATGCAAAAGAAGAACATCCGCCATAGTTTTTGTTGGGCGAACTCGGCGAAGACGTGCTTTCAGCTTTTTGAGAGTTCTGACGTATTGGACAGAATTTATTGTGCATCCCTGCTCCAAAAAAATCAATCATATGAACATCCACTGCATCCCAAAACACTGTCGCCATAACTTTCCCTGCCGACCGCTGAGTTTTGAATTTTTTTCCCCTTCGGTGACGTTGTGTGATGCCATTCCATTCACTGCCTCTTTGATTCAGGTTCACAAAAAAAAAAAAAAAAAAAAAAAAAAAAAAAATGAATCCACGTTTTGTCTCCAGTAACAATTTTTTCCAGAAACTCCTCTCCCTCCAAATTGAAGCGCTGCAAGTGTTCGGAGGCTATTGTTATCCCTGTTTCTTTGTTTTGGGTGGTTAACATTCTTGGTAACCAACGTGAACAAACTTTTGAGTAACCCAGTTGCTGAATAATCGTCATCACACTGCCTTTACTGAGGGAGGTAATGCGACACAATTCAGCTGTTGTTACCCGGCGATCACCACGAATGATGGAGTCACTGCAGTCACCGGCCTGCCGCTTTGCTTTTCATCTGCCAATGGTGTTTGCCCTTCAGCTTCGTTACAGCGACGAACCCATCGTCTAACAGTGCTGACATCCACCGTTGCATCACCATACACATTTTTTAGCCTTTCGTGAATGCGAATTGGCATTTCACCTTCCGCAGTCAAAAATTCAATCACAGAACGCTGTCTAATACGAATGTCAATGTCAGCCATTTTGCAAGAGGATGCAGTGCTGCCACATGTTGACTTAGGAAGTTATTACTGCAGGGGATTGGAGAAGAAGGTTTGCGGAATTGCACCAAATTCGAAGTTTTCACATAACTTACTTATTTAAGGGGAAAAATAGGTGGCATTACTTTTTAACCCACTCTCGTATTTAGTAACGTATTATATCAATATTTACAAAGATTTGTGGGACTGACATGTAGTTGTTTTTATAACGTTTTTCCGTATTTTAACTTTTTAACACAAAACTTTCACTCACTGTCACGAACTCAGAAGCGTAACTGGCTTACTGCAATTAACAGCAAAGTTACACCACCACCAGACCTGAGAAGAGGGATAAATGGGTGCATAAAATGAATGACGTGTTTAAGCAGATAGGTATGGGGCATTCTTGGATAAATGCAGAGTATGGGTATAGAGGCTTCTGGAAAGAAGTTAAGCTAAGATTAGAAGATATTGACAGACAAGACATTTTTGTCAATACAAGTGACAAAAGCTCCCTGAGGTCCACTGTATATTAATTGTAGTCAAACAAAGATATGGGGAGAGCAGGCTTGGCTACGTAAATGGGACAATTTGGAGGGTGAAGTAGTAATTAGAAAAATGTTATCAGTAAAGGAGAAAAGAACAGGAGAAATATAGGGAATTATTTAGGGAAATTTAAAGAGAGATGGCTAAGAACAATTAAGAGAAAAATATAGAGTGGGATAGGTAAAATGGCAAAATGTGTATAAAGGAGCAGAGGTCCTCCAATACACAAAAACCTAGGGTTAGGTGTATGGGGACTGAATTATTAGTCAATGGTGGGCAACATGGTAGGATTTCCAGGATTTAAGAATATATGACATTAATCAGTATGGATTTTATAATTGTAATCTTGATTTTGTATTTCCATTTGATGTTGTAAAAGGAAAGATGAGAAATAAATTATAAATTACTGGAATACCGGCGTCAATAAAACCTCAAAGATCAAGAAAAATCTGTGATGGGTATTGGGAAATTCATACGACGAGATCAAAATTGATTTCAGTTCACCTGTTTTTGTCATTCGACACAGAAGATTTGGAATATGTTGAGTTACGTGACACTTTTAACACGGTTCATTGACGTCTAACAGGCTTTGCAAAATATATCACCGAATTATTCAAAAAATGTTATCACTTTTGTTTTGAACCTCACCGATTTTCTTTGGAATGGTGAAACAGGAAATCACCTAACACAGTCTCATTATTTACACAAAACACCAGTCTTTGATAAGTGAGGAATGTTAACTGAGACTAAGCAGGCCCGTAGTGTCCCTCAATCCCAAGGGTGTCAACCTTAGAGCATGTGCTCGCTTCCCCTACATATATTGTTTTCCCCTCAACAAGGACCAAGGCAACGAGAAACAAACCTAGCAGCCAGAGGCCTGTATGTATGAATAACACAGCAGTGCCATCACTAGAACTCAGTAACCACGTACAAGTAGGTTATTCTGTCTCAGCAGGCGGAAGGAGGTGATTTCAGCTTCCTCTTTCTTCCTTGAGTTGAGCACCCCTGCTTTATCCATTGCACACCCCGCCAATCACACGTGTTCATACTTACGTGACAGCTTAATGAAGAGATGAGCAAGTTAACTTTAATAAAAGTGATGAACGACCACATCTACTTCGTATACGACCCCAGCCAGCCTTCCACGACTCTTCCGCAAACACGTTTTGGGTCGCCAAAGGCTAGAGAGAACACGAATTGGAAGTTTTATGATACTGAGTGAAAATTAGGTACAGCGTGTTCACTAAATATCGCTCAGCAGCTATATATAGGTGTGTATCCGATTTTTTAATATACGAGGGCTGTTCAATAAAGAATGATCACAATTTTTTTTGACAACGTACCTTTACTCATCCTCATAATTTTGATGGTCCTTCTGAAAATACTCTCCCCTGAATGCGATGCACTTGTCCCAACGTTTCTGCCAGTCTTCAAAGACATGCTGGAAACCATTATTTGAGAGATCCTTCAAAATCGCCTCTGCAGCCTTCACCACTGTTTCTGATGATGGATTATGCCTCCCACGGAGGCGCTTCTTCAAGTTAGGGAATAGAAAAAAGTCATATGGGGCTCAATCCGGACTATAGGGAGGGTGAGGAATGCACTTCGCGTTGATTTTTGCAAGATATTCAGCAAAAATATTGGCAATATGCGGCCGCGCATTATCGTGGTGCAGCATCCAGCCTGCTTCACGGAAATGTGGTCTTTTGCGCCTGATATGGACTTGCAATGTTTTCAGAACATCCCTGTAGTACTGTCCAGTTAATGATGTGTGTGCAGGTACAACATGCTGA
Organism: Mantis religiosa; assembly: GCA_030765055.1. NCBI lineage: Eukaryota > Metazoa > Arthropoda > Insecta > Mantodea > Mantidae > Mantis > Mantis religiosa. The sequence continues at coordinate 36,742,746 of CM060960.1, forward strand.
TAAACCATTCCATCAATATCAAAGAAAGAGATGACCATAACTTTCCCAGCAGAAGCAACCACTTTTGCTTTTTTGGAGGTTGGTGATGAAGGAGATTTCCACATTGAGCTTTGCTGTTTGCTCTCAGGATCAAAATGATGTAGCCAAGTTTCATCAGCAGTGATTACGTTTGAACGAAACTCCGGATCTTCCTCTAATATCAACTTTAACTGCACGTTACCTCCATTGCAGCGGTAGGCGATACTGAATATGTCTTCTTGCCTGGTTCCCACAGGCGGTAACCAGGAGTACCAACAATGAAACTACTACGGCGTGTTTGTTTCACATTAAGCTAACAGAATTTAATAAGATTGAATTTTAGACCGAAAAATTATGACCGTAAAAAATTATGATCATTCTTTATTGAACACCCCTCATAATACGAAGAAAAATTTGAAAATCAGGAAAAAAAAGTTTATATTTTCAATACATTACCCTAATACCCTGATATGACCTTAATAGGTCTATAGTGCGATCTTTAGTCATTAGGCGTACAGTAAATGTGTTAGCCAAATAACTGGCTAGAGGGAAGTCGGGAGGGATAACCCCGGATTCACTACTTCGTCGCTCGCCTCTGTAGCGTGTCTCCCAAGAGGCGCCCCGTCAGGAGTACAAAGGATCCTTCAGAAAACGAGATGATAATACCGCCCTCCGAACCCTGCCTCATATCTCACAAATAATGCTCGAATTTCAGCGGGTTACTGTAGTTTTCAGCGTTCCATTCTATATTGGACGTGAAAGATCCGTAAGTTGTTCCTTATTAGACTTGAGTTGCTTTACGTGTGGTAAATCTACGACACGGGACCACCGGCTTTACTTTCCATCCCAAGGGAGTACATGTTACACATTTTTACATTTGTTTTTTATTTATCCAGATTTATTGAACCCTATTTTACACAGTGATATATTAGGGTTAGAGTTGATACATAAAACTATACAATTTTAACAAAAATATTTAAAATACTAGAAGGAAGAAATTATGTTTTAATCTAATGCATATTAATTTAAACTATTTCAGACGTTTAAACACTGAGTTTATAAACATCATGAAGTACTTATACTGTTGTGGCTTCATTAGCAAAGATGTGAGCGGAGCAGAAAATTCAGTTCCTAGAGAGTCTAGCTTGAATATTAATTCTTGTCTTTCTCTCCAGAAAATGGGACAACAGAAAAGGAGATGAAGCATAGTTTGCAATTCTTCACCACACATGCACTCGGGGTTGGATGTTAAGTGAAAGCGTAATAGGTATTCACCAAATTTACCATGTCCACTTAAAAATTGTGTCAAAACAAAATTTTGGAGTTGTTAGCCATTGTTGGTTCCAATCTTCAAGAATATGTTGATGTATTATTCTCCTTACAGTAGAAATAGGACATAAAGAGTATGTCACAGGAAGATCGGATTCTGCAGCCTTCTTAGCCAAGCAATCAGCTCTCTCGTTACCTAAAATTCCACTGTGTTCTTTAAGCCATCCCATGCAAATATGTCCTGGATGGTTTTGAAGCAAGGTTCTGATTTCATGTGTTAGTGTATTTAAATTGTATTTCTAATTAATAGTGAGTAGAGCTGATTGTGAATCACTAAGAATACGGGCACTGTTCCCATTAACAGTACACCATTTTATAGCTTCTTTAATTGCTAAGAGCTCCGACTGGAATACAGAACATTCAGGTGACAATTTAAACATGGAGTGAGTTAGTTCCGTTTGGTTTTCATAAACAACAAAAGCACATCCTACTGCAGATATATTATCTTCAAATTGGTAACGCGAACAGTCTGTATATATGTAATAATAAGAAAATTACATATTTCCCTTAAACATGTTACAAAACTTAATGGGTGTCCTGCTGTGGAAGGATGCTCCGGGATTTGTAGTTTTAAGTGAGACAGATAAGACGCACATTCACGTTCATGTCTTAAATTCGTAATAGTTGCTGTTGATAAACCAGTGAGAGCCAAAGGTTCGATGTTAGCTATAATCTGAGCTGCATCAGTGGAGATTGTACGATATCCTCGGATTATGCGAAGGAGGAATCCCCTTTGAATTTGTGCAAGTTTTTTAACTGCCCATTTTTTATTAAGAACATCCTGGAATGCAGATACACCATATAAAATTAGGGGCACTACAGCACCTTGATATATAATTTTAAGAATACTAGAATTCAGACCCCAGGTGGGTCTTGTTGCGAGGGCACCAAGGAGCTTGCTGGCTCTTTCAGCAATATAATCAAAGTGTGATCGAAATGTTAATTTACAATCCAGTATAACGCCAGTAGATACCACCTACAAGTCGACGTTATTCATGGTAAGAATAATGGGCTCCATTTTTCTTTTTCTGGTGACAATCATCGCCAAGGTTTTGTAGGGATTAAACATAAGGTTATTTTTAATTCCCCACGAGTGTATTATTTTAAGTGCTTCATTAGTTCTTTCTTCAAGGATTTGCAACTTTGAGGCCTCCCTCTACCGGCAGGTAGAGAGCTGCGTCTACTCGCGTAATATAACGGTGCGTAATTTCGCCTGGTGCGTAGATACGATAAATGATTTTAAAAAACTATATACTACAATGCAATGGAAAGCTAATTATGCAGCCATAAAACTATACCATGAAGAATATACGAAATGATAAGTCAATTAACACTTATTTCACAATGAACATCTGTTTTTCTGTTATAGTAGACATATATGCATATTGTAAACCTGTCACATAAAATAGAAATATTTCAATTTGATCTCAATTCCTTTCTAACACCTACAGTGTCCTCACAATGTAACTTCATTACAAACCAGAAAATTAGCAGAACATGTTCTAGGAATGAAAAATAAATTAGTGTTACAATATGTACAGAGCTTTTATCCAAGTCTAAACAAGAAAATATCTCTAGTACATAGTCTTATGTGTCCATTGTCTTATACGATGGCTGTTCAATAAAGAATGATCACAATTTTTTTAACGGCCACAATTTTTCGCACTAAAATTTAATCTTATTATATTCTGTTAGCTTAATGTGAAACAAACACGACGTAGCAGTTTCATTGTTGCTACTCCTGGTTCCCGCCTGTGAGAACCAGGCAAGTTCAGACATGTTCAGTATCGCCTACCGCTGCAATGGAGGTAACATGCAGTTAAAGTTGATGTTAGAGGAAGATCCGGAGTTTCTTTCAAACGTAATCACTGCTGATGAAACTTGGCTACATCATTTTCATCCTGAGAGCAAACAGCAAAGCTCAGTGTGGAAATCTCCTTCATCACCAACCCCCAAAAAAGGCAAAATTGGTTGCTTCTGCTGGGAAAGTTATGGTCATCTCATTCTTTGATATTCATGGAATGATTTATCAGCATGTTGTAACTGCACACACATCAGTAACTGGACAATACTACAAGGATGTCCTGAAAACATTGCAAGTCTATATTAGGCGCAAAAAACCACATTTCCAGGAAGCAGGCTGGATACTGCACCACGATAATGCGCGGCCTCATATTGTCAATGTTGTTGCTGAATATCTTGCAAAAATCAACGTGAAGTGCATCCCTCATCCTCCCTATAGTCCGGATTTAGCCGCGTGTGACTGTTTTCTATTCCCTAACTTAAAGAAACGCCTTCGTGGGAGGCATTATCCATCATCAGAAGCAGTGTTGAAGGCGATTTTGAAGGATTTCTCAAAAAATGTTTCCAGCATGTCTTTGAAGACTGACAGAAACGCTGGGACAGGTGCATCGCATTCAGGGGAGGATGAGGATGAGTAAAGGTACGTTGTCAAAAAACTTGTGATCATTCTTTATTGAACAGACCTCGTATTTCATTTGTCTCTTCCCCTTAAACACTGTCTGTATTGCGAGAAGGTATGCTTGAGGCCTTTCTGTCATAACATTATTTATTGCTTCTAGATTGGGACCAGTCACTTTATAGCGTTCAGCGTCTCTCTTTAGGAGTGTAACTGATTCTGTATCTTGGAAATGTTTGCACCTAATGGTTTTAAAAGACATAACGATAACCAACATTAATAGACATTTTAATTAGGCGTGATAATGATAAAAAGTTTATATCGTATACTGATAAAACGTAAGACGTTTATGTTGCAAATAAAAGTATGTCAGTTTGATCTACCTGGACACTTTTGCCAACATTACGCTCCGAGGGACTTGTCTGAATGCCGGAGAGCGTTGCATAAACTCCTCTATGCAGCGGTGTAAACTATATTTATATGTCGCACCAATTTTAATACCGGTATGAAAGAAGCATTCAGCCATGAAGACGCGGTGTTCTGTGTTCATATCCAGGGGAAGCTGGTTGTATTAGGTAGCAGCGCAGACACACTCAGAGCACTGTAATTTCCTTACTGTTCCGCAAAATTACCGCTTGTTCTCCGTAGATGGCACTTTGATTTCAAGATATGCTCACCAGTCAACTATGACGTCATTCTTGCTCAATCGGAGAGCGGGAAATAACGAAAAACAGTTCAAATTTGCAGTATTACATTGCCCATCCTTCGTTTGAGATTACGGGCCGCCACTGATCTCTCTAGTAACTACTGCCGTTGCCCACATTTGATCTTTAGGTTACGTGTAAACTGCTCCTGTTGATGACAGAACGCATGACAAGTTGGGTTCTCTGTTGCTTCGGCTCTTATAATAGCCAGCTGATTCACAGAAAATTTCAGGCTTGTCCCGGCGTTCTGTGACGTCATTGCGGCGTACGATGCTTGACCTTGATTATCTTCGTCCCTCCATTCTCTGGGCCACTGGCTATCCCCTTCTCAACGTCTCTGACTTCCGGGACGCTGCTCATTTGTTACAAGCGATACCTGCATCATATTAATTCTTTTGTTTCTATCACGCGTCAACATAGTGTACAATCAAACTCGGATTCATGGAGGGTTAACGGGGTTTTAAAACCACCCTTAGTTACTTTTAAGTTTATGATATTGCTTTTATTTCATGAAATTAGAACTAATAGGTTGATTTCGGGCATAAGTACATGTCACCAAAGTGTTTATAAAAGGGAGGAGTACACAACTACTGTAAACAAAACACTGATGCACTCACACCACTTTCTCTACTATTGTACAAACCATTCTTTAAAATAATTCTTCATCTACCTGCTTCATACTACTCAATATAGTCTTTGTAGGAATAATCTCATTATACATTTCCTTGTAGATAGTATGAGAGATCTTCAATAAAGAATGGTCATAATTTTTCGCACTAAAATTCAATCTTATTATATTCTGTTAGCTTAATGTGAAACACGCCGTAGTAGTTTCATTGTTTCTACACCTGGTTCCCGCCTGTGAGAACCAGGCAAGTTCAGACATGTTCAGTATCGCCTACCGCTGCAATGGAGGTAACACGCGAGGAGCAATATGTGGCTTTGAAATTCTGCTTTCGTCTCAACAAATCTTCAGTTGCGCCCTATACAATGTTACAGGAGGCCTATGGAGTGTCTGTTTTCCCTACAGCACAGCTCGAAGGTGGTTTAAAATGTTTAAAGAGGGGAGACAATTTCAAAGGAAGGTGGACCTGGTGCTCCAGTTACTGCTCTTACGGAAGAAAACATCAACACTGCTGCTGCCATTGTGAGAGAGGATCGACGAATTACCTTAAGATCACTTTCTGAAATAAACATTTCATTGGGTGCCACCCACACGTTGGTGACACAAACATTACACATGAGACGTGTTTGTGCGCGATGGGTTCCAAGACTGTTGATTCCCGAACAAAAGGACATCGCATGCAGATCTGCATGCAGTTAAAATTGATGTTAGAGGAAGATCCGGAGTTTCTTTCAAACGTAATCACTGCTGATTAAACTTGGCTACATCATTTTGATCCTGAGAGCAAACAGCAAAGCTCAGTGTGGAAATCTCCTTCATTACCAACCCCCAAAAAAGCAAAAGTGGTTGCTTCTGCTGGGTCATCTCATTCTTTGATATTCATGGAATGGTTTATCAGCATGTTGTACCTGCACACACATCAGTAACTGGAGAATACTACAGGTATGTCCTGAAAACACTGCAAGTCTATGTCAGGCGCAAAAGACCACATTTCCGTGAAACAGGCTGGATGCTGCACCACGATAATGCGCGGCCGCATATTGCCAATGTTGTTGCGTGAAGTGCATCTCTCACCCTCCCTATAGTCCGGATTTAGCCCCATGTGACTTTTTTCTATTCCCTAACTTGAAGGAACGCCTTCGTGGGAGGCATTATCCATCATCAGAAGCGGTGGTGAAGGCTGCGGAGGCGATTTTGAAGGATCTCTCAAAAAATGGCTTCCAGCATGTCTTTGAAGACTGGCAGAAACGCTGGGACAAGTGCCTCGCATTCAGGGGATCTTATTTTGAGAAGGAATGTCAAAATAATGAGGATGAGCAAAGTACATTGTCTCAAAAAAATGTTATCATTCTATATTTAACAGCCCTTGTAGCTGAGAAGATGTCTAATTTTTATATACCAATGAACGGGGCTTGGGGAAGGTATATAGACGTGACGAATAAAGAGGAGAGAGAATGTATGAGAACCAAAAATGTATAAGGAAGGGTATCCCACAAAATTACTGTCCCACATGTAGGGGAAATGTGAACTTAGAACATAGATTTTTTTAGTGTAAAGGGACAGAAATCTGGAGGAAAGAGTTTATTAATAAGAAACGGTTTGAGTTAGACAGGAATATAGCTATAGCTGAAATGTTTTCAATTCGATTTAATTTATATCTCCATACAAGATTTTGGACACGTTAAAGAAGTACAAAGTTTAAGTACAAATTTTAAATACAGAAATTACAAAAACAAAAAAAAAAAAAAAAAAAAAAAAAAAAAAAAAAAAAACACTATAAGAGTAAATGACAAGATATAATAATTTAACTTTCCAATACTCTTGAATAGAATAAAAAACATGCGTCACTTAAAAATTTAAGTAGTTTCAATTTAAAAATCATTTGGTTGTCAATCTGTTTTAAATAAAGAGGTAACTTATTGTACAGTTGGGTACCACTATAAGTGTATAACGTGGTATTATGACTAATTTCTAGTAGGTTTGAACTGTTTCTTGCATCATGCTGGTGTGTCACTGCATATGTTTTAAAGCAATTTAAACTAGTTTTTACATGTAAAAGAACTTTGTATATGTATAAACATGGCAGGGTTATACTTTTCAGTTCCTTAAAATACACTCTACAGCTCACATGTGCAGGTTGGTTCACTATTATTCTTTTGGCTCTTTTTTGCATTCGAAAAACCTTTTCCGACATATTCGAATTACCCCAAAAATTATACCATAATTCAGAAGGGAACGAAAATATGCAATTTGAACTATCTTTACGTATGATTTTAATGTTTTTAAAGCATAGCACTGCTTACTTAACTTTTTAATCAAATCTTCAGTAGAGAGTGGCCACAAGTTGGTGAATACTTCGTGTCTTAGCAGAGAATTATGTAGGTGGTGAAAAAAATCTTACGGCAGGCAGTGGGATTGAACCCAGAACTGCTACGTGCAAACCAGCGGTTTAATCCACTCCGCTATATTGCAGTTAACAGTGCCTTATCAAATTGTTCTTCTTATAGCAGGTATAGCAGTTATCAGGTACTTAAAGTTTCTCTCTTAACTTTTACGATACATCTGCTAACATGAATAAAATCAATTTATAAATGAATTCATATCACACCTCAAAGTTTCGAAACGTTAAAAGATATATAGTAGTTGTGACGAATAAGACAATCGTTTCGAGTTTACCCTCCAGAGCATATAAGAAGAGTATGTTCTATTCAGTGTGTTGTGAGTTGTTCCTTAGCCGAATGGTTAGGGTGGTGGATAATAATCCAAAGAGTTGTAGGTTCGATTCCTACCGCCGAGAAATAGGTTTTTTATCTTTATAGTCCTTTTAAAACAGACGATATCAGATTTATCTTGTGGCATAATGGTTAGAGTGACCAACTGTCGTGGAGGACTCCTGGGTTCGAATCTCTTTAAGTTTTTTCTCTATTCAATTAAAAATTGAGTTCTTATTCCAACACTACTCTAGCGCTATAAAAGAATGTTTCAACCGACTGTGCTGTAAGCTGTTTCTTAGCCGAATGGTTAGGGTGGTGGCTAATAACTCAAAGGGTTGCAGGTTCTTTTCCTAACTCCGAGAAATAGGTTTTTTTATCTATATAGTCCTTATAAAACAGACGATAAATATGAGATTAAAATAAATATCAGCCACGACGTTTGTGGCGCAATGGTTAGCGTAACCGACTGTCACGAAGGAGTGCTGGGTTCGAATCTCCTCAAGTATTTTCTCTATTCAATTAAAGATTGATTTCTTATTCCAACACTACTCTAGCGCTATAAACGAATATTTCAACACCATTGTGCTGTAAGCTGTTTCTTAGCCGAATGGTTAGGGTGCTGGCTGATAACTCAAAAGGTTGCAGGTTCGATTCCTACCACCGAGAAATAGGTTTTTTATCTATATAGTCCTTATAAAACAGACGATAGATATCAGATATAAAACAAATATGGGCAACGACGTTTGTGGCGCAATGGTTAGCGTGACAGACTGTCGCGAAGGAGTCATGGGCTCGAATCTTCTGAAGTTTTTTCTCTATTCAATTAAAGATTGAGGTTTTTATTCCAACACTACTCTAGCGCTATAAAGGAATATTTCAACCAATTGTCTTGTAAGCTGTTTCTTAGCCGCATGTTTAGGCTGGTGGCTAATAACTCAAAGGGTTGCAGGTTCGATTCCTACCACCGAGAAATAGGTTTTTTTATCTATATAGTCCTTTTAAAACAGACGATAAATATCAGATTAAAACAAATATCAGCAACGACGGTTGTGGCGCAATGGTTAGCGTGAACGACTGTCGCGAACGAGTCCTGGGTTCGAATCTCCTAAGTTTTTCTCTATTCAATTAAAGATTGAGTTCTTATTCCAACACTACTCTAGCGCTATAAAGGAATATTTAAACCAATTGTGCTGTAAGCTGTTTCTTAGCCGAATGGTTAGGGTGGTGGCTAATAACTCAAAGGGTTGCAGGTTCGATTCCTAACTCCGAGAAATAGGTTTTTTATCTATATAGTCCTTATAAAACAGACGATAAATATCAGATTAAAACAGATATCAGCAACGACGTTTGTGGCGCAATGGTTAGCGTGAACAACTGTCGCGAAAAAGTCCTGGGTTCGAATCTTCTCAAGTTTTTTCTCTATTCAATTAAAGATTGAGGTTTTTATTCCAACAATACTCTAGCGCTATAAGAGGAATAATTTTACAGATGGTGTAGTAGCCGAATGGTTAGGGTGCTGGCTAATAACCCAAAGGGTTGCAGGTTCAATTCCTACCGCCGAAAAATAAATTTTTATCTTTTAAAACAGAGATAAATATCAAATTAAAATATACGCCTGTGCCGCAATGCCGACTGTCGCGAGAAGTCCTGGGTTCTAATCTCCTCAAGTTTCTTCTTTATTCAATTAAATATTGAGTTTTTATTCCAACTCTACTACAGTAGCTGTCGCTGTAACTTGCCAACCTTTATTGTGTTTGGACGTCCGGAAGGATCTCAATATAATAGAAACGTAATGTTTCTCTGAGGCTCGAACCGGGGCCCTCGCACAAGAAAGCAATCGGCTTAACACTCGACTGTACTGTAGTTTAATTGAATAGAGAAAAATCTCGAGAAGATTCGAACCCAGGACTCCTGCGCGACAGTCGATCACTCTAACCATTGCGCCACAAGCGTTGTTGCTAGTGTCTCTTTTAATCTGATATTTATTGTCTGTTTTAAAAGAACTATGAAGATAAAAAACCTATTTCACGGCGGTAGGAGTCGAACCTACAACCCTTTGGGTTACAAGCCACCACCCTAACCATTTGGCTAAGGAATGGCTTCCTACACCAGCGCTAAAATGAATCCTCTTATAGCGCTAGAATAAAAACTCAATCTTTAATTGAATAGAGAAAAAACTTGAGAAGATTCGAACCCAGGACTCCTGCGCGACAGTCGATCACTCTAACCATTGCGCCACAAGTGTTGTTACTAGTTCTTCTTTTGATCTGATATTTATTGTCTGTTTTAAAAGAACAATAAAGATAAAAATCCTATTTCTCGGAGGTAGGAATCGAACCTACAACCCTTTGGGTTATTAGCCACCACCCTAACCATTCAGCTAAGAAGCAGCTTACAATATAATTGGTTAAAATATTCCTTTTGTAGCGCTAGAATAATGTTGGAATTAAAACTCGATACTTAATTGAATAGAGAAAAAACTTGAGGCTATTCGAACCCAGGAATCTTGCACGACGGTCGGCATTGCGGCACAAGCGTCTCTTTTAATTTTATATTTATCGTCTGTTTTAAAATATAAAAACCTACTTTTCGGCGGTAGGAATCGAACCTTCAACCTTTTGGGTTATTAGCCACTACCCTAACCATTCGGCTAAGGAACAGCTTAAAAATATTCCGCTTATAGCGCTAGAGTGGTGTTGGAATCAAAGCTCGATCTTTAGTTGAATAGAGAAAAAGTATGAGCAGACTCGAACACAGGACTCCTGAGCGACAGTCGGTAGCTCTACCCGCTACGCCACAAGCGTCGTTGCTTGCTTTTTCTTTTAATTTGATATTTATCGTCTGGTTTAAAAGCGCTGTAACGATAAAAATACCTATTTCTCGGCAGTAGGAATCGAGCCTGCAACCCTTTGGTTTGTTAGTTACCACCTTAACCATTCGGCTAAGGGGCAGCTCAGAACAGACGTGGTAAAAATATTGTTCTTATGTGCTCTGGAGGGTAAACTCGAAACGATCTATTATTCGTCACAACTACTATATATCTTTTTAAAAGTTTGAAACTTTGAGGTTTGACTTGAATTCATTTATAAATTGATTTTATTCATGTTAGCAGATTTATCGTTAAACTTAACAGAGAAACTTGATAACTGCTACACCTGATATAAGGACAAACATTCCACGGTCTGCTTTAACTGCTGTATAGCCGAATAGATAAAAACGCTGCCTGGCGAGTGGAAGTTCCGCGTTCAATCCTGCTGCCTACCTTAAGATTTTTTCACTACCTACGTAATTCTCTGCTTAGACACGAAGTATTCACCGACTTGTTCCGCTTATTTTTGCTCTTTTTGCCTGCAACTGAATCACGTTTTACGTCATAGCGCCTTTATTAATTGAGATATCAAAAATCTAAGACCGGGACTGGATTCAGCTCGTCTTCAGCTTTCAGATGACACCTCTAACTCAAATTTTTTTTTCGAAATCCCAAAAACGCCCTTGCTTAAGACTTGAATTTTTGAGCTCTTTTCAAAACTTTAAATGTTAATAACTTTTGAACGAATAAAGATAGAGTCGCCCACAAATTTTTCACCGAAAGCTAATTTTTTGCCGATTTTTTGGTACCTTGAGTTTTCAAAAATGTTGTTCAGAAACAGAGAAATTAATTATTTTATTTTTCAAAAAACGGCCAAATCTGGCCTTTAGCCGGGAATTTTCGAAATTATCATCTCCGATTTTGATGAAATTTGGTATACTTATAGTTTAGAATCCCAGGATCACGAATCCGGTCTTAGTTTTTCAAAATTCCTATTTATTTTCTTTTTATGACGTGTCAAAGTTTACGACTGCCGACTTTAGAGAGCTGTAACTTGACTACCAGTAGGGTTAGAACAAAAATTTAAACTAATTCGTGACCTGCAGAGTCAAAAGAATGTCCCTGATGCAAAAATTTTGAAATCTATTTTGAAAATAAAAATTTATAAAAATAAAACCCCTTGTTGCGTATCGAACCCGGAACTCCTCATTGAGAAGTCCGTACGCTGACCACTCAGCCAAGAAAGCAAGTGACAGAAGTGTTTCAGCTGAGGAACAAATGCTACGCTCGAGAGCCTTGTTGCCTTGAAAAAAAAAATGTTTTCCTCTTATTCTTATTCTTATAGTTTCGAATCCCAGGATCATGAATCCGGTCTTAGTTTTTCAAAATTCCTATTTATTTTCTTTTTATGACGTGTCCAAGTTTACGACTGCCGACTTTAGAGAGCTGTAACTTGACTACCAGTAGGGTTAGAACAAAAATTTAAACTAATTCGTGACCTGCAGAGTCAAAAGAATGTCCCTGATGCAAAAATTTTGAAATCTATTTTGAAAATAAAAATTTATAAAAATAAAACCCCTTGTTGCGTATCGAACCCGGAACTCCTCATTGAGAAGTCCGTACGCTGACCACTCAGCCAAGAAAGCAAGTGACAGAAGTGTTTCAGCTGAGGAACAAATGCTACGCTCGAGAGCCTTGTTGCCTTGAAAAAAAAAATGTTTTACTCTTATTCTTATTCTTATAGTTTCGAATCCCAGGATCATGAATCCGGTCTTAGTTTTTCAAAATTCCTATTTATTTTCTTTTTATGACGTGTCAAAGTTTACGACTGCCGACTTTAGAGAGCTGTAACTTGACTACCAGTAGGGTTAGAACAAAAATTTAAACTAATTCGTGACCTGCAGAGTCAAAATAATGTCCCTGATGCAAAAATTTTGAAATCTATTTTGAAAATAAAAATTTATAAAAATAAAACCCCTTGTTGCGTATCGAACCCGGAACTCCTCATTGAGAAGTCCGTACGCTGACCACTCAGCCAAGAAAGCAAGTGACAGAAGTGTTTCAGCTGAGGAACAAATGCTACGCTCGAGAGCCTTGTTGCCTTGAAAAAAAAAAAATGTTTTCCTCTTATTCTTATTCTTATAGTTTCGAATCCCAGGATCATGAATCCGGTCTTAGTTTTTCAAAATTCCTATTTATTTTCTTTTTATGACGTGTCAAAGTTTACGACTGCCGACTTTAGAGAGCTGTAACTTGACTACCAGTAGGGTTAGAACAAAAATTTAAACTAATTCGTGACCTGCAGAGTCAAAAGAATGTCCCTGATGCAAAAATTTTGAAATCTATTTTGAAAATAAAAATTTATAAAAATAAAACCCCTAGCTGGGGTTGCGAACCCGGAACTCCGAAGTACGAAGCCGGCATGCTCACCACTCAGCCAAGTTAAGAAGTGAAAGTAAGCAGAAGTTAATCGAGAGACCTTCTACCTTCAACTATTATAGAAATTGTTAAAAACTGAACTATCCTGTGACTGGGAAATGTTCTGATGTGATACTTTGTTGATCGATCTACAGGAGATGTGGTGGGTTACAAACTCAGAGATACAAATCTTGATTTGAGTCAATTTTATTTGTGATTTATGATCTTCAAACGTTCGTAACATACAATTTCAGAGAATTTTAAATGATGAACTTTTGTTTGCTCTAGAATATTTTAAAAATATATACATTTTACTGTTGCTTTATAATAATAATAATAATAATAATAATAATAATAATAATAATAATAATAATAATAATAATAATAATAATAATAATAATAATAATAATAATAATAATAGTAATAATAATAGTAATAATAATAGTAATAATAATAGTAATAATAATAGTAATAATAATAGTAATAATAATAATAATAATAATAATAATAATAATAATAATAATAATAATAATAATAATAATAATAATAATAATAATAATAATAATAATAATAATAATAATAATAATAATAATAATAATAATAATAATAATAATAATAATAATAATAATAATAATAATAATAATAATAATAATAATACTTAAAACAGGAGTAAGACAAGGAGATTATCTTTTTCCATTATTCTTTAATTGTGCTCTTGAGAAAGTGATGCAAGAATGGCGTAAATGAAAAATATTTCTCAGAATTAATCAATTAGGGAGAGGAAACTTTAAGATAGATTGCCTCCCGTGACAGACTGAATATACTGAAAGTTGGTCTTAACATATCTTTCGTGCAATAAAGTACCAAAATTGTGGAAACCAAATATGGAAAAATTAAACGAGTTTAACAATTGAAATATCTTGGGGAAATAATTCAGAATAATGGAATTGAAACTAAAGCAAATAAAAGCAATGCATGTGAATGCATGTCTAAATATACAAAATTAAAGACACTATAACACTGTATTTAAACCAGAATGCCTTTATGATGCCCAAACATTAATTTTGTACAAAAAAAAAAAAAGCAGATCTCGAAAATAGAAGAATTAATATGATGCAGGTGTCATTGTAACTTACGTTACATTGCTAAATTAGACGCTTCTAACTCACGTATGACTATGACTTCATAAATTCTAAGAATCCCTTTTGTCTTTTTAACTGTACCTGCACTTTTAATCTAATGAATTTATTGTTGAGTTAATTCACCGATTCCTAATTGCCTTAGCTACTCTGTAGCAGGATTTCTATTCTGCTACACATGCGATGATTGAAGACGACAAAGCATAAAATTTCTGGGCCTTCAAGTGGACAGATGTTTAGATTGGAAAGCTCACATAAATTATATCTTACCTAAACTCAGCTCTGGCTGTTATGCTATCCGAGAGCTAGTTAATGTTAGTTCTATTGACACACTTAAATTAGTATATTATGCATACTTTAACTATATTATGGAATATGGAATATTATTTTGGGGCAACTCAGTAGAAAGTAAAAAAATATTTCTTATGCAAAAGAAGGTTATAAGAATCATTACTAACAGCCACAACAGATCCTCCTGTAAAGATCTTTTTACAAGATTGAAGATATTAACGCTTCCTTGCATGTATACATTCTCGATCCTAAAATTCTTTGTATGCAATCGTGCTTTATTTGCAACAAATAATGTAATTCACAGAATAAACACTAGACAAAAGTATAATATCCATTATCCCAGTGCTAAACTTTCTTGCTTCCAGAAAGGTGTGCATTATGAAACTATCAAAATATTTGGCGCACTTCCTAATGTTCTTAAAGAACAAGTTGATAATTTCGGTGATTTTAAAAAAGCTGTTAGAGAGTACCTTTGCTCAAAATCTTTTTACTCTGTACAAGATGATCTAAATGACAAATTATCGTGATAATGCTTCTGTGGTTCTGTAAGTAGTATCTAACTATTCCAATGACAAATCATTACCAATAAATATTTGATGCATGTTGAAAGTTTATTTTTAATGTATATGTATTTAAGAAATAACAAGAATGGTATCCATTGCAAAAAGGTTGAGACGTACTGGCATAAGGCAAGTGAAAGCTGGTTTAAAAAGTGTTTCATTTTGTATCATATATAATTATCCCTGCTTTGTTTTCCATATTGTTGTTCATATTGCCTGTATACTATAATGTGTGTCTTATGCTAACTTTTGTACATATATATGCTATTAAACTTTATACCTCTGGGCATGTTCAATGTTCACAGCCTTTTCTGGCTACAATTGAACCTACTGAACGGAAATCAATCTAATCTATAAGCCCTGCGCTGTGAAAATCATGTTGAAACAGTTCTTAGTGCTGGGGGGATGGTGCGATGTTGAAGATGCTATGATCCCCACGTTGTGGCGACATATGTAGCTGGCTTCGTGCTGGTATCTCGTTTCCCGTCGTTGGTTTTACTTCGGCGATCTTACCTTCGTCCAAAATATTATGACTTGATGAAGATGTTCCCCGAAGCTAGCTTTTAATATTCTTCTGTTATATTCTTACGAGGGCTGTTTAATAAAGAATGAATTGTACTAAGTTACGTCCATGGTATAAATCTTAAAAAGGTAGCGTTATTAGTTCAGGATTTCAAATGTTCAGTCTTAGCTATCCTTAAAGCCCCATTTATATAGAAACATGAAACCTCCCTTGCCATTCTCAATCACATTATAACGTCATCAAAATAAAATAGCAACCACCTAATAAATCTTATTAAATTTCTAGTACTGGAGTGTTTTGAATTAAATTTATATACACAAACTAACATTTCAGTAAACTACCCTTTTTTCGAAATCTTCAGAATAATTTAGCATTTAAAAATATTCATATAGAAAAGCACTTCCCCAACTACATGACAATTGATAAAAATAATACTATAATTAAGTTAATATTAATTAATAATTATTATATTATGTCTTTTCCATGTATAAAGGAAGTAAAAATATTTTATAGCCTATCTAACGTAAACTTTCTCACAAAGTCGACAGATGTCATAGTAAATAATACAAAGGTGGTTTGAAAAGTTTCCGATCTAATAAAGATACAAGACATTTTTCAGAAATGTTTTTTTCAACATAGTCTCCTTGAAACTCTACACACTTCTCCCAGCGATGCTCCCATCTCTGTAACACGTCCACATAGTACTCGGCATTTTTCCACATAGTCTCCTTGTAACTCTACACAGTTCTCCCAGCGATGCTCCCATCTCTGTAACCCGTCCAAATAGTACTCGGCGTTTTTCAACATAGTCTCCTTGTAACTCTCCACACTACTCCCAGCGATGCTCCCATCTCTGTAACACGTCCAAATAGTACTCGGCGTTTTTCAACATAGTCTCCTTGTAACTCTACACACTTCTCCCAGCGATGCTCCCATCTCTGTAACACGTCCAAATAGTACTCAGCGTTTTTCAACATAGTCTCCTTGTAACTCTACACACTTCTCCCAGCGATGCTCCCATCTCTGTAACACGTCCAAATTGTACTCGACGTTTTTCAACATAGTCTCCTTGTAACTCTACACACTTCTCCCAGCGATGCTCCCATCTCTGTAACACGTCCAAATAGTACTCGGCGTTTTTCAACATAGTCTCCTTGTTACTCTACACACTTCTCCCAGCGATGCTCCCATCTCTGTAACTCGTCCAAATAGTACTCGGCATTTTTCAACACAGTCTCCTTGTAACTCTACACACTTCTCCCAGCGATGCTCCTATCTCTGTAACCCGTCCAAATAGTACTCGGCGTTTGTTTCTCTGCAAAATAATTATTCACGAAGGCGATTGCCTGTTCATTTGACGAAAATCTCTGTCCTCCGAGCGCAATTTTCATATGAGGGAACAAAAACAATTCGATTGGGGCAAGTTCTGGTGAGTAAGACGGATGGTCCAGCGGTTCAAACCATAAATCGTGAATTTTCGCCATTGCAACCTCTGAGATGTGATACGGTGCCTTGTCTTGGTGAAACAGGATTTTCTTTTTCTGCAAATGTGACCGTTTTTCCGCAAGATCTGCCTTCAGCTTGCCTTATCAAATAATGATGCGTAGTGTGCTCCTCTAACTGTTTTTCACTTTTTGAAGACAATCGATTAAAATAATTCCGACACTATCCCCCCCCCCCCAAAAAGAAAGAAACAGTCGCCATCACTTTCCCAACCGAAAAAAAAAACTGTTTTTGCTTTTTTGGAGCCAGTTTCCCCTTTGCAGTCCACTATTCGGACTGTATTTTTGTTTCGGATGTATAATGGTGTATCCAAGTTTCATCTACAGTAATTAATCGACGCCAAAACAAACAGGTTTACGAACATTGACATATCAAATTAGATGTATTTTTGGCCACTGTTATTTAGCCTACCCCTATAGCGCAGATGGTAGCGTATCTGCCTTACGTTCAAAAGGTGCAGAGTTCGAATCTCGGTCAGGGCGGGACATCTGGATAAGGTTTTTCGGGGGTTTCCCTTATCCTGAAAGATGAAATATCGGGTAGCCCTAAGCTCTATAGACCTGGACTCATTTGAGCATCATTTCACCCAATTCATTCATCGTCCGATATGACTTAACGTTGGAGGACGTAAATTAAGGTAATAAATAAATAAATAAATAAATAAATAAATAAATGCTGCACGTTCAAGAGCTCTAGAGTTAGAACCTCGGTCAGGGTGAGGTATCTGAAAAAGTTTTTTCCGGGGTTTCCCTTATCCTGAAAGATAAATGTCGGGAAACTCTATGCTCTATATACCCTGGGCTCATTTCAGTACCATTACTCCCATTTCATATGGCTGCAAGTAAATTTCGAGGGCTGTTCAATAAAGAATGATCACAACCTATTTTTGACAACGTACCTTTACTCATCCTCATAATTTTGATGGTCATTCTCAAAATAGTATCCCCTGAATGCGATGCACTTGTCCCAGCGTTTCTGCCAGTCTTCAAAGACATGCTGGAAACCATTTTTGAGAGATCCTTCAAAATCGTCACCGCAGCCTTCATCACTGCTTCTGATGATGTATAATGCCTCCCACAAAGGCGTTTCTTCAAGTTAGGGAATAGAAAAAAGTCACATGGGGCTAAATCCGGACTATAGGGAGGGTGAGGGATGCACTTCACGTTGATTTTTGCAAGATATTCAGCAACAACATTGGCAATATGCGGCCGCGCATTATCGTGGTGCAGCATCCAGCCTGCTTTACGGAAATGTGGTCTTTTGCGCCTGATATGGACTTGCAATGTTTTCAGGACATCCCTGTAGTATGTCCAGTTACTGATGTGTGTGCAGGTACAACATTCTGATAAACCATTCCATGAATATCAAAGAACGACATGAGCATAACTTTCCCAGTAGAAGCAACCACTTTTGCTTTTTGGGGGGGTTGGTGACCAAGGAGGTTTCCACACTGAGCTTCGCTGTTTGCTCTCAGGATCAAAATGATGTAGCCAAGTTTCATCAGCAGTGATTACGTTTGAAAGAAACTCCGGATCTTCCTCTAACATCAACTTTAACTGCATGTTACCTCCATTACAGCGGTAGGCGATACTGAACATGTCTGAACTTACCTGGTTCTTACAGGCGGGAAGCAGGAGTACCAACAATGAAACTACTACGGCGTGTTTGTTTCACATTAAGCTAACGAATATAACAAGTTTAATTTTAGTGCGAATAATTATGACCGTAAAAAAATTATGATCATTCTTTATTGAACAGCCCTGGTAAAATAATTGCCTCTCGTTCAAGAGGTCTAGAGTTAGAACCTCGGTCAGGGTGAGATATCTGGATAAGGCTTTTTCCTTATCCTAAAATATGAATGTCTGGCAACTCTAAGCTCTATGAACCCAGGGCTCATTTGAGTGTTATTACTCCTATTTCATTCATCGTAAGATAGGAGTTAAGGTTTGAGGACACAAATTTAAAAATAAAAATGGCCAGTATTAACATTTTAATAGCTACCATGTTATCTACAAAGTTTTCCCATTAGGGGTAGACGCCAGTGATGGCAGTAGTTTCTCATTAATCGGAGCGCTAGTTTTTAGAGAACAACCAACAACAGGCCATTACGTTTCCCTACTGAATGAGATCACTGCTCCCGGGTGTACGAGATATGTGTAACTAGACGACGCGACGAGGCAGTTCGGCAGCATTCGGGTAGACACCAGTGTATCGATCTGTGGGCCTGGGCGGTGGCTGCAGCAGCAGCAGCAGCAACATCCGACCTTCACCTTGAGACTCAGTGCCGTGCATGAAAATGGAATACATCTCACGAGATATGTCTCCAAAATCAATGGATATAAACAGCTTTGCTCAGCGAGACGTATCTCATTAACGTGAAATGTTAAGCCACCGCGTTACTAAGAACTTCACCCTGGAACGTGGGACCACATACGTGTAGGACTCCCGCAGTTTCATTCTGCATCTGCAGCAGGGGCTGGCGTAGTGGGGGATCTCATTGAGATCAAGCCCCTCCCCCTGTTATTCAAAACTATCGAAGCAGCGCAGTCTAAAAAATTCCACGTAGATTTCATCTGAAATACAAAACCCAAAAATGGCACGTACAGTGCCTAACAGAAGTTTATTTTTCACTTAAAAAGTTCCTTTTGTTTTAATTTTGTTACAAATATTATGATCATTGTTTTTTTTTTAAAAAAAATAAGCTAGTCTCTTAGACATCCATTTATGTAAATAGCATTGGGTTTGGACATTTGCTTTTCAAATTACAGATTTTTCACTGGAATGAGTTATTATACCTTGTTTTACGTAAGCTTGCCCCGTATCTCTCAACGATCACGTGACCTTATCACCTCTCATTGACTGCTATTGTAGTATAGGCAGTTGTGCGGTAAAAATTAGTTCGTTATTTAAAATGGTGATATATTTTTTATGTTGGAAGAGAATTGTCAAATTTATATTTTCGTAACTGTTTGAAATAAATATATTACGCAACAGAGTTGATTTATCTGAAATGCATGTTAATTCTTAAACGAAGTAAAGAGGAGGTTCCTTTGCTCTCAAGCACATGGCACGATAGCACGTGATTTAGCGGTAGTGATGACATATTTGTTTATATGACTTTTATCACTGACCTTGTTTTGAACTGGATTAGTCATATATCGCCATTCGAAGTTGTGCTGTGCCGAGTGCGAGAGCTAAATTATTTTACTGACCGTTTATTGCGCGTGTACTTATTATATGTATAATGGCAGTTTTTCGCTGAAGCATTGCAAGGGAAGACCTTTACAAAGCGGCGAAAAAAGAATTGTGTTGCATGTGTTTAATGTACTCACAGAGAAAAATCCGTCTTTGTCAGTGAGATAAGTCGAACAGCTGTGCTCTGAACTTACAGGTGTGTTAGATGCGTAGGAACATCGCGACATGAAATTGAGACAACAGGAAAACTTAACACTCCAGGGGCGATATTGCCTTGTGGCGAAGACCTTATTTAAGGACAATCAGACTGTACCGGGATACAAATCGCAAAATATACTACCTTGTCGAGACTTGGGTGAATGAAGGACACACGACAAGCATTTTTGCAAGGTATATGTGCTGGTTTAAAAAATCCCAGTGGAAAAGGCCGAAGGCCTTTCATTATAAACTTGTTTCAGTTTCATTGTTCATTCATTAAGTTTCAACTTGCTCAGTTTCATTATAAACTTCATTATTTTTGCATGCCTTCACATTCTTATGATTTATTATTTGTATTATTTTATCTATCTTCCTGGCAATTATTAGGTATGACGTTTACTGCAGTTTTAAATGTGACGGGAAGGCATTTCCTATGACCTATGGCGGGAAAGCATTAGCCAATTAGGATGAGGGGGAAGGTAGTTGCACGCGGAGTGATACATGTCAGCGGGGCAAGGTTATATGAAACAGAGATTAATCTGTTAATGCTGATGTTAAATTCTGTCCCAGGATTGTATAAACCATATGAGTCTTGTCGGACAGCAAGAAAAGTCTAAAAAAATATTATTATTTTAAAGTGTTTTCCAAGATGTCACTTATCACGAAAATATCTTCAACTTTATCATCTACTTTAATTAAAACGTTGAGCCACTTTTGAGTAAAAAAAAAAAAAAAAAAGTAAAAAAACTGACCACCTACAGTTTACCATTGCAAAGAAATTCTGGGAAATGAGACGCAGGGGCGTATTAGACATGGTTCTCTACCCTGTCTGGTAGTTGTTTATGACACTCGGGTTGGTTTAGTTACAGCTCATTCAAAAACATCTGACGCCTTCTGTTGTGAATAATATCTTCTCAGTTTTAGTATATTGAGTGAATTCATTTTGTGTAGGGCGTATGTTTTTTTTAAATGTGTAGCATGCGTTCTCTGTCACACGCATTCTGTCCTTGTTGCACTGTTTTGAAGCATATTCCTGTCAGGGACTTCCTTTCCTTGTTGAAGAGCGTAGGAACCAGAAATTGTGTCTTTTTAAATTCTTCTTCGCCATCTTGGAATATGTATTTATCGATGTTTCATTTTGTAACAGTTGTTTTGAATTCAGACTTGAAGAATTATAATGCATAATTAAGTTTAGGGAGTGAAATGCACGTGGTTGCTATGATGAAGGAAAACAAATTAATAATCTATGGAAAGATAGAGTCAGACTGAAAAATTCAATGCCATACCCGGGATTTGAACCACGGATTCTCTGGTTGCCGTCCAGCTGCTCTAACCCATGAGCTACTATGGCCAACGTGCCGACATGACATTAAATTCTCCAACTGACTCGTGTAAAGCCCGGGCCTTAAAGTACTTACACGTTGTAAGTCGCCATTAAGGTAGTTGTCTCATATGTTTATGAGAACTCCTAAATGCTTTACCGGGAAAAACACGAGTCAGTTGGAGAATTTAATGTCATGTCGGCACGTTGGCCATAGCAGCTCATGGGTTAGAGCGGCTGGACTGCAACCAGAGAATCCGTGGTTCAAATCCCGGCTATGGCATTGAATTTTTCAGTCTGAATCTATCTTTCCATACTTTAGCCGTCTACACACGGCCAGTGTGAAAGAACAATTAATTTTTCCACAAATTAATAATCCTTCCTAGCAAGACACGAGAGAATGATTTTGATAGTCGAAGAGAACAGACCATATGTCAATTTAAACAATTAAAATCAATATATTTAAAAAGAAATAAAGTAATTAATTTCATTTTGTAAATAATTTCTGGAGGAGAAGAGAGACATCCGTTCGAGGGCGAAGAATAATGTTACATTTGAGAATTTATATTTGAAATTAACTTAAGACCAAATTTAACGAACCCAAATTAATTATTTTCAAAACTTCAAGTATCATCACAGCTTGGCCATTCACTTATTATCACATCACGATTTGGAGAGAATAAAAAGCCATATTTACAATTTATCTTACAGTTTTTTAGTTATACCGTTCACTCACACAAGATAAATGCGTGGGAGTTTTAAATTCTTTATTGGATTTCAGACGGCCTCAAAACAATATTTCCTGTAAAATCTGTATATCAAATTTGTGGACAATTCCTCCACTTAGTATAAATATATAGCAGAGAAAGAAAACTTCGCAAATCACAAACCACGTTTTGATGTTTAAGCAAACGAGACTCCGAAGGCAGAACATTTTCGAGTCCAAAACTGAAAGAATTGTTTTTATTGGAAGAAAAAGGTACTCCGATTACTTGTCTCCTCTAGAAAGCCACTTAAGAGGGCCATGTAAGCTCTCGGCAAGCCATTACCAAGATTGGCCACCCCTGGTCTAGGCAATGAAGCAAAGTGCAATCCCGAACACACCCAGCCACATACAGACATGTCTTAATGGTCTTTCATATCAGTTCACAAACGCCAGACTGAACAAAGCTAAAACTCGCAGAAGACGATGCTATCGATCCTTCGTTATGGTGCAATGAACGCTTCCACGTAGTGAAGCAAAATGCAGTCCAATGCACCCAGGTGGAGACGTATCTATGGACATTGCATAACAACTTTCAGTGGCGGCTCACGCAAAAATGAACCACGTTATACAGTATACAATCCGGCGATTATTTTGGGTTAGCTTTGAAATCCCCTCAAACCTGATTACCTGCTACATTTATCTTCCTAGGCACTGTCTGTATAATTTATTTTTATTTTTGATAGATTTAGACCTTGATTTTTCTGTTTCTGTCTCGTCCTGCCCTCCTAAATTCAGCTCGAAAATATCACAAGATTTTAAACAATAATTTTAGAGAAAAAAGATGTCTTCCCTATTTGCTGTGTTCCACTGTCTCATCATGATAGGCTGAAGTATTAGTATTACCTAAGGCACAATCTTAACTGAACTCTTTATGTGTGTTTATAGTTTATTTTTCTTTACTAACATTGGTTACCTCGTTCATCTCGTCGCGAGGAGGTGAGTTTGGCTCCGTGGCGTATTGGGCACTGCTTTTTTAACCATAGTTTTCTTTTTAAAAAGGAGCCTGCTCCACTGTGTCCGTTTTGCAATGAAGCGTTATCTGTACGACACGTGCTGCTAGAGTGTTTTTCACTAGCACACCTTAGGACGTCTCTGCAGCTGCCGGCCAGCTTTGCAGAAATCCTAGCGGACGATAACACAGTAGTGGAGAAGGTTTTTAGATTCTTTTCTAGGTTAGACTTTAGGATTTAGTGAACGGAATTTTTTTAGTAGGGTTTGATTTATATTTCTTTCTACCTTCTTTTATGTACGTGTATTTTTAATAAGTTTATTTACATTTGTATAGATTTTAGAAAGATTTATATCTGGCTTTTGCATTGACTAGTTTTTTAAAGGGCGCTGATGACCACCGTAGTTGAGCGCCCTTATACACATCATCATTTACTAACATTAATGTAAGATCTAATACTATCCCTCTACCCACCTTCCAGGGGCGCTGCTCGATCAGTTGAACCTAGCTGGCTAGTGGCAAGCTCTAAGGCAGCTCCGTCGGACTCAATAAACTGCCTACACCTGTTAGGGGCTCATCAAGGCTGTAGTGCCGCTTGTAATAGATTCTGGCCGCCTTTAGTGTACTTTCATCTCATCTTTCCTCCTGGGATGACATACAGTATGACCTACGCTGCAGTGTCGGAATCTCCGACGTGATGGACAGAGAGACCCCACCTAGCGCAGGTGGTAGTGTGTCTATCTCACGTTCAAGAGGTCCCGAGTTCGAATCTGTCAGGGTGTGTTTCTGCATGAGATTTCTTCCAGGGTTTTCCCTTATTCTGAAAGATGAATGTTGGGTAACTAGGTTCTATGAACCCCGGGCTCATTTCACCAATTTCATTCACCGTCCGGTATGACTTAATGTTGGAAGACCTAAAATTAAGAAGAAAAAAAAACGAAAAACCTGTTTCCAAAAAACTAACATGGAAGCAAAAACAAGTGCATCGAGCACCACATGCAGATCTGTCATTTTCACACACTTTCATATTGAATTTCCTCGCATTCTCGGATTTTAATCTCTACAATCCTTTAAGTTAGGATCACAATTAGAATGGTTCTCACTCTCTCCTGCAAAGATCTGCTTGACAGGGTTATGTTTAGATCATACACAGAATTCGCTAGGTTGCTTGCACAACACAGTATGAGGACTTTAAAAAGGTATAAATAAATGTGAATTGTAGCGCTCAGTATTTCAGAAAGTGATCTTAAGGTAAATCGTCGATCTTCTCTCACAATGGCAGCAGCAGTGTTGATGTTTTCTTCCGTAAGAGCTGTAACTGGAGCACCGGGTCCACCTTCCTTTGAAATTTGTCTCCCCTATTTAAACATTTTAAACCACCTTCGAGCTGTGTTGTAGGGAAGAACATACTCTCCATAGGCCTCCTGTATCATTGTATAGGCCTCAACTAAATATTTGTTGAGACAAAAGCAGAATTTCAAAGCGGCATATTGTTCCTCGCGTGTTAACTCCATTGCAGCGGTAGGCGGGAACCAGGAGTACCAACAATGAAACTACTACGACGTGTTTGTTTCACATTAAACTAACAGAATATAATAAGATTGAATTTTAGTGCGAAAACTTATGACCGTAAAAAAATTATGACAATTCTTTATTGAACAGCCCTCATAAAACTTACCTTTCATATAGAAACAAAGTCGTCCTCCATGGTCTAGGGATAATTGGCTCCCAAGGTCGCAGGTTTAAACCCGGTGGAGGGCGATATATTTTTGGAGGAATGAAATTCTTTATCATAGCTTCCTTCGGAAGGAAAGTATAACCGGTGGTACCATGTCGCTGATTTGTAGCACAAAAAACCTCAAGATTGATAGAGGCCTCTGAGCAAAATTAAGCGGTCTTTCGCCAATATAGAACGGAATGCTGAGAGCCCAGCAGCTAAAGAGCGCATATCAATAAGCACGGAATTTTCAATGCAGAAATAAATGAGAAAGGAAGTTTAAATGCGTTTTGAGGACTAAATGCTTATCCTTGCACTTCCAATATATCCATTGTTTATTTTAAGGTGTAACCGAGTTTGAAGTGAGGCTAATGACCCCAGACTACCCGAGAACAAGTCAAGTACAGATGTATTATTTTATCTTGACAGGAATCCTGCGCGGTAGGGATGAGTAGCAACTGTGGTGGGGATAGTGCACCTATCGCCACAATGCGTCACACGCTTAAGATTACGAGAGAGGAGGGCGGTGCATAAGGTGTCTAAAAATAAATTTCATTCTCGAAGCCAGTTTTGCAGCTCTTATAAACTAAGTTGTAATTCTTACTATGGTAGTAATCTCCACGCTTTTGTTGGATCTTAAATAGTACATAGGCATTTGGAACAAAACCCTGTTCTCCTCCAGCAGGCATGATAAACAACTGTCGGTCTTTCAATATCGCTACAGAGTCCCTGTAACGTATTTCACTCCAGGCATGTGGTCCAGTATGTACTGTATTTATATAAGTTTCATCCATATAAACTTCACTTCAATGTCTCCGATTATTTCGCAAATACTTAAGCCTATTTGCACCTATGGTGCGATGTTCGATTAAAATTTGTCTGTCACGCTTAGTGTTTTTTTTTTTTTTTTTTCAAATAATCCTAGCTTCAAAAGAACTCTTCTTAATATTCAGACACTGCCTTGGAAGTCAGTAGAATTTTTAAGCTTCATAAGCACTTTCTTCAAAGTTGGTCTTTGTTTTTCTGTGCTTTAAAAATTATTCATAGTTCGCCTAACTACTTCTGAATTACAACATCCAAATTAGATTTTGTGCATGTTCTTAATCTTTGTTTACTGGGCATAGAGAAGGACGTTGTTGCACTAGCACCAATGGCTTTTCTTTCCTTAATAACTCTCCTAAACTTCTTTCAGACACAACTGTTGCCTCAGATACCCTTCCCCAGATTTTTATAGCTGACCCAGACCATTGTTCTTTTTTTATAAATCTATGGATATTGGTTATTACTTCTCGTGTTTTTAAATGTAGCAATTTATTTCCTAATGTGCTGCTAGGAGGCGTCATTTATAAATGTCCTCTTGGAACCAGGAGACAAGCACTTTTCGAAATAAGCTATAGTGTTAGAGTAGCTCTGCACGTGTTTAGTTGCTCGCAACTGACCTGCCCACCCCTCCAGTTGCAACCGTTCTGAAGTGGACTCGTCCAGATACCACTGCGCATCGCTCTGCACTTTTCAAGATATAAAAAATACATCTGTACGTAAGTGTGAACACGTGAAAGCAAGGCTTGCTAGCCTCTGTTCCCGAGGTCGCGCTCCCTTCAGAAGTAAAACCGTTGATCCCACGCCGTAGATTTAAGTGATGTAAAAGAATCTCAAGCCTGATACTGAGGCCTCTGAGCAAAATTACGGGTCTTTCGCGCCTGATATAAAAGGAGAAGCTGAGATCCACAAGAGTTACTCAATTCCTTGCATAACTTAAAAATAAAGTCATTTAATACCTCATTTGATACTTAAGTGCAGCATTTTCAAAGAAAATCCCCCATTCCAAAATATCCTTTATATAAAAACTTTCTCGAAACTTTTCTTTGCTCAAAAATCGGTTCTAATAGTTTTGATTAAAATATACATGTTTAAAATATTTCCATAACAATTCATATCTGAATAACTATTGCACAATTATTAAATTATAAGAGAAACGTAAATCTTATACACAAAGTAGTTGTTAAAGTACAGAATTTATATCATATAAATTTATTTATTTCCTTTCGAGCTATTTCTTGTTACTGGTTTGAATTGTCTATACGTATAAAATAGGAACACAAATCATTTTTACATTCTGCCTAGGTAGCGTAGCCTCCCTCACGTTCAAGAGGTCTCGAGTTCCAATCTCCATCAGGATGACTTTCTGAATAAGATTCTTTTTCTTCGGGGGCCTGCCCTTATCTTGAAAGATGAATGTCTCTTAGCTGTAGGTTCTATGAACCTTGGGCTCATTTCAGCATCATTTTACCCATTTCATTCATTGTCCGATGAGACTTAACGTTGAAGGACGTCGGTTAAAAAAATGTAAGCAGTCCAGCACTCGCCTAAGTGACAAGGGGGAAACAAGAAAGCCCGAAACCAGGGTGTGCGGTCGACGGTGATCGACCCCATGAGCTCCCAAATGCGAGTGGCACATTTACCTCGCTTAATTCTGCAGGAGGCAAACAGTATACACCAAAACAATGGGGAGTCACTTACCGGCTGGAGTAGACTTGTTTTTGTAGCCCCTTGTTAGGGCAACACTGTTACAATGACAGATGTCTCTACCCATGTTGAATTATTTGATGAATAAGCAACTGCTACTATTTTCATGCTAAATTATAGCATTTTAGTTTTAACAAACGAAACATCCTGAAATATGTCTTTACTTTTACTTCGTAATAAAACACTAGGGATATAATGTCCGCTCTACAGAAAATGTATCGTAAACAATTTTATTGCCTAAAGTGTATCGTAAACAATTTTACTGCCTAATGTATTTGGTACAGTATATAGTGTTTCTGCTCCACATATATACTTGTAATTAACACATATTCAATTATTTAATGGTTATGGAGACTAGCTACTCCTAGTGTGTTAATATTGGAAGTTATTACTAGCGAGTCAGCCTTTCTTTATGCAACGTCAGCATATTCCTTTCTTGTACGTACTTTCGTTTCTCGACCACCTGCATAACACCGCACTATAATCGCCCTCCTAAGCCGACCTTCAACTGTTTCTTATACTCTGCTAAAGTAATGCCCACTTAACAAAAGAAGTATGAAACTGTTAACCAGTGGCGCAAGAGCAAACAGTTGAAGTGCCACTAACGCATTTCAGGTGAGAAAACTCTAATGTGTTCATTTACATGACTTTTTCAGCTCTTATAGAAAGTACTCTTACGCACACTTACTCATCGATTGCAGAAATGCTATTCTTGCCAGTTTTCTTATAGGCGCACGGAATATGGGAATACAGAAGGCTCCATTTCTTTTGCATGTCCAGAAAAAAGAACCTTATTTGCAAATTCAAACAAATAAATACATCTAAATGATTCATATCGCAAAAAAGTGACGTGTGCACATATTTGTGTACTTGGAAGACACCTTTTTTGCATAGCAAGATTCTGCCATTTCATAAGGTTTACGAGTTTTTTAATATTCCTCCAAAATTAAGAGGCCTTCAGAGATTATTCCCAAGATCAGGATACCAAGCCACTCGTAATGAAAAATAGCTTTAACATGTGGCATTATAATCAAAATACAGCTATTTCTGAGAGAAAAAAAAAATTCGAAATTTGTGTTACGTGTAGTTTGGGGTGTTTTTTTTTTCCCTGAAAATTATGTTATATTCTTGGAACATTTCTTTAAAATAACATCCTCTAACGATGTCATATTGGACGATTAATAAAATGGGTGAAATTGTGTTTAAATGAGCCTAGGTCCACAGAACTAAGTTACCAGACATTCCTCTTTCAGGACAAAGGAAAACCCAGGGAAAAAATTTCAGATAACTTATTCTTACTGAGATTCGAATTTGGGACCTCTTGAACGCGAGGCATACACGCGGGCATTCCTGGAATAAGATGAACTTAAATCCTACGTTTTCTATTTAACCAGTTTTTTTTTTTTTTTTTTTTTTTTTGTTTTTGAGTTATGCCGTTTGCAGGCATACACAAGACATTTTAGAAAGAAAAAAAGTTTTTTAACTCTCTCTCAAAACAGCATTTCTGGTGAAATCTCTGCATGAATTTTTGAGTAAGGCACATAGTACTTGCCTTACTATACGAAGTAGTGATGGTATTGATTGCTTTTCATAAAAAAAAAAAAAAAAAAAAAAAAAAAAAAGATGATTTCACAAAAATGCTTCTTTTGACATCTGAATATAAAAAGCCTTTTCGGGGGGAAAAGTTCTTGGCTAGGGGGAAATACCTACCCCACAGCCGGTAATCGAACACATCTTAAAACAAGTAGGCGCTCTACCATTTACGCTAAATTAACAATTTTATTGGCAGTGTGGTTTTACCCTGTAACCATGGTTCTATCACTGAGACAGAAATACACTTAACCTTGAACGATGGCCAAACGAACACGTGTTATTGGATGATCAGGAACAAAGAACACCCTAAGAAGTTACTTTGAAATGCATAGGGGTGTCAGCAGAATTTATGACCTCATCGCTCCTGTTTACTTTTGGGGAGCTTCTAAGAAGCCGCCCATCGGCCACTATTATATAAACACACTCATTTTCGGAACAAGCGAGTCAGTCGAATTTCCCTTGGCAGAACAGAAGGAAACAACAGTCTTTACTCTATTATTGTTGAATCACGGTGACTGTTGATAACGTTTTAGTTTGGAAATAAAATTAAAAACAAAGCACAAACACATACATTGCAATTCTAACAAGCGCGCAAGCTTTGGAGTATTGTGACCTTGACTCCAATCCAGCCTTGGCCTCGACACCATTGGCAGCTGTCTCCGCTGCGTGCCCACCCTCAATGCGGTTTTAGCATACAGGATTAAGGATGCGATGTGTTAATTTTAGAAAGGTAAAAGAATAAAGGGAGGCGGGAATGTTGCTCTTCAGTTAATGCTTTTCACGATTCAGGACCCATTGTGATTTGTAAAGCTTTACTGCGATTGGTGGATAAAGTTAAGACACCAATTATTGGCAGCTCTCAGAAAGAATTGAAACGGGGTTCAGGTTTAGCTGAAATTACTTCTGTTATATCAGGTGTCCGCATGTCGTCAAAAACGTCTTCTGGTGTTATGATTAACAAGGGACCTAACCATGGCACTTTAATGTGCTGCCCGATGCCAACTTCATTATCCACACGTCGAGCCTAAGAATTGTTCATTTAGCTTACTCGAAGCGATAAAATACCTATGATTACTCACATAGAGAAACAAATGTACAGTCTCTACAGACGGGTGCTTTTTTTTAAGAGAGCAATGAATAATGCTTTGTTTGTAAAAGTTCATACAACGAGGATAAAAAAAAAAAAAAAAAAGACAAATACTGTTAAAATTTTTCAGGTGCTGTCTCCTGTTTATCAGCTTTTGTATATCTTGGCTTCCTTTGTTGCATCCAGAAATCCCGAACTCAATCTGTACGCTTGATCCATTGTACACTGGCAATAACATTGCGAAGAACACTTAACGCTATTTACAGCTTCTGTAATGAAAGTGAGCCACTGCATAGCTTGCACCAACATTTAAAACACGTATCCTCCACAAATACTGTATTTGGCACTCGTTTCACATTACACAATATTTAATTCTGAACATATTTTTGCACTAAGTCTGAAAACAACTTTACCACAGAATCACTGATCACCGTCAGTTTGGCCTACACTGTACACCCGAGTTTATGCAATATCAACATTCTTTTTCGAGGTTAGTTTGATCAGTCACTTCTCCTTTGTCTGGTATGAAGGTTTCAAACAAATTTTAGAACAAGGCATGTTTCAAATTGCACTTGATATAAACCCATCGCCACAAACTGCTAAAGCGAACAAACTATTAGGTGATATACTGAAACACAAATCAAGTTCACTTCCCTGCACATTCTTTTCCCGGTATCAACCTCGATATATATCGAAGGCGAGAATGATAGTAAAGCCAACATTTGAAGCACAGGCTTCTATATATACGAATAGACCTTTTTGCATGCTATTTTAATTCCTTAATTCCTGAAAAGCCATAGAAGTGCAGGAAAGTGCATACACCTTTATTAAACACCCTTCAACACAATTTATGACGTCATACAAACCCAACGTATCACTAAAATCGGCACAAAATTTGCATTTATTTAAAGAAGATTGGAAACCTTTAGATAATGGGGAAATTTTTTTGCGCTTAACGTAATTTCGGAAGCCCTCTAAATCGACAAATTAAGTTTACCTGAATATACGGGTATAAGGGAAATATCGAAAGAAATCAAAACTGGAAAGTTCTTCGGATACTGAATTGGACATCACGGAAGATTCCAGTAGGGAAAGAATTGCGCCATGTGCAGTTCCCTCTACCTTAAAGTTGATTACTAACCGACTTCATTTGAACGAGTCTTGTTACAGGAATCGGGTCCAATTTAACATAGTTCACGGGCTAGTAAAACTCAATTTTTACTTCAAATTACGAGAAAAAACGTATTGGAAGGTTATATTGCCATTATTGATACAAAATACTCCTATTCCGAAACTGAGCAGTGCATTAGGCATGGGATCACATTCCAAAACCCTTTAAGGACAGATCAGGACAACGTACATACTGTTCCTTTCAGCTACTTCAAGTCACCGATGAACTTTGTACATTTGGATTACAGCAAAGTGGCCCTTGGAAACCGACGAAGTTAAACTTGGATTAATTATATAAGAACTGATATTCGTGCATTGCTTACAGGTCTCAGGGAAATAGCACAATTGGCTCCACTGTTCGTCACTTTAAAGGTTCTATTCATGCGCTTTTAGTTAATATTTTCCAATACAGTGACAATCAGTTTTGCACGTGGCTTATTTTCCGTGACAAACTTGGCAACAAGGTTTAGTATATAGTCCGGCATCATAGCTCAGTCGGTAGTGCATCTGCCTGCCGTGCTAGGGGTCCCGGGTACGATTGCCGGCAGGGGGTTGGGGTTTTCCAACCAAGATCATTACCCATCTTCCCCCGAGTCTGGAAGTATGAGAGTGTGCGTGATTTAATGATAAAACCTATTACGAGTTAACACCAGCGATATGTTCCAAAGGAGAACGGTCGCCGATATGAACACTGCTGTTAAGGGCGGGGTATAAATTTAAAAAAAAGTTTAGTGGCCTACAAAGATATCAGTATGGTCTCAAAGTTCTGCAGTAACGCTCAGTTTCTCTGACGTCCGGTGTAGTAGTTGCTGTCATTGTCTAAAGTTTGCCTACAACAGCAGACAGATGAACTTCTGGTCCTGAACGAAGTCTTCATTGCTGGTTTCTTTATTGGTGATACTTGTGTGGCTCCATCTGATTTCATACGAATAAAATCCTGCTCCCTTAAGCGAGTTTAGACTCATCTACACTGAACATAACTTTGGCATTCCTTGACTGGCAACTGGCACTGGATTGGGAGAGAAGGGGATTTCATTCTTCTCATCAAAAGTATCCTGGTCGCCTATATCTCAGCAGTAATCTTAGGCAAACAAATACTGTGGCAGACTGCCATGACGTTTAGGGAAACGGCTTCTGTGTAACTTGTGGACTTGTTGCCTGTACAGTTAGCGCTTCCATAAATGTCATACCACACTTTGCCCCTAAATGAAGTCTTCCAGGAAATAATTTAAACACTAATGCCCGATTTCACCAACAATGTTAAAATTGACGTTAACAAATGTAACGTAACAATTGTCACAGCGCTAAAACTAATGTTAAATTTCTTGCATTTCACCAACCTGTTTTCTTAAAACTTAACAAACCTGTGTTAACGCCAAGAAACTTGTAAATATTACAGTTATAGAAGGCTATGGATGATTTTCAGAACGTACTCCGATGCGCTTTTTTCATTTTCGTCTGCACAAATGGCGGATGAACAAAATCATAAATAAAGCCGTGAGACAAATTTCCCATCGACGGAGAAAGAATTAATTGAAATGGTGACGAAGTGTAAGGATATCGTGGAAAATAAGAGGACGGATGCAGTGAATGTAAGAGATGTCGCGGGGAAAATATTGGAAACGAATTTAATTCAAATGCATGTGTCACTACAAGCACCCAACAACTTCGTCAGTATTACGTAAGTTTAAAACGAGGTACGAAGAACAAGTGCCTTAAAAGTCTCAAGACTGGAGGTGAACAATGTATTATCCACCCAATTCAGTGAATTATAAAATCGCAAAGCTATTAATACTTGAAGCAAAGGCGAGATCACCATATTCCTTTCGATGTTTATTCTAACTCCTCATTACGTAAATTTAAAACGAGGTGCGAAGGACAAGTGACGAACGTTTCAAGACGGGAGGTGGTCAATGTATTATCCACATACTTCAGTGAATTATAAAATCACAAGGTTACTAATACTTGAAGCAAAGGCGAGATCGTCATATTCCTTTCGATGCATGTTCTAACCTCTCTTGTACTTCCGCAGTTACCTTCATAGCAACTTGTTTCGACAGTCTACCTCCGTAAAACAATTTTCTTCTGATAGGACCTCAAAATAATTTCTCCTCATAGGCCGTACTCTACGGTCTTAAATATAGCAAATCGACATCAACAGCTGAGTTCATGCTCTCCATCTTGACTTTTTACAATTGTTAAGGACTTAACATTAGAAATTTGGCATGTTAGTTTAACATGAGATTTAACACGAGTGTTACGCTAACACTTGGTGAAATGCAATTTTTGTTTTAACTATTGCTAAACTCGTGTTAAGTCTTAACATTTGTTGGTGGAATTGGGCATAAGAACAGCACAGCTAAAAATTAAACTAAGAAAACAAATAAAACAAAGGTGAAGGCAAAATTACTGATATAAACCACAAAAAGAGAATATTTACATTGTTTCTAGAATCCTGGGGTGTTTGCACTACTTTTACTATGAACCTTTCTTATAAAGCATTAAGTAACTGAATTTTGAGGTTAATAGTTTACATACTTTTAATGTTACTATGAAACTATGAAACAAAGCCTGAAACTAACAACTTTCTTTTTCTACAAGTAGTATTAGCTCAAATTCTGACCTCTCTTCAGATTTCCTCTTAAGTGAAAAGAATTCAACATGTGCTTACAAGCAAGTATATTATCTACTAAATATGAAAAGGCAAATGAACTTCTAAATCTTAGAATATACTGGCTTTTATTCATACCAAATATGAATACATACACTTTTTAAGATGGATGCCCAAGTATGTTCTGCTCTGCTTCCATTACTTGAGTACATTCTTGAAGTAGATACTCAAAAGGTTTTAATTTACCAGAATATCAGCTTGAAAATCTTAAGCATATAGTAAAAACAGTTTCACTAATTTGGCCCAATATCGAGATGCCTATGGCTGAGCTGTGGTTTGAATGGTGCCATGGCAAGAACTTTACCAAGTGTGATCCAAACTTTGCAAAATCAACAACTGTATAGTCGCACTGTTCGAACGGTTACCATGGATTTATCTTTGGTAATACAAGGGGCATCCAGAAAGTAAGTTCTGTTTCAATTCATCACCACTGCAGCGCTGCAATCGCAGTTCCGCACATGCACGGTAGATGCTCTGTATCAAGGAGAGGAAATGTGTGCCATTGTGAGATCGCGGTCAGCCACATACACTTTGTTGTGCTTGTTTACAATGTCGGCGTTGATTGAAAATCCCACCCCTTGTAAAATCAGATCTGTGATTCGTTTTCTGAATGCTAGGAAAATGAAACAAATTGAAATTTATTGGCAAATTTGTGATGTCAAAAGGGGTTGTGTTTCTTCACGACAACACACGATCACACTGCAAATGCGACGAAAAACATCCTACAGGGATTTGGCTGGGACGTGTTTGACCACCCCCCATACAGCCCTGACCTCGCTCCTAGCGACTTTCATCTGTTTTTGCATCTCAAATATTTCCTTGGCTGTCAACACTTCAACAATGATGAAGAGCTGAAAGAAAATGCAACTGGTTGAAGACACATGCGACAAACTTCTATGAAGAAGGTATACAAAAACTTGTGCCTCGCTATGAAAAATGCCTGCAAAATTTCGGCAATTATGTGGAAAAGTAGTTTAAGAGTTACAGAATTTTATGCAATGAATAATTTTTCTGTATCTGTACACAATTTAATTTTATTACCAAACAGAACTTACTTTCTGGACGTGCCTAGTAGATACCTCTCAGATAACACTGATTACTCCACATGCAGTAAACATCTGTCATTTGTGATTCCTGCAAATTCCATTGGCTGAAGTGATGCGTTCATTTGCATTTAACACACAGAGGGGCACATCAGTACCTCTCACGCTTACAAGAATAATCAGTGTTATCTGAGAAGTTTCTGTTAAAGTTAAATCCATGGTAAGCTTTCCAGCAGCGGGACTATATCTGCCTCTGCTTTAGTGTAGGAATGGTCTTGCCTAAATGATTAAACGAAATGCTTTGTTTCAGTTATATTTATTGGGGGGCCCTGGAAGAGAACAGTACATTCTGCATTTTGAAGAGTTATGCAAAATATGGAATACAGCAGTCATTAAAATTAATACAAAATGTATAAACCCAGCAGAATTTAATAGCAACTTCTTATACAATTGGCACACATCTGTTGCTGCCCTGAGGGTCCCATTTCATGCAAGAGACTCCAAGGCAGAGACATTGATTAAAGTCCAAATTTTCTGATAAACAGAAGAACGGGAAGGGATGAAAAGATAAAGATGTACATAAATTGCTACACTATAGCTTTACATTAAAAAAATTGCAAAAATAAACATTTGTCCCCCATTTTTTTTATTTCGTTTTTGGGAACTCTTCAAAGATCCCTGCAGGCAATAATATCAGCCACTCAACCCAAAAATTACACCACACTTTATACAAATTTATTTTAGCTAGACAACTTTTGCCATCAGATGTTTTTTTCAAATGTTTACAAAGCTACTTATTGTTTAAATTAGACCGTAGTAAAAAATTAAATTCGCATCAAAATCCTCCTGCAACATAGCACTAAACTGAGCTTGGCATATAACTTTTTTTTTTCATTTCATTCTATTATAATGTCTGCAAACCATTGTAAAAAAATTACATCACATCACAGTGCATGCAGAGGTAACCAACTAGCACTCCACCTGCTGCACACCAGCTCCGTCACCTTTCACTTCCAAGCATTTGACTTTAATCAATAAGATTTTGTTGTACACTGACAAGGAATGAATACATTGGGTTTTAAGCAGGATGAGATTTGTTTAAGACAGTTTAAATTTGCCTCATTATGGTTTATACTTAAATTTTCACACAGCAACAGGAACAAGACTGGGGGAACAGTGGGAAGAGAGGTTAGAAAGAGCAGGACTAGAGATTATAAAAATCCTAATGACTCAGTATCAAATGCAATGAGCATCCTAGGAATCAACTACAAAAACTTATTTCTTTTTCTGTGGAACTTCTTCAAGGCACACCTTGGCTTCCACGCTGGTATTCCTGGCTAGCGATGATACTGTGGCACTGATGTCATGTCATTCCTTCAAGATGTACCTTGGAGAAACTGCTAATCAACATATAAGGAGCCTTTGAAACACTCAATGCCTCATTTCAGACATTCACTCAAGCATTGCTTGTCACAAATATCCAGACACAAGGTATTGAGAATAAAGAAAATGCAGTTCAAGATTTTTCACCAGATGAGTTTTAACTCAAACTGAAATCATTTTAGCCAGAACCATGATGCACGTTACTGTTCGCTGTTTGAAAAGAGACCATTTCTTCTCTGATGTTTTGCAGTTTATCACCACACGAAACAGTCCTATATAATACCTGGAAAGAGAAAGCATCCCAAGTCAGCCAGAATGTAAAATACGCTACCTCATTTGTCTTTCCATAAAATTAAGAATGTAACCAACCTCTAGTATCCACAGGACACTAAGTAATCCCCTAACTTTTCCACTACAGACGCCGCCTGCTGGGGTTGAATAGGATCTTCATATAGTGAAACGACAACAGCTGAAAAAAAGAAGAGTTCATTCAAAATTCTGAAATGATTACAGTTAACATGGGTGACATGAGCCTCTTTTCCTTAGAAAATGCAATCTTGCATAATTCCATCTGAATTATTCCTATTCAACTTATGTTAAATGACGCTAATCTCAGATTTATCTTTACTATTTAAAAGAAGTAATGGTCCACTGATTTCTGTACAATATGTACGATACTGAAATTTGGATCACTACAAAAAACCTGAGAACCATGTGGAGATGTCTACGTCTACATCAACATCAGACCTGACATGGAAACATGACATAAAATTTTGTACCCTTTGATTGTCTTAACTATGCAACTAGCAATAACCTCCAAACCACCTTCAATTTCAGCATGACAACTGCACACATGTCACATATCCAAGGATGCATATATTTTTATGGTAATAAAGCGAATATGTATTCAGGTTAATTCAGGCTGGACAAATAAGGTTCTAATACATTATTTATATGCATTGGCTTCAAAGCGAAACTTTACACAGGTTGAATGGCATGAAGTACTTGCTAGTTTATTTTACCGTTTTTGAAGAGTAAGTTTTCAAATATGGCATTCAACAAAGGAAAAACCTCACATGCCTTCACAGCCAGAGAAACTATTTTTGGAATTTTATTTTAGCCAAATTATTCATTGTATGCTTGTACACACAAACAAATGAAGGCTCCTACAGGAGAAACTTTCAAACATTAAAAGTTCCAAGTCCAAAGGTTCACCAATGCACACGCAGCCCGCCTCAGTAGCGTAGATGGTAGAATGTCTGCCACACGTCCAAGAGGTCCGAGTTTGAATCTTGGTCAGGGTGAGTTACCTGGATAAGGTTTTTTCCAGGGGGTTTCCCTTATCCTTAAAGACGATTGTCAGGTAGCTCTAAGCTCCATGGACCCCGGATTCATTTGAGCATCATTTCACCAATTTCATTCATCATCCGATATGACATGTTGGAGGACGTAAATTACAAAGAAGTGCATGCACAAGCAGACTGATGTCAGCAAGCACAGTGCCCGCCTCGGTATAGCAGGTCTGCCTCACATTCAAGAGGTCCGAGTTCGAATCTCAGTTAGGGCAAGTTACCTGGATAAGGTTTTATCCGGGGTTTTCCCTTAACCTGCAAAATGAATATCGGGTAACTAAGCTCCATGGACCTCTGACTCATTTGACCATAATTTCATCCATTGGAGTAGGTAATGATAATAGTAAAAAGCATGGTATAACATTCTTAGCAACTTCTACAACAAATTTTAACATGAATTTTGTAGCAACATGTGGAACACACTAGCAGCCAGTAACTCTAAAACGTTTTGACTGCTTGTCAGCAAACATGCTTGGCTGATAACGTTGGTGCATTTGGTTTTGATGTTCCATCATGAAAGTCATGTACAAAACCTGCTAAATGCTTAGTCATACAAAGTAATAATGAAGTTTTGAGTAGAAGTATGCATGAGGTCACAGATTGCATCGGATTAATTCAGTTACTGTATTAGGTGTACATGTTCTACTAATGCTAAATACTCATGTCTGCCTCATGTTCCAGAGGTCCTGAGTTCGTATCTCAATCAGGGTGAGTTACCTGGATAAGATATTTGAAGCAAAAGGTTAGAAACAGTGATGTATTTAACATTTGAAAGTAATAAGTCGGTAATTCAAACAATTTAACTGATAATTGAAGTGATGTTTGGGTTTGAATTACCAACTCATTACTTGCAAACACCTGGATAAGGTTTTTTCCAGGGTTTTCCCTTATCCCAAAAGACTAATGACGGGTAATTAAAATCCATGGACCCTGGGCCCATTTGAGCATCATTTCACCCATGCCATTCATCGTCCGATAGGACTTACAAAGTTAAAGGACAAATTACATAATAATGCTAAATATATTGCAGAAGGTAAAATTTGTGATCAGTCAAGTCCTAAAAATCGACAAATGTAAAACCAGGCAATGATTCCTTATGGTAGATTTGGAAATAAGACAAGCTGTGCAATTAGATCTGATAATAGGGTGCAAACATCTGGATATTTATATTTACAGGTATATTTTGCAATATTGACCGCATGAACCATTCAATAAATCATTTCTATGAACTCCATAATTTGATAATTTAACACTGAAAAGTCCAAATCTTTCAATAGACATGGGGCCAAAAGGCACTTAGACATTCTAAATTACTAGAACATTACATATTTTTTAAAGACCTACTTGAATTTCAGTTAATTGATGGAAATTGATAATTTCTTCATACTATTTTTGAGTTTGATTTATGAGCACTATGTTTACACTCAAACTTCACTTACCTGATGTAATGCAAGTAAGTGAAGTTTGAGTATAAACATAGTGACTCAAAACAAACCAAAAAATTAAGAATACTTCACTGTTAATAATGCTTCTGCTTTTAATATTGTTCACACTAGCCGTTAATAGGTTAAGGTGTTTGAGTCAACATGAAAAATTGGATGCAAGAGCACCTAGTGGTCTACCGGGGAAATATAGGAGTCAAATGGAGAATTTAATGTCATGTCACGTTGGCTATGTCAGCTCAATGGGTTAGAGCAACTGGACAGAAACCAGGAGATCCGTGGCATTTAATTTTTCATGTTGACCATCTACTTACTTGAATATTTTTGCTGTTGTAAATTACGTTTTCCAAACGTGAAGTTATGTCGGACAGTGAATGGAATGGGTGCAATGATGCTCAAATGAGCCCAGAGTCCATGAAGCTTAGAGTTACCAACATTCATCTTTCAGGATAAGGGAAACCCCAGAAAGAACCTTATCCAGGTAACCCACCCTGACAAAGATTCGAACTCGGGACCTCTTGGACATTATGCAGACATGCTACCATATACACTACTGAGGCAGGCCCCACTTGAATATGAACTCAGTTGTAAAAGAATATGATTATGAAGAAACAAACTTCTAGTTGAGAATGCCATGTAGCACAAAATAACTTACTCCACAGAATATGGAGGTAAAATAAGATAAACCCAGCAAATATTGCATTCCACGCTATATGTGTAGAAGGTTGATTCAGCCTTAGATATGGATCTTCCTAACTGGATAATGAGAATGCTACTTTAAGATTGGAATTTATGGCCATGCAACTACTCACGAATGGAGTGGTCAACCAGGTGGCGCAAAATCAAATCCTGATAAAATGTATATTCTGCATACAAAAGAATACGATAAAGGATGGGGAGGACCCACATGAAGCAAATGGTGAGATTGTATGATTGGATGTTGGCAGCAACACAACTGAATGTATATATAATTTTACCCTTTCATTATGGGGGGGGGGGGGGAGGAACTTTACACTAATAAGATCAGATCATGCTGCAAATATGAATTGATAGCTGAGCAGCTTAAGGCACAGTGACATGGGTTTACGTTAAAAAAGGATCAAAATATTTAAATTTTGATTTTTATTCCTATTCCAAGAGGAGTTTCCATCTCCTCACTGGATATCCTTGAAAGGGTTACGACAGCAGAACAGAATCAAACCTATGAGGCTAATGTCAAAAGACTAATAACCCCCTTGTCACACTTGTTTACTTTCTTCTGCACTTATGGTATAATAAACATTAACACGACATACTAAAGAATTGTTTAAAGAGGAAATAGCTAATATTACAAATCAGTGAACTACTGAGATTGTTTTAATCAGTCGTTGCAGACTAGGTCTTTTCCCGAAGGTTAACTTGGTGGCCTGGGAATGGAGAATCTAAATATTCAGCAGTTCCCTCTGGTCTGCTGTATTATGTGGAAACTATATCCTCTTTGGGTAGATGGTACTGAATTGAAAATACAAAGGTTTAAAATTTAACCTACAGAATGTTTAACATTAGTTAGTCAACAATTGTTTGGTAGCTGTGCTCTCATTGCCTATCTTTTGACGACCTGTCAGGGAGAGCTTATTGCCAATTTCACTTCCTTTAGTGCAAGCATTAGGGGATTGTACAAAATTACAATTATAAGGGAAGGATTCAGCATAAAACATCTGATAGTAAAATCATTTTAAAAAGAATGAGAAGAGGTAGGTAAATTAGATTGCAATATAGCTTTAAAATGCAATCTATGTAATGGTATTTTAATTAACTCATTCCTTTAACATACCTACAAAGACAATTTCTCCTTCTAAATATTGAAATGAAATGAGCATCCCAAAAGTCGCAGACAAATGATAATTTGGATTTTGTTGGTTACATATTAACCTTGTGATGCATTACCTATTGAATTACTTAATCAGAATCAGATATTTGCTATAGATATAGAATGTTGAAAACAATGCAAAACTAAATTTGCTCTAAGCAGTTCCAATAAAAGTTGATAAGAATTACACCTCAAGAGTATATTATCATGGGGAAGTACTTCACGCCAGAGAAAATACAAATTAATGTTTTAAATACCAGGTATTGCTCAGTTTCTGCCAGCTTTTGCAGGGACCTGATCACAAAAAAATAAAGCATACATGTGGAGATAGACACAAGCAATACAGAAAATAACGTAATCAATTGCCTAGATGATACAACCAAATGAAAAAGCACCAACCAAGTGTCCTATAACATGCACATGTTTTAATGGATGAATCAATAAATCAAATCAACAAAAACAAGAAACATTACAACTGCATATTCACGTGGGCCATCAGGGATA
The DNA here is from genome assembly GCA_030765055.1 of Mantis religiosa. Classification (NCBI taxonomy): domain Eukaryota; kingdom Metazoa; phylum Arthropoda; class Insecta; order Mantodea; family Mantidae; genus Mantis; species Mantis religiosa. Next base: position 36,784,564 of record CM060960.1, read on the forward strand.
CCAGTTAACTCAAAATACATGCTGAGCAGCTGATCTTGCTTATGATATAGCTGTTTATCAGCATGGAAATAGTTTGAACAAAACTGACCAGAATAAATTATTACTAAAGAACTCAGCAAAACACAAAACAAGCAAACAAGATACACAATACATGTGGCCAGACAATGCCCATGTGCTACAAAATTTCAAGCAGTATCAGCAATGTCCAAAAACACACTTCATTTGGCCACTATATACAAGAATTACCAGATGAAAACAGACTAGGTCACCGCTTTAGTTAAGTTACAGAAGCTATTACGAAAATCAATTATGTACAAAAAAAAAAGTTGTAGTTTAACACTGTTTTAACCTGTAATTTAAAACTTTATGCAGATACAAGATCAACATGCAAGATAAGTTTCTTGAAAATCAAAAAGCAAAGATTGAAAGGGGGTGGGGGAGTAAGCCATAGATTACATAACACTTCCATAAAAAAAAAAAAAAAAAAAAAAAAAAAAAAAAAAAAAAAAAAAAAAAAAAAACCACACCTCTTGGCACTATAATATATACTTTATGGTCCATTCGAGAACAAAGTAAATCAGCATTCTATACTTGGCTACAAAGACAAAGGATGTAATCATTACACAAATAAAAATATTTGCCACTTAGGCTTCACTTATCTTAAATTGGTGTTGTTACTTCTTTTCAAATTGAAATTGATTTCGCAAACAAATCATTTGCATCCTCAGTCCACAGATAAACTTGTAAAAAAAAAAAAACATAAGGCATTGTAACCATTATCCTTGACAATGGAGTTTATCTGTGGACTGATGATGCAAACAATTTGTTTTAGAAATCGATTTCAATTTGAAAAGTATTGTGACTTTGTGGGTTCGTGAAATGAAAATTCCAATTGCAACACTCAAAAATGTTCTTTATTTCCACCGACTTACAGTTGAACACTTGCCAATTACACAGGATTATGTAATGCACACAATTACGATTCACCAGTTCATCCGTTACAATTCCACTGCACTCGCAATTACGTAAACTCCTCCGACGCACGTACGCAGTCTTCTTGTCCGTTCGCTAGCTCGTCAAGCACTGACTGACTGAATTTACTCACTGCAGCCCTTTTTATAGGAATATCACTGTCTTCTAGAAGTCTCTGGATTAGATGAAACAACCCGCACGTTCGAGAACCTAAGGGGAGGGTAAAGGGATGGCTCAGTGGCCCACAATCCCTCTCCTAATCATCCCTTCAGTTAGTGACTTAAATTAATGGGTGGGTGTGTCCGAACGCCTCCATCTCCTGCTGCTGCTGCCAGCCGGGTCTATAGGGAGTTCTGACGTTTGGGTGACAGTATCAACACCAATTTAAGATAAGTGAAGCCTAAGTGGCAAATAATTTTATTTGTGTAATATTTATTGCTTCACTGTAGCTAGCTTCATTTTCTATGTAATGATGTAATCATTGTACCAGGTGTACTGAATCTAGACTGGGTCAAAAAATTACCAACTTAACCACACTTAGGGAATGACAAATTACTTTTCAATCTAATCCCTTTTTATTACATCCTTAGATTAAAATTTCTATATTCTGGAAATAAAGTCTTGTGCACAAAATGGAAATAATCAGCAGCTCCACTTTGTCACTTAGATTTTCTTCCTTGAAGATCCGATTTGAACAATTAAGTCACTGGGCCTGTATGATGGGTGGTTCGATTTTGAATCCAACCTTTCACAGCTTCCTTAGCAACAGTAGCTGTGCAAATAGGTGCATTTGTCTTGATGGAGCACACCTTGAATCAGCTCATGCACTGTAGGGTTTCTTCCTTTGAAGGTCTATCACAGAGTCATAGTCCCAAAATATTGCTGCCTTAACTAAGAGATGGGCTTTCTAGAGGCCACTTTTATACCATAACACCAATCCTTTAAGCTATCCGTTTCATCTTGTTACCATTTTTATAGAACTTCTCCCTGTTGCTATTGCACAGCTCCAAAAATGACCCAGAACAAATGAACTTGCTCTTTTTAAACTGAGGATAGGTACCAATCTTTAACTATTCATCCACAGAAAGCACAGTAATGTTTTCTCAACCCCAACTTGCTGAATTACTTTCATTTTTAGCTGTCCATCTTCCAGCAATTCCTCATCATGGATAATTTTTTCAGACCAACCTACATGCTCAAAATTTCTCAGCACCAATGAGAACTTACAGCCCTCCTTTAACATACAATCTTTAAATCATCTGAAAGATGTATATAATTTTATTTGCTATGAACCTTAGGTAAAACATTTCCTCACTGCTCATTTGGCTAAGATTATAATGTCCACTTTAAATATAATATTTTACTGAAGACAGTTAAAGTGTTTACAATTGTTTACATAATGATAGAGATAGGATATAGTCCATTTGGGTCTCAAGCTGAAGATAACCATTATCTCAGGCCAGAAACTTGAGAACCCCACCTACCTTGTTTTGGTTACCATGACAGTAAATTTTCCATGCTTAATAATGAATGATTTTTGCAACTTTGAGACATTTTAAATTTGAAAATGTTACAGTATAGTTTAAGCCCAAAATGACCTTGTTCATACCCTATTTTGATTTGGTTTCACTGTTAAATGTAACAAATCATAATGTGCATCAAATGTTAATCACTACCCAAGAAAATAAAAACTCTGCAAATGAAAAAAGGTGGAAGAAAAACACCTAACTGGCTAATTGGTTTGATGCAAGTGCAGCAACAGAATCTGCTAACTGCAGAATAATTCATGGTATTACAAAGTGCAACAAATAAAGTATAATACCATAATCTTCCCAATGTAATTCAAAATTACATATAAATTAATACCTTGCCTCTTTAACCAGTCTTGTTCTTTGCATACTTGCATACTACATGTAAATTAGTGAATTTTTCATAAGCTACTAGAAATAAAATTTGAAACCCTACCTTGTTGTGTCTTCATGCAGTGGACTCCTACTTTGCCTAGTTTGGCTCTGATCACTCTGTCAGTACCCGAAAGGTAAATATAACGGTTACCAGCCAACGTCACACCAGATGATGTCAGGATATCCTGCTTCTCAAATCCCTGTACCAATTTCGCGATTTCTTCTTTGGATACCTGAAAGTAAAAACTTCATTGCAGAAATCACAAGACTAATTCTATTAAATACCGGCAGTCTATAGCAGAGGAAGACAGCTCCGAAAGTTGTGTAGTATTTCAGCTGGGAGCGAGGCCTGCACTGCATGTGATGTCAGGCAAGAGTTGTGTAGTACCAAGTTGCCTATATAATTGGCGTGAGTACAGAATCTGAGGGTTCAGTCAGGTGTAGCGCACTCTATGACAATGTAGCTGCCACGTACCTAATGGAACTGTTAAATATACAATGTGACAATTTATTGAAGGACAAATATAAACACAAGAAAGACTGCTGATTTTTACAATAATGTCCCACAAACCAGATTTCCGAGGTTGTATTCACTTGCCACACGGACATTGTGTATGTTTGGCTTGACATGTGTGTGGACAATTATTTTTTCTGTTCTGAAATTAGCTAAGTCCAAACCACGAAGTACCTTCTCGTATCAATCTAACATGCAGCCTTATTACAAATTTCCCAGAAATTAAGTCCTGACATTGATAAACTAGTTAAAGAAAAACGAAACAGTGTCGAAAAACATCCATGCAATTTTGTTTTGAATGGGTCTCTTCTAATTTGCAGAGAAAATTACTTTGCTTTACTTTATTTACTTTATAACTGCCTGACCTTCAGATAAACTGAGTTGAAGTTCTATATATTTTCTCATAGCGCAGAGCCAAAATGTAAATTTTTTATAAACCGTGACCAATTGTATAATTAAAGCAGTCAGCATTAATATTACAACACACAATATATAAGTTGTACATATTAATACCCGATACGTTTCCTGTCTTTCCTACACTCTTGGAACCCCAGCACACTTTTCCTTCCTCTTGGGCAGCAGAAATCAGCGTGCTGACGTCACATGCTAACCTGCCTTTCGTTCGGGGGCATATTTGGCACTTAGAGCTGACATCACACTGCCACTACCTGTCTTCCCTTGATTTATAGACTTGCTACATATATTACTTATTTTACATGAATTCAAGACATTTTCACCACATATGCCATCACTGAAGTTATTACATTAAATGAACGATTCAAACAGTAAGGTGCTAACTACTGCAAGATATGTGAAATACATTACTGCATTTTCCTTGTTATGCTTCACTCCCAGTTTTCTGTAATACCATACCAAAGCAGCTGTAAGCAATTCCAATGCCGAGAATATGAGCTGAAAGTAGAGCAATCTACAAAACAGCAAGTGATTTACAGACACTGGGCGAATAGAAAGGCAAAATATTCTGCTAACATTCATGCTGAACTAAATACATTATACATGCTTTTTTTTTATCTCTCCCCATTTTTGAGAAAAGAAAGAGCTGGGCTTTAATGGGTTAAGTAGTTACAATAGCACCTCTAATGATGATCCCCCACCTCAAACATGCCAAAGGATTAATTATACATTAAAATTTCTTTGGTCCAAGTAAACCAGAAATTAAGCACTGTACCATGGAGGTCCATTTTGGTTACATGCATAAAAATATTTGACATCCATATACATTGGAAATTAGGAAATGTTTGCATAATTAGCACAATGGTAAAGAACACAGAGCTGTGCAATGTCAAGTTTTTCTGCAGTATTACCAACATTGCATTCAAATCAGTTCATTGCTAATGGACTGAGTGTATACAACCCTCAATGCCTTATTCTATACTGCTGATTGCTCAGGGTGCCTTTTATCAGCATGAGGTCCCTTAACATGTCAAATCTAAAACACTGGACCACAGGCTTTACTTCCCCTTTGAAAGAAGCCACGGCAAGGCTTTTACATCCCAAAAAGACTATCACTGTACATCAGTTTGAATATCAGAAACCATAGGCTAACACACATGGCTTTACTACAGACAACCATATGAAGCAGAAAATAGCAAAACTTGCAACAGTTAAGTCCAGAGGTTCTACTCCCATTAGCCTTGAACCCGTAGGAACAAGACCCGGGCCTCTTTCTACCCGGGAGCGAACTCCGGGGCTCTTTCCATAGGGCAATATCTGGAGTCTAAAAAGCCCCCCCGCTTGAACACGTCAAGACGGGATGGAAGTGGATACGCCACTTACGCGCGTCTACACTCAATGTGCAAACTACCGTTAAACCACGGTGGGGCCGCCTGGTGATCTAGCACACCTACTAGCTTTGCAGGCTAGTACCCGGGATACTTAATGGCTTCCCGCAACCCCGTCCTCAGACGTGCCCGATCTCCCACGGGTATCGGGAACACACTGCCACCTCGAGTCCAACCCAATCCGAACAACTCCCCTACGGGAGGGGCTCGGCATAGCAAAACTTGCAACAGTGGAAAGAAAGCGAATATTTACACATTTTAAGATTTGCAAGTATTCAACCTCCTCCATAGAGGACATAACATTAACAGAATTTGCCGGTGTGTATACAACCAAATACAGTAACAAAATAATACACTGCACTAACATGTGGAGCAACTTCCAGAATCTGATCTATAGAACCATGTAATTAGTTTTATGCAGAAAAGGTTCTGCACCATACTAGGAGTCGCTAGTAGTAGTAGTAACAATAACAGTGGTCTATGCTCAAATCAGCTACTTTTGGCACATGTACACATCACAGAACAATTTATTACTTCGTAATAACTAGGGCAAATTCAGTAAAATATGCACATATATGGATTTTAAATATTGAAATATGTAATTAAACTACACAAATACAAAGAAATACATTATCACATCAGAATTCCCCTACATGTTCTTGAATTAAATATAGCAAATTGGAGATGTAAATAAATAAAAAATTGGAACTTGCATATTGCTCCTAATTTTTTAAATTACGATCCCCAGCACTAAGATATAAACATGTGTTTCAAATTCTCAAATATAAAACTTATGTTACGTAATATGGCTTTGTACTGACTGTTCAACTGCACATGAAGGGTGCATATTTAAACTTACACAATTTCCAAGTCTTCGGCACTACCTTGACTTAGAATTCTGTTAATAGCACTGATTGAATCCTGGGCTTTTCTTAAAACTGGATTAGAGTTTATCCTTCACTGCAGCTCCAACTGGCCCTTAGTCTTTCCAGAGAAGTGACCGCAGAATGAAAATCAAGGCTCTCAGAGTTTAGACGATGCCTCCTACGATTTAATGGCAATGCATAAATGGGAAAAGTTACATTGAATGTAGGCCATATCATTTAAGTTTCACATCACTGAATGATTCCTTCACTGATTCAAGAGAAACTGCATCTTGGGAATGAAAATGCTGGAGAACGTGTTTCACAAAATCAAAATTCTTCGCGTGGTAGCCTACAGTTTCCCCACCTCTAAGATTGGCTGAGGGAGTGGAAGCTCAGGAAAACGTTCTTTGAATTTATCAACTCTGATGTAAGCATTTAAAAACAATTTCTTTGTATCCAAAATGAGTGTCAACATTAGAAAATTTAGAATGAACCAGTTCTGCTATGCAATGGAATGCATGGATCAGACATGTGAGATGTAACATTTTAGGATATAAAACTTGCAAGGATGTGGCTGCTTTGCACATATATGGTGCTGCATCCGTCACAAGGAACACAATACTGTTTTTCACCCCATTGGGCCACAAAAGTCCCATTGCATCATTAAATAATTTAACAATACTTCTTTATTATATTTCAACACGCCCACCATAACATTTCCAATGTCTTCCCTGTACATCAGTTGTCTCATCAATTGAGACCCAATGGGATTATCAACACCAATTTCCAAATGAATAGTTTATTGTATGCGTACATTAGTCAGGAACAATTCTTTCTGATTGTAGATTCATCTAGCACAGTTTCATGGTTGTATTTCTCAAGAAATTCACATAGTATTGGATTTTTTAATTTCCAGATAGGGGTATCAGCACAAACCATAGTATGGCAAAGATCACTTGCAAACTCTGATTTCTGAGATGTTTTTTGAGATGTGGTCTTCGAAGCATGCACCTGATGACGTGACTTGTACACAAGGTGCGCATCACGTGAACAACGGACATGTTAATGCTTTAACTTTACACAGAATAAGGTTTTCTCCTTTGGCATCTTACTACAGTGAAAAGTTCAATCTACACATGCCGGCCAACTGCAGCTGATTATTTTCTTGTGTGATGGTCAACAGTATATCCTCATTTTTTTATCTCTTACTGCAGTTGTACTGATGTTGGTTACTATAACAAATGGATTTATTATGGATATGATTGTACAAGCTTTGTGAAGAATTTTTCTGTTTCTTGCTTAATTAGAATATGAATCCTGCATATTTTACATCACTTTAGTTAATTGATGGAAATTAATAATTTCTTCAAACTAGCCGTATATAGGCTAAGGTTTTTGATAGTCCACATGAAAAGTTCAATACCATGGCCGGGATTTGAACCACAGATCTCCTGGTTTACATCCAGTTGCACTAATCCATTGAGCTACCATGGCCAACGTGCCATCCCAACACTAAATTCTCCATTTGACTCGTATATTTCCCCAGTAAACCACTAGGGGCTCTCGCATCCAAGATACAGTTTGTGGCGACTTACTATGGTAGGTACTTGAGCCCCAGGCTTCACCATTTAACTCTTATCCAGGAGATCCATGGTTCAAATCTGAGCCATGGCACTGAATTTTTCATGTTGACTATCAAAAACCTTAGCATATAAACGGCTAGTGTGAAGAAATGATTAATTTCCATCAATGAACTAAAATAAAAGTGTGTTTCACACTGAAGTAGATTTCAGCAGTTCTTTTGTGCACATTTTATTCATGGCCTGTAAAGCATACTTAGTGTCATTACAGATGACTTGCTTATTGAAGAGATTAATGAAAGTTATTTCAATGCAGACCTGATTGCATCAAGTTCACTACCAAAATGGGTTGAGTTTGGATCAGAAAATATATCAGCAAAATAATTTGCTACATATACCAGCACCTGTTTTGTTAATATGACCAATCTTTCAAGTCCACTCTAAGTACTCAAGTTAAACATTACCTCCACTTATATCCTGCTCCTATTATCTTTTCTATTTTATTTACCCTAAGCATAGCTTTTGTATTATGGTGGATTATAGATTCCCAAAAAATTAATGCCCACCTTTGTATCACAGGTGGGTATGTCTTGCCTCTTGCTCAAGAGCTCCCAAATGCAAATCAGTCGGGACGAGTTATCTGGATAAGGTATTTTACATGGGTTTTCTTCTTAACTAGAAAGATAAAGGTTGGGTTAACTCTAAGCTGTGTGGACCCTGGGTTCATCTGAGCATTGTTTCACCCATTTCACTCACTGTCAAAATGACAACGGAGGATGTTAATTTTTAGGAAAAAGAGAAAAACCTTCCAACTGGTTATAATAAATGCACAATACAGCCTTTAGAGTTGAAATACAACTCATTTATGCACATTAATAATAGCCTAAAACAAGGAGATAGGCTTATTCCACTTTTCTTTAATGTTGCTTTAGAACATGTAATATGGTAATTACAGAAGACAGTTATCTGATAAATCTGTGCAACTTGTGCTGATAAAACTCTACTTAACTAAAACTTTCCATGATCTTTAAGAAAATATGAAGCTGGTCTACAAGATAAACCACGAAGAAAATTAAAATGTTAGTACAAACATGCAGGAATAAGTAATCAAAACAAATATGGGTGAAAATTTTCCATATTTAGATACAATAATAGTATTCAAGAGACAATAGTTATAAAGTAAATAAAGACAAGTTTTCATTATCCTTAAATTGGTCTAAAGATATGGACAAAGAAAAGATTAAACCTTAACAGTGGTTGTAGTACATGTCTAAAAAACATTCACATTTTCTTGGTCAAATATGTTACAATTTCTTTATAACAAAATACTGGCTAATTTTGGATATCCAATGGATTTTGGAGAAATAATGAGATACTGTCATAACAAAACTAGTTAGGTCACATGATAAGGATAAACAAACAAGATATAACTAAAATCCTTGAAGGTATGGTAGTAGACCAGCAAGCAGACCAAGACATGTGGTTGTATGAAGTCAAAAATATTGGGGAAATATACTGGAAACCACCTTACTAGGGAGCTACCAAGCTGTCCCCAGGCGGCACCGGGTGCACACCAGGGCTCTTTCCATTAGGGCAAGACCTAGAAGCCAACAAGCCCGCCCCATCTCAAGACAGGTGGAAGTGGATAAGCCACTTACGCACATCAATCCTGCAGGCAAGACTACCGAAGAACCTCAGTCGGGTTGCTGGTGATTCTAACAGACTACTAGCTCTGCATGCTAGCACCTGGGAATCTAAGGCTTCCCTCAACCCTGTCTGATAACAGGTATCAGAACGACTGCCCCTTTGAATCCAATCCAAACAACTCCCAACAGGGAGGGGCTTCAAGGTTCAGCAAGAGGTGCCTCTGGTAATGTCAGAGGTACCAAGACCGCAGTGCCTGCACCATAGCAGCTTTTGAAAAAGGACGTCCTAAATAGGGAAGAATGGAAGAAATGTCTAAGAAGTCAAAGCCTGATTTTGCCTGTAATGCTGCAATAGAAGATTCCATCTTGGTCATCTATGGATTTCTTCCGAACCTGGTGTAATTAGGGTACAAAAGGGTTAGCGAGAGTCATCTTTCACCTGTTCCTAGCTGAGTTACATTAAGAAGAAACGCTTATCTACCATGGAATGTGAAGGCAAGTCAATGTGACAAAAGATTGGTGGAAAGTTTTCAATCCACCTGACCTGGTGAACAATAGAGATCTTCCATTCAAGTGGACATTGTGAGCGAGCGATGTATCTGCCAAAACAAAAACTGCTCATTCCAAAATAGCTACTTCGAACACTAATATTTCCAGCATATAATATTCCATAATTAAGCTTTCCTAAATGATTCTCTGGGTTAAAAAAAAAGATTCTTTGTTAATGATGCTGCCAGTAATTTGTCGCCAATTTGCTAGAACTTCTACACACCAGTAAATCTACTGACATGGGGCTGTCACTTAAGCACTCTTAAAAACCAGTCTTGGTCATGTTTGAACCAACAGCCTTAGCATCAGTACACCAGTATCTAATCCAGCCACCCAAACTTGCTTTTTGGATGGGACTACCCTGGCTGCTTGAAAATTTAAACCTTACTTGGGAAAAGTAACTTGTGGCTTAAGTGAAATTTTTTAAGATTTCCACCATGTACATAGTTCTTAATTAAAATACTTCAATAGTATATGAAGTGCAACTTCAAGGGAAAGTTGTGTATTTAACTTTTCAATCAACTATTTTTGTTAGTTATTTAGGCCTAGTACTTTGCCACAAATGGTTTAAGACATACACCACAGTTACTCACTAAAATGGGTTTTTACAATGAATTTTAACCGATACATTAGTATCTGGCAAGATCCTGAACTACGCTAGCCACAGTTCACAACAGTAATTTTGATCTTTCAGAAGTAAGTACAAGTACAGTCGCCACAAACTGCACATCACATGGTATATGAGAACCCCTAATAGTTTACCGGAAAAAATGAGTCAGTTGAAGAATTATATCATGCTGGTGTGTTGGCCATGGTAGCTCAATAGTTAACAACTTGACTACCTATCTAAATCTTGTTGTATTTGCTCTTTTTATTTTCTGCACATTTATCTTAAAATGTTGGTGCATTAACATGCATACTTTTAAAAATTACCACCAACAAAACAAATCCTTACTTCAATTACATGCATTCATAACTACTGGGCTAAAATTATTCCTACAAGAGTCAGGCCATCAACACCCTTTGAATGCGAGGTTGCCATATATAACAGTCCAGTTATGAAACATTTCATTCTGCAAATTAAAAAACGCACACCTTATTTTCAGAAAACTGAAAACTTAACATTGCAGGTTCTGATGAATACAATATCTCAATTTTAATTGCAAAGTGATTTGCTAAGAAGTCAACCTGTAGGAAACTATTCCCCAAACCCAGGTTCTTTTATTCATTTTAAAATTCCTTTTCTTAAACCCTTAAAGCAATGGACTTTATTGAAGCCAACTGAAGAATTATAAGCAATTCCCAATATACTTTTCTGAAACAATGTCAATTTTTCTTATAAGAATATTACCAATAGAAATCAGAAAATATTTTCACAACAGCATCAATATATCTATTCAAAATGGCATGATAGAAATGCAAACTCCAGCCATTTTAGATGGCAAGACATTTATGGAATGTTATTTTCCTGATAGCAAATCCTGCATACTCGCCGATATACAAAGGATATATTCTTGAAATTTCGCTCAACAATTTTTACTTTTAAAATCTATCTTCCCTGGTGTCTGGCAACTAATATCGTCACATTAGAAAACTTCACATTTCTTTCAGTATTTCATGTTTCTCTTACTTGCCGGAGTTTCATAATTTTCTGATCATTACTTGCTTTTTTTATTTTTCATGGGTCTTGATGGAAGAGCTCTATCTCTTGTTTGCCTTGCCGCTATTATTTTTCTGTAATGTTCTTTTCTTTGTCAATGGAGCTGCCTCAATACTGCAAGCTTTCTTCTTTATTAATTGTATTTTTGTACCAACTAATATATCAGTATATAGTGGTGCTAGTAATAATGTTGTTTCTACTTCTAGTGTCGCTGGTGGGACAGCAAATGAAGCAAGAGTAAAAGGAAGCAAGCTACCTTTAGGAACCCTCAGTAAACAGTCCCAGCAATTAATATGTAATGTTTTTAAGTATATGGGAGCCAATAAAATAGGAAAGGGACCTATTACTGAAACTGCTAAAGCAGTAGGCTTAAGCAGACATACAGTTAGTAAAGTTGCGAAGAGACCTCCTATTATGCCAAAAAAGGGCAACAGGCAACTAAAGTTAGGTAAGGTTGATAATTTCACCTGCGACATAGTTCGTAGGGAGGTGTACAGATTTTATAAAGGGCAATCACCAACAGTTTTGGAATTGCTGCATAAACTTCAAACCGTCTGCAATTTTCCTTACAAAAAGGATTCACTTAGGCAGTTGTTAGTGAAGTTAGGTTTCCGCTTTCGCACGTTAAATAAGAGGCGTGTGATTATGGAATCAGCAAGGATTGTGGCATGGAGATACAAGTACTTGAGCAGGCTAAACTATTTAAGGCAGGAAGGGTATCGTATAATTTATTTAGACGAGTCTTGGTACGATACTCATGATGTAAGAAAAGGTTGGAATGACGGCAGTTGCTCTTGCTGCCTTCCAGCCCCTGTGTCACATGGAAAAAGAATGATTCTGCATGCAGGTGGTAGCCAGGGTTGGATTGAGGGCTGCTTATATTTGTCCTCCAAAAGTATTCGGGAATCCTTGGCTGATTCTCATCACGAGATGAATGCGGAAATATTTGGTTTAGGAACAAACTTTTGCAAAACATTCCTCCTAAGTGTGTGATTGTCTTAGATAATGCTAGTTATCATTCACGGCTAAAGATAAAAATTCTCACCATGTCTAGCAAAAAGGACGAAATGATTAATTTCATGTTAGAACATAATTTAGAAATACCCAGTCCAGTTCCTGTAAAAGCCGTGCTTTTGGAGAAAATTTGAGAAGCTAATATACAAAAAGTGTATGTAATAGACGAAATAGCAAAAGATAGTGGTCATGAAGTTCTCAGGCTACCACCATATCACTGTTGTCTCAATCCGATTGAGTTGATATGGGCACGCCCTAAACATGCCGTAAGCAAGCGGAATGTAACTCCTTCTATAAGTGACAGTGTGTGCAAAGTGTTGAGAGAATGTGTACCAGATATAGATTCGAGTGTATGGGAAAGATGTGTTCAGCACACCATGCAGCAAGAACGAAAATTTCAACTGCGGGATGTTTCACACGACAATGCTTCGTTCATTATGCATGTGAGTGAAAGTGGCAGTGACAGCGAGGAAGGCGAAAACAGACCGTAATGTGAGTAGAATGTATACTTTGATATTAGCATAGTGCAGTTGCACTAAAGAACCTTGCTAATCTTATTGTTACTTGGTAAATATTCTAAGAAATAAATGTCAATGTTTGCAATGCTGACAACTTAAAGAAAACACGACAACGTTGTTTTCTCCACAGCGAGCGGGTTGACACATCTTATCTCTGCATAACTGAATATCTAAATCTTATCGCATCCTTTGACGTCGCCATGGTAACCGTTTGAGTAGGGCTATTATACCAGTTCCTTAGCAGGAATTTCAAGCAGAGGAACATGCATATTTTAAATACGTCACGCATTTGCATATTTCACGAACCAGTAGCCATATTATAATAGCAATAATAACAGGCCTTACGAACACTAAAAATCTGAATTCACGCACGCACGAAATAGCAAAGAAAGTTCACCAGCACAAGCAGCTAAAGCCATGTGGTTCAAACAAATTTAACCTGGCTACACGATGTTGGGTTCAGAAGCAATGCCTAGCAGCGACAATGCTGATTGGCGCTAGCAGTTTTAACTTCCTGACCACAACACCAGATGTAGAAACTCCCAGTACTACCAACAGAAGCAGTTAGTGTGCGTGAAAGGTGTGAACAAAATATTCGAATAGTGATGTTGTGATGAATATCTTGCGTGATAATGAAATTGCAAGTTGGGTTTCAATGTTTTAAACCTAATGTAGTCCTATAATTTCATTCTAAAGATAATTTTGAGGATATGTTTTCAATGGCTCATTACTGTAAGTTGGTGCAATTAGCCTTCCCCCTCTACCTCTTGCAGCCATAAAACCTCAAGAGCCAGAGAGACAACGACTGTACTGTAGAAATACTAAATATGAACAGAACAGTAAGCAGTTCCGCAACACTTTTGGGCCAGCAGTTCCATAACATTAGGGAACAAACTGCTTAAACCCATTAATCTTGAATTACCAACTGTGAAAGCTATTTACATTTTCAAAAACTCAAATAAGACTAAAAATCTACTACTCATATAATACACTTTCATACAGCAGAGGATGAATTGTGGGTGGAGTCTCAAGTTTAAGAAAGAAACAACACAGGCACAATACATAGGAGTCACTTCACCTCTTAGAACTTCAAATTCTTAATGTCCTCAACCACTGGGTAAAGTTGTAAATGAAGTCAAAAAGGCTTATAATCATAAGCATACAAGCGCACAGGTTGAAGGGATGCAGTCTACTTAAAATTCAAGTAAGACGAAACTGACACAAGACAATTAAGAAAGGAGGCATTTGTTTCATATGCCAACCACCCTGATAGTAAAATTAATTTGCAAATTCTATCACCTGCACCCTTTGTATCATCCTGTCATCACAAACACCATGTATCATGCAAACTTCATAGTTTAACCCATCCATAATAGTCAAAATTTTTCCTTCCGAGAGAAAAACTGTATGCTTGCTGCAATTTGGAAATGAAATGTGCACAACTGGTTCTGTAAATCATGCAAGAATGTAGTCACCTCTTCTTGTCACATTCTTGATAAAACTTGGATAAGAAAACAGTGGAAAAATGTGAAGGCCATCAACTATGTTGAAGGTCCAAGTGAAGATGCAGTCAATGAACTAGAAGTACAGCCTATACTAGTTTTAAAATGTTTTGTAAAGAAGGTACAGTCCAAAGCTTTTGAAGAAAGAATAGATACAAACAAGGCTAAGGTATAAACTGATTATGCAGAGAATTTTCTGCTTACAATGCAATATAAATCCAGGATGCTCATTGATGCCATGACCAAGCAAGTTTGTTCATGCTGTATGGACTGCAAAATACCACATGTGCCTTTATTATAGCTGATGACCATTCATTCACAAATTTTCCATATTTGCTTCTATGAAAGTTATCCAAAAGTAAATTTTCTCAGATGCACTGCTCCATTTAAGAATACACTATCTGTGCTTAGTGAAAGAAATTTGACAATGCTGAATGCAGCAGGCCCTCATAGCTGTGATTGCTGGAGCATATGTCTAGCATCCTGCCTTGGACATGGGTGTTTGTGTCTAGTGTGTGTGAAACTACAGGAAACAGTTAAACAAAAACAAATAAGGAAAAGAAAAATGTCAATATATTTTTTTTAAATAAAAAAAAAAATGGTTTTATGCTGTCACTCAGCAAGGGGGCAAGGATTTGGAGGTTTGATCAAACATGAGGTGTGCAGTCAAGGAGGTAAATGTCACTTCTGCTGCAGACTTTTGCAATAATGTTAAAGAAATCTGCGTTGAAATAAATTTAGACAATGATTCCATTGCAACCATTAATTCCTAAATGAGAGGTGGCTAAGCGTTCAGCCAATTTCGGGACTCAACTGTTCAGTGTAAATTGAAAGAGCTATGTGTAGTTGGTTTTTTCAGTTACTTTTGACGTCACTGTTACTAAATTCTTCCAATCACGCATAATGGTTCAACATTAATATTGGAACAAGTGAATCAAAAGAAAAAAATTTACATATTTGAGAAAGCACATAGTTATGTTTAATCAGATGATTAACAGGTTGAAATACTTAAAGTTCTGAACAAATATCAAAGCAAAAAATGTTCTTGTTCCAACAAATGAATGGTTAAACCTGGAAACATGAGCTTAATTTTCCAGCTGCAAAGATATAGTCACAGTACATTCCAGATGCTTCAATGTATGTGCTTAACATACAAGGTTTTCACCAGTGATATTTCTCATGAAAAATAATCCAAATTTTACCACTTCATATTCAGGACTATTAGAATGTAAGTTAATTATGAATTTTCTAAATACACAGATATTAATAAAACTGATTTTTTACTTATTTAAGATAAGTTTTTACATTTACTGTAATTTTAAACACAGACTAAGTTAATCAAATACATAATTTCAACATGTTAACCATCATTATTTAACATTAGAAAATACAATATATACATATATTTTTTTGTCTAAGATCTATGATCTTTGATAGAAATGAGAAATGCTGATCTAAATTTTAGTTAATTGATGGAAATGAATCACTTCTCCACACTAGCCATATATAGGCTAAGGTTTTTGATAGTCTACATGAAAAGCTCAATGTCATGGCCGGGATTTGAACCACGTATCTCCTGGTTTTCATCCAGTCGCTCTTAACCTTTGGGCTACCATGGCCAATGTGCTGTCCTGACAAATTCTCCATTTGACTCATATATTACCATGAGATCTGTTGTTCAAATCCTGGCCATGGCATTGAATATTTCATGTTGACTATCCAAAACCTTAGCCTATATATATATGGCTAGTGTGGAGAAATTAATGTCCATCAATTAACTAAAATAATAAGAGTTAAATGATGAAGCCTGGGACTCCAGTATTTACAACAGTAAGTCACCACAAATGGTGTATCTTGGATGCGAGAGCCCCTAGTGGTCTACCGGGGAAATATGAGTCACATGGAGAATTTAATATCAGGATGGCGCATTGGCCACGATAGCTCAAAGGTTAAGAGCGACTGTAGGGAAACCAGGAGAGCCGTGGTTCAAAATATCCTGGCCATGGCATTGAATTTTTTATGTTGACCATGCTGATCTAAAGTTTATACTTCACAGAAAGTCTTTAACGAGATTCCATGTAAAATCATGTAAATATTTGGTTAACATACATAAGACAATGAGTATTATATACACAGAGCCATTAATTTATCACATACAATTTACCCCTTGTCATTCTTTTGCTTTGTATCATTAATCACTAAGGGACTTTTATTGTCGGTGTCGCCAACTGTAATCCCACCATCCCTGAAAAACAAGCAGTTTAACAATTTATACTCCCAGAAAAAAAATGTTAATTTGTTAATGATAAAAATTAAGTAAAATTTGAGATTATCAACAGCTTTTCTGTTACAAGAGAACATTATAACACCTACATGTAATTCCAAAGTTGACAATGAGCAAGTCATACTGCAATAATTGTAATGAATTACTTTTAGCTTTTTTTTTTTTTTTTAATAGAATTGACATTTTCTGGTCAACATATTTAAATTCCTTTATTTATGAAATGGTTATCCAGTAATTTTTTTTTAATTCATGGATTATCTAACTTCTATGGTTTTTTGTCCCATTCTGTATTGGGGAGGCCCTGTCAGACTTGAGGTTCCCTTAGATGTAAACCTGCGAGAAGACATTCTGCTTTCTTTCTGAAGGAAAACATGCTAAGGAATTGTATATATACACATATATAGCATATTAGAATACAGCATTTTCTCTACTTAATGTAGACGAATAAAGAAAAATTATGCTGCTTGCACCTTGTGTATTCACTTCTTTCTTGATTTTCCAGTTTAGGGTAAGCTTCCACACCCAGGGTGAAAAATAAATTTAATAAAAGTATTAATGATGACAGTAAAATAGTAATTGCTTCTGGAATAGACATCACTTTGGAACCCTGTAACCCACCTAAATCATGGTGTGCAGATGGCAAACCATACTATCTTTTAGAATACTGCACACACGGGAATGGAAGTGCCAACCTGAGAGATCTTTCTCATTACGTTTCCTTAAAAAGAATAGTGATATAGTTTAACGTGCATTACACATTTAATTTTGCCCGTTTCTTCCTGCTATCCTAGATATGGGGTTTAACTACACCAATGTTTCAGCTATGCTCGTCGCCTTAGTGTGATTTGGTCCACACAAAAAACATCTCCTGGCTTGATTTTGCAGCTTAAGTCATTCACATAAGAATGACCGTACCTGTTAGTGTAACTTGGCAAATGCTGGTTACGATAGCAGTGTTTGTTACTCAAGCTGGCAGCTGTGCTGGAGTGACAGCAACACGGCATGAACATAACAGATGAAGGAAAAATAATTTGCACCTCCTGGGTATGGGAAATTGTCACTTTGAAAATTTCATTTTAACCTGCTTAACTGAATGAAACCCATTTCCAGTACTCTAATTGACATTCATTGTCTCCTTTTTTAAACAGACGAGTTCAAAGTGGGAACCCACAGTGCATTTGCTTCTTTATGTGATTACCCTTTTATTGCATCAACTTTTGAAGGTAGCCGAGATACACTTATAAACCTGGTTACTGATGAAAGTAGATATTGCCTTTCTGAAAACACAGGACTCTTGTCACTATTCATATACAAACACTAAGCATCACACTCTAACACTTACTAAAGTCAACATTTTTTATACATTCCAAAAGCTTTTGTCATATTGCTCTTCTCAATGGACAGCTAGCCTGCAAAGTATGCCTATGTGTACTACATGGCAAAGAAAGAAATTTGCAACACATGTTTACCTCAGCTTATCGCACACACACGGTGAGTCCAGTGTATGTATACTCTGTTCAGATATAATTATGTCTTCTGGACAGCAATGTGTCATACATCGGCAGGTGCAAGAAAACAGACAATGCAGCTTCCAATCGCTCTGTTTCATAACTTACTGTACATAAACTTACTAATATTTCACTCTCCTAATCAACCAGATAAGACCTGATAAGAGAATCACAGCGCTGGTCACCTGAATGATATATAAGGGCGCTCAACTTAGGCACCGTCCTTTAAAAAACTAATAGCAAGAGCCAGATATAAAACTTTCTAAAAACTATATAAGTGTAACAAAACCTATTAAAAATACACGTACATAAAAAAAATCAATCAAACCCTACTAAAAATTTCGTTCATTAAATCCGAAACTCTAAACTAGAAAAGAATCTAATCGTCTCCACGCACGGCCTATAAGTGGGTGGGCCTGTTGACCCATCTCCCTCAGCCACGATGAGGAGCCCACACGAGGGCGACTGTTGGCTCGGGACACCGGGTGTGCCAAACCCGTACCTACCGAAGTAGGCCCCTGGGGGGAGGTCACCTGAAGGTCAATATGCCTCAGCACTCTGTCGAGTAATACAATAAGACAAGGTCATCTATGAATAGGCATATAGGGCAAAATTGGCATATGTATAACAGGTTATCCAGTGCCAAACCCGTACCTACCGAAGTAGGCCCCTGGGGGGAGGTCACCTGAAGGTCAATATGCCTCAGCACTCTGTCGAGTAATACAATAAGACAAGGTCATCTATGAATAGGCATATAGGGCAAAATTGGCATATGTATAACAGGTTATCCAGTGCCAAACCCGTACCTACCGAAGTAGGCCCCTGGGGGGAGGTCACCTGAAGGTCAATATGCCTCAGCACTCTGTCGAGTAATACAATAAGACAAGGTCATCTATGAATAGGCATATAGGGCAAAATCGGCATATGTATAACAGGTTATCCAGTGCCAAACCCGTACCTACCGAAGTAGGCCCCTGGGGGGAGGTCACCTGAAGGTCAATATGCCTCAGCACTCTGTCGAGTAATACAATAAGACAAGGTCATCTATGAATAGGCATATAGGGCAAAATTGGCATAACAGGTTATCCAGTGCCAAACCCGTACCTACCGAAGTAGGCCCCTGGGGGGAGGTCACCTGAAGGTCAATATGCCTCAGCACTCTGTCGAGTAATACAATAAGACAAGGTCATCTATGAATAGGCATATAGGGCAAAATTGGCATATGTATAACAGGTTATCCATTTTGTCTTCACTGCATTCACTCTACACGAATAATCAGCCAGTACACAAGTTGGCATGGCTTTAAGAGATGTAAACATTGCATTAGCATGTATCCTTCGGTTTTTAAGACCCTTTCTTTTACAAGTACAGTAAATTCATTACAATATTTGAAATGCTCAATTTTGTTATCATTGAGTGTGAGCAACAGAAACTAATAACCCCATTGTATTCACATAATACACAAAAAATAGCTGTTTTAATATTTGAACCATTTCACACACAATGTACATCTGGCTAAATTTTACATCGTACTTGTTTATCTCTGACTAGGCTGCTATATCTGCACCAATTTTTAAAAGTGGAGAAAGAGTTGAAATATGCTGTAAAGAGAGGTTGTCCCACTAAGTTAGGACAATTTTTCACATCATTCACTTTCCACGATGCAATGCCCACAGGTTTGATATATGACCCAGCAGTGCAATTTCCATTGTCTAAGACTGTGCCATAAAACTCCAATGGAGAGACCTTTGGCAACTTCAATGACATTCTCTTGAATAGTAGAACATTTATACCAGTCCTCAATTTTCTGGTGGTAATCCTGGGAAGATCTAGAAATGTATCTGGATGCTTTATCCATGTGGACCCCAATATTTTGAAGCATCCTCGCCATGCAACAAGAAAATCTAGTCAAAAATTGGATAGATGACATCTGTGGTAACTGCATTTTTTTTTTAACATTTTTGACACAGCTCCATAATTGCTCAGTTTACACCTAGAGAATGTCCTACACCCATTATGATTACCTTGGTAAACTTTTCTTGTTCTCCCAGATAAAGTTGACTGCTTTTACGCCCACTTGATGGTAATAAACAGCACTGGGTTTGCCTGGGTGATCTAGATAAACACATGCCAATTGCCACTCATCTGTCGGGTGATGTTTATAAAGTTTTCTTGCTGGTGAAGTGTTCTCAGATGTGTTCTTTCAAGAGTTGCCCTTGCTTTATTCCACCAATCTAGGCCTAAATTTTGATGTATTGTCTTGTAAACAGTCCCTTTAGATATTCCAAAGCAGTTAGCAATGCTTTTTTCCACTAGCTTTTCTTGTCACCTATGCAACTACATTACCAACAGGTAATGCTGATTAATCTACTTTCTTAGTTGGCATTTTTGCAGATTGGGCCAGAGGTGGGAATCAATTTTATGTGCAGTGCATTACATTTGTACAACCCACAAACTCAGGCAAAATCTGCTTCATTTTACTATCTTTCCTATTTTCACTCTGTTATAATATGGAATAAATCTTCTGGGATAATTCAAGCACACAGCCAGTAAATTTTCTTATTACAAAAAGAGGCAATATGTATTTGTGGTGTTAGGTGCCATTGTTCCCATAGGTCCTTATTTAAAACCCCCTAAAATTCTTACTCTTGCTGGTGAATACATTATTTTTCATTAAGCTAGCTTACGGATAACTTCTCTACAGAACTTTATGTGCATGACCACAGTACGAGGATGGAGGCAACCTGCATAGACTAGCAAATAGCTTAGAACTGTTCCAAAAAGGATTTACTATGTTGTAACAAAAAAAGTTTAGTCATCCTTATATACTCCTCATATGGTGGAATTATTTAATCTATTCAACAGGTAAATTATCAATGCACTGAGCAAATCACTTTCAGCAGTGACTTGATTTATATTACTAACCTACTGTAATGCGTTGAGGTTATTGCGTGAAATGGTGATGGTTCACAAATTTCCACACTTTAATGTAAAATTGAAATAAAATCAAAATTAGAAACTCTTAACGTATTTATGCCACAAATCGACTTTAAAAGTCATTAATGAGTAAATCTGGCTCCAGAAGTCAGCAGCAGGCTAGGTCAGTAAGGACTGTAGGTCGATTTTCTGACAAAACTGACATAGTAAAGTCATCATTTTCATCAACAGGAATAAGACTGATTCAAGTTATCTGGGAGAAGAACTGTCTGTATAAATATCTCTATTGATGGCAGGAATAGATGTTATCTCTAACATATGATCCATAATCCAAGTTATCCACTATAACCTAGGCCTCATAACCAAACATGGGTTTTCAATTACACAGGACTGTCATCCCATTCATATACACACAAACTTAGGCATTGGAGATGATGCAATATGGTCACATGTAAACAGAGACTTAAATTTGATGCAGGTATAATAGCTTTTCTCCATTTTCTTTTTTCTTAATAACACTTCAATATTAGTCATTTAATGCCTTGCTTATCTCAGTATTCTTCCTTGAAGTTTATGGCACTACTGGACCATCAACTACAGTGCTTGAAATGGGAATGCATATAAACTGTGGTCGATATCACTGCCAATAAACACATGTTGACAAATATAGTCAAACTGAAAAATTCAATGCCATGGGAGTTCGAACCACAGATCTCCTGGTTTCTGTCCAGTTGCTCTAAAACCTTAGCCTATGCACGGCTAGTATGAAGGAATGATTAATTTCCTTCAATTAACTTAAAATATAAGACTAATGTTGAAACCTGGGATCCAAGTACTTACAATAGTAAGTCACCACAAGCAATGTATCTCAAATACAAGAGCCCCTAGTGGTTTACCAGAAAAATATGAGTAAATTGGAGAATTTAACGTCACGACTGCAGGTTGGCCATGATGGCTCAATGGGTAAGAGCAACTGAATCTTTCAGTTTGACTAAAACCTTAGCCTATACATGGCTACCGCCAGCGGCCTACTTCGGTAGGTACGGGTTTGGCGCACCCGGGGTCCCGAGCCAACAGTCTCCCTCGTGTGGGCTCCTCTTCGTGGTTGAGGGAGACGGTCAACAGGCCCACCCACGTGTAGGCCGTGCGTGGAGACCCGTGGAGAAGGTTTTTAGATTCTTGTCTAGTTTAGAGTTTAGGATTTAGTGAACGAAATTTTTAGTAGGTCTTGATTGGTGTTTTTTATGTACGTGTATTTTTAATAGGTTTTGTTACACTTTTATAGTTTTTAGAAAGTTTTATATCTGGCTTTTGCCATGACTAGTTTTTTAAAGGGCGCTGATGACCGCCGTAGTTGAGCGCCCTTATATATATCATCATATACATGGCTAGTGTTGACTATCTCTGCAATCAGCTGTTTGCATGCGACTCATATTGCAACCGTCATATCTTTCATTGCAGCTCAAGTTTAAATGTTTTGAAAGTTAACTGCAGTAGTTATTCACCCTATTCTTTACTCGAGTTAAACAGAGTTGCTTGTTATCCCCACTTATTTTGTTATGGATGATAATGAATAGTGTAAGTGGTAACAGGCGTTGCAGTATACAAGGAGCCTAAATGCATGTCTTCTAGCACACAGATCCACAGAAATAAGTGGTAAGCTTCAAGACATATGTTAATATGCATCCAGTGCAACATTGGAATGACATAAGCATAAAATGAAAGAAATGAGAATAATAAGAGTAGATTCCGCTCTTATCTAAGGAGAAATAGGTACCGATAAATTTACGTACCTGAGCAGTATAACCTCTGAATGGCAGTTCAGATGAGGTTAGTTCCAGAATAAACAAAGCTAGATATGCCTTCATCCAAGTGAAATCAATCTGGCAGTCACAGCAAATTTCCTTAAGGTTTAAATTAAGATTATCTGATTCAAATGTTAAATGAATTGTACTATATGGTTGTAAGACTTGGAAAGCAAAAGCAAATTGGAAGGAAATTACAAGTCTTCGTAAACCACTTAGTGGCCGGAGATTAAAACCAACAAAGAACTATTGGAAAGAACAGATCAGCATGAAATCTCTAGAGAAATTAAATTCAGAAAGCAGATCGGGCATGTATTGAGAGAAAATGGCATAAAATGGCACTTGATTGGAATCCACAGGACTGCATAGATGTAGAGGTCGTCCTAAGGCAACATAGTATAACATGGTCAGAAATTAAGCTAAACAGGTAGGGAAAAGTTGGCATGGGATAGCATGTTTAACACATTCAATATTCCTATGAGTAAGGATCATGATACAATGAAGCTAATCCTCGGCTAATGTTGACTGCAATAGCAGCTCACTTCTGGTCCGAAAATCATGAGATTGAAATAGTACCAAACTACTAAAATATGTACAAAAACATAGGGAGATAATCGTCTGGGAGAAAGTATACATAGAAAAGCATAAAAACCAACTATTGAACTTTGAAATCCTGCCAGAAAACAACCCCACATTTAAATTCATCACAAAATCAACAGATGGAGGCAACAACTCCAGAACTACCCACACCACTGGTTCAAGCTTTAGTTGCAATAGAGCATATGTGAACAATAATTCGCATAAGTGAAGCTTACTTGTAAAAAATACGACTCATCTAAAATTTAATTTGAATAAGTTTGATTTGGTAAACTCCTTGGAGGCGATAGTCGACAGCTGAGGATGTTATGGGGATCCTAATGAAACGTGTTCTAGGTAAACACTAGAAATACAATGGAACATTGAGTACAGTTCAACTCAAAATTACATTATTCACTTTTATTCACTTTCCAACACTTAAGTTCCCCAGTTGTATTTGAGCAATTGACATGCACCTCTGCCATTTAGGGCCGCGCCGTGGCTCAGTGGTTAGACCGCTTGGCTCTCACCAAGGCAGCCCGGGTTCGATCCCAGGCGACCGCAAAGTGAGATTTGTGATGGACAACATTGCGCTGGGGCGGGTTTTCTCCAGGACCTCCGGTTTCCTCCGCCATCTCATTCCACCGGTGCTCCATCTTCATCTCATGTATAATCAGTGTCATCGCCTGCGGTGCCGTATGTAGTAAAAGCAGGCGTTAAACACTACACATTTCATTTCTCTGCCATTTAACCTCGATAACTGTCAATCACAAGATTTCGCCCGAGTTTAGCATGAGTATGCTAGCATATAACAGACAACTGTCCACCTGCCATATTTCCTGTGCTAAGCAAACTACTTATTTGGTGCTTGATAGTACCTTAGGCTGCATTTCTCTTATATGCAAGAAAATGGCAATTATGCATCAGAAATTTGTAAGCATTAGCACCATAGCAGACAGCATTAAAATTATATATTGTGAGATATGAATGGTGTATGCCCATTACCTATAGCAAGCAGTTCCTATAACCACAAAATATGTACATTTCCTACATGTTTCATGAAACATTACATGTATAAAGAAGCTATTTACTTTGGCACAGAGTGCTTAGGCTCATGACAAGCACAAGCACATGCTTTTGTTTACATTTGGTTTACAACAATACTGCCAACCATGGCTGAATTCCTCTCCACATAACTTTTCAAAACACTGCTTGCATAGTGCTAACAAGTTGTGCTGATCAGTTAAAATGTGGTAAAACATTCAATAATTACAGAATTTAAGGTGCACTATTCACAACAGTGTTATTAATGCTCAATCTATCTCATCCTCTCGTTACCTTCAAGAAAATGAGGGACAAATAGAAGTGCAAACTACAGAAGAGCCCTGCCTGTATTATCCACTCGCTAACATTTGTGTAGTAAAATACACATTTTGTTGATATTGCCCATAAAACTGAATGTAATCCACAACAAATGTCCACCTTGGTAGCATGTGCCTCACGTTCAAGAGGTCCCGATTTCGTATCTGTGAGTTATCTGGGTAAGGCTTTTTGCAGGGTTTACCTTATCCTGAAATGTGAATGTTGGGCAACTAAGCTCTATGGACGCTGGGCTCATTTGAGCATCATTTCACTCATCCGAAATGACGTTGCACAACAAATTAAAAAATCCACAAATATGTCTAGTTCCACAAACATAAGTAACACTATTTACTCACACGCCAGCATGCAGGCACCAATTTCCTGGTTTATTTTACAGTATTTACTTGCCTCTATTTTATTCCATTGTGTGTAAATATAGTATGTTTTAGAAAAAGTGTTTGCACCTGCAATTTTAAAAATAAGATAACAGAGGTGAAATCATTTAAGACCAATTACTAGGCATAAAGAAAATGCCTGCAACACTGATGCAGTTCTCAGAATCTCTTGATCTCAATCTATATGGGCGCAGTACAACATGCCTATCAATGGGAAGTTGTAGACCCGTTTTACTAACTAATGATTAAGCCAATGTCACTTACGTAGTAAAGGAGTACTTGCATATTTTTCTATGCATTTCTCCAAGCTGGGGAAGAAAACAGTTCCTTAAATAATACTCATTTCCATATTGTTTAAAACCCTCTATAGGCTTTGCCTCCCAAATATGTACAGGTTGCAATTTTAACAGAATCTGTAACAAAATAGCAGCGGATGGTCCACAAAGTTGTCTCGGATCAACCTTGCAAATGGGCAAATATTCACTTGTGTTTTATATTTTCAGAGTATAGCTGCCAGTAAATGCTTGCAAATTTCTTTTCTGCACTCAAATGAAAGCACTTACTAACCCACTGAAGCTCCCTTTGGCCTGATCACCTAATTCCAGTCAACAGCATCCTATTCTTTTTGTTCAAATGTTGTCCCTCAATTTTGACCACAAAGTTCCCACTAGTGACCAGCACATAAGTATGGAATAAACTCAGTACAGTTTATAGTTTTACGGCTTTAAGGCTGTTCTCAATTTTAACAAAGCTAACATACTGTATCTTAAAAGAATTCAAAACTGAGCAAAGAAAACTGGACATCCAAAAGGTGCAAGCATCATTTATTTATCCATCTATGTTATGGGAATTCTACGACTACCGCAGTGAAATATTAACACGAAATTTCCATGACTAGCAGATTTTACTCCCTCCCTTAGGTTAGCATTCTCATCCCAGCAAGAATACATAGTTTGAACATAAGAGACAGGTTATGGGATTCTGAAGTAAAAACTGTGTGGTTCCTAAGGTAGTACTCATTAATAATACTTTTATTACATTTCATTTGGTGGGATGAAGCACAAATACTCTGCCATATTTTTTGGACCCCCAATCTCTAACAATTTCCGGACAATGGATGAAATTTACTAATCCAAGTTTAGCCCAAGGTCCTCACAACTGTAGCAAATCTGAGGAGTATAACATACATGAAAAATGCTTTAAAAATTTAACTTTCCTTCATTCAGGAATGGATAAGATTGTTTTATGCATGATCAATTCAGTTTTATTACCCATCTGACATGAGTCACTTAGCAAAGTACTCAAGAGATTTTCTACATTAAAATTCCAGAAAAGACAATATATAATACATTAAACGTTCTATTTTTATTTTTGAGACTCTTCAACAGCAAAACAGAATGGCTTTCGGTACTTAACAAAAAGGATCCCATAAGGGATAGTGCTGAGTACACATTACCCATAGAAATCTGGATATATTAGTGCCATTTCACCTTTACGCGAAACAATTTTAACCTCTCACATTGATACTGCGGATACGAAAATGTTTAACTGAAAAATACCAATGACATTTGTCAAAGCTCTCGCAAATAATACACCATACGAGGTACCAATATTGACGTAACGCACTTTCTAATCATTCTAATTCACTATTGAATGTTAACGGCTTTACGATTGCACTTCGCTAGTTACGTAATATTAACCACCCACGATCTTATACCCTTATAAATAAACGTGGGCGATCTTTTGTTCTATGCATATTTCAATGCAATTGTTTAATGTGCTTAAGGCATAACTTAATATGGTGACGGGATTAGTAACTTAACTAAAAATTTCGCAAGCCTTTCTCTAAGCAAATTCGAAAATTGTGTTAGTTCATGCAATTGGAAACACAATCCGGCTAAACCCAATAAAGGCGATCCTTAACTATGCTACATCGTCCATATCTATAACAGGTTCCTTGATAAGTTTTTTTATTCCGCAAGAGCGTTGTCATACCACGTCGGTGAGTTTCGTGCCGCCATTTTGACCCAAGTACCGGAAAAAAAAAATTCTCTTATACTTTCGAAGTATACACTCTTAAAAGGAGAATACCACACAAATGCACACAGTTAACGTTGCTTTTAGTTCACACCCGCACAGAAGTCAACCGGCAAGATTTTATAGGTTTTCCGTCATCTGCCTCGTGCTCGATTCACTAAGCCCACACCCCATATTAAGAATAACTGGACAACATTAAGTTTACTGCTCAGAATATGTAAATTCTGAACATGCCGTACACCGCATATAACACCAACAGATGTTCTCAAAATTGGTATTTTCCTTCCCCGGTTCCTGTCAAGTGCTAGTGTCATTATGACTATTAATCCAGCATGCTCGCATAGTATGTGACGTTATACTTACTTCAAATCCATCAGATTTTGCCCATACATTTCCATCATGTCCCGCGATTGCTGCTTTAGTTACACACCGAGATGCCAGCAATTGCTTATCAACGTAATCCTGCCAGCTCATGATGCACTAAATTAACGATCCTTCTCAGTCACTCTGTGCAACCACTTCAACTACAACCGATCACTACTTTTAACTTTAGCTGAAAGACCTACTGCGCCGACTTCTCTTGCCGTTTGTGTATCTCTCCGCTAACTTATTAGTTTAATATATGAATAAAATGTGAATATTTTATTCTATAGAATATAAATGTTGACGTTTTAAATATTACATATGCTATTTAATATTGTTTCGTCTTCTAAGCTCTATTCTTCTTAATATATTATAAGAACTATTTACCATACAGAAATACTTCCGCCGTTCTGCAGTAGCTAGGTTCCTGGAAGATGTCTCTGTATGCGAAAGCGGCATGTTCAAACCAGTTCATAGCTTTTTTTGTTTTGTTTTGTTTTTGTTATTATTATTTTTTTCATTCTATTGCACTGTGGTGACATAGTAAATTCTCAGTCAAAGATATACAAAAATTTCAATTATTCATTTATTTAACTTGAAGATCCAATAATATTGATTGCATCAAATTATACTTGAGGTTACAATTATACATGAGGTTAGAAGGCACTTTAAGAGCTTTTGCCCATCATTTAAATGTCCAAGCACTTATGATTTATATTTCAGGTGTTAAATTATAATACTTATTAGCTTTTTTTTTATTTGTTTTTGTTTTTCATTCTATTGCACGTTGGTGACAGCAATTTCTCAGTCAAAGATATCCAAAAATTTCAATTATTTCAATTATTCATTTATTTAACTTGAAGAAACAATAATATTGATTGAATCAAATTATACTTGAGGTTACAATTAAACATGAGGTTAGAAGGCACTTTAAGAGCTTTTACACATCATTTAAATGTCCAAGCACTTATGATTTATGTTTCAGGTGTTAAATTATAGTACTTATATAGCTGTATGAATGATAAATATTTATTAATACATTTAATAATTAAATTAATGTGGTTATGCAGAACATATTCATCAGTCAAACAACAAAGTCTTGTCAGTGTAAGCATTTTCATGGCATTTCTTTTACTTCTTAAATGTAAAATATTTATATTGAAGTAAACTTGTCATAATTGTTCTTTTGATACAGCAATAATTATTAGTAGCCTAATTATCTTTTGCAACTTAGGGTGAGCAATTGCCCTTTCCTGTCAGATTTTAAAAATACTGAGCTAACACTTCATTTGCATTTCTGACAAATGCATACACTTCAAAAAACTTTTTAATACCTTGAACTAATAATATTCATTGTACTACATAGATTATTGTGTTTAAAGTTTTCAGTCTCTCTCACAAAAACTCTTGAATGATTCTCTCCAGCCACATTAAAGAGTTTCTGCAATAGGTAAAGCGATACTCACATTTTTCAAGTGTGTCACTATGTGTGAGCTTTAAAGTTCCGTGCTCTTTGCATGGACTTCTTGATTGAGAAAAGGAAGTACTTGAAAATTCAAATGAACAAGAAATGTGCCAGAAATATATAATAAATTCTAATATTTTAATTCTAAAAGTTGTTGTACTAGATTATGGGTTTTAGATAACAAAAAGAGATGGGGAATTTGTATTGATTGTATATTGTATAATTTGTATTATATATACAAAATTGTAAGAATTCTGTACAATATTATAGACAAAATAAAATACTAATACAAATTGTTGAACATGTTACACATAGGTACAAATTTGCAAATCCCACCCACTTTTTTCCTATATAAAAACACATAAAGACAATAAGTGGTTTGTTTGTTGCTTTTATTTTTGTTTGAGAGAGACATAGCACTCAAACAAAACAACTTAACAAACAGAATGAAATACTATAGTTGAAGGGTTACATTTCAAGTCATTGCTTGACTTTTTCCTTTTCTCAGGATTATGTGTGTGTATTTAATGCTCAGAATTTGATAATAAAATCATTTTTCTTCTTGCTTCCCAATATTTGGAGACTAGATCTTGATTTTGGAGAGTTTCACATACAGTTAGATGATCGATGTTCATTAAATCGTCTTTACCACATAAACAGCACTGTGGAGGAGTTGTTAATCCAACCTTGAATAAATGTCCATTAAAACAATCGTGGCCTGTGATTAATCTGAACATTGCTACTGAAGATTTTCGAGGTAGATCTGGAATTGTCTTTAGTTTGTTTTGGAGATCTTTCCAATTAAGTTTTTCAGAGGAAACTATATAGTTGTTATATAGTTTTGTGAAGATGTTTTTGATTAATCTTTTAACTGTTTCATAGGGGATATTTTGTTTCGTTGTTTGAGATATTTTGGAACCCTTCTTGGCCAACATATCTGCTTGCTCATTGCCAGAAATTCCACAGTGAGATGGTATCCATTGGAAAACTATGCGTATATTTAAATTTTGAAGATGTTTAATCATATTATGAATTTCATTTATCTTTTCGGTTTTTGGGCTGTCATTTGAAATAATAGCGTGGATAGCTGCTTTAGAATCTGTTAAGTAAACTATGTTGGAAAACTTATTTGTCCAGGCAAATAGATTTTTTAAAGAAGTATAAATTGCATCAATTTCTCCATCAAAACTTGTTAAGTAAATTTCAACATGCTTATAGAAAGAAAAGAATTTACAGGTAGCTCCTGCTCCTGCGCCATCTTCTTGATTGTAAAGAGAGCCATCTGTATAGATGTGTGTCCATTTGTCAACTGGATATCTTACATTTATGGTTTCAAGGGCATATGCTTTAGCTTCTGTAGATGAGTATTCCTTCTTTTTAAAATCTGCAAGTAAATCTAGGTAGTATTCTAATTCAATGATATTCAGTGGGTTATTAAGAGACATGAAAGGTTCTATTTTGGATGGGTAATTTAGTTTATTTCTTAGTTGTTGAACTTTCTGTAAGAAGCCTAATTGAGTTTTCAAACTGAAGGTGGATGTGTGTTGTTTTACCCATTTATAATTCTCTGGAATTCTTAAGAGCTTTTCATAAGTTAAAAGGGCTTGAATTTCTAAATCTGTCATTATGGGTCTGTTACATGTAAATACTCATAATGATTTGCCAAGCCTGATCCGTAGACCAACGACAGGTGTGTTCCCTCCACAATATGAGGGTTAAGAAGGAACGATTCAACTGCCTACTTATAAAAAAGAGGTGTCCATAAGAAACGGTTGAAACCTGCTCAATAAACTATGTTTATGTCTCAGAATTATGTTGAAGTTTCTTTCTAGAAGGGTACTGTGTACTATCCAAACAGACTCTAAAAGGTGAAGCTTCAGGATCTGAGAAGTTCGAATTTGTACATATTTTCTGGGGTCCTTTGTGTTGTCAAGAAATTTCTTCACAACTTCCTTGAATGAGTCCTATACATGAATAATTTTGGTTATTGTATCTGTGAAGTTATTGTCCATTATCATAATTGGATCCAAATCTGTGGTCCATTAATGGAGCTTAAAAGTTTACTTATATATTATAGCTAAATTCTAAATTCTAATATTGCATGAACCCTAAAAGTTAAGCCACAGTGCAAGAGGTGAGTGGTGGCAATACTAAAGCATCTTTAGTAGCTTTAAGTTTTTAAGGCATTACTTGAAATTTGCTGTCTGATGGAGAAGGATACAGAGCAACACTGTGCACTGTGTAATGGGTGGGGTAGAGGGAAAGAGTAAAAGAGGTTCTGGGTACTCTATTCTGAAACTCCACCACTATACAATACAATACCTTATTTGTCACATTACACTTACATAGTTGAGCAGGCGCTCGTAAATTAGTGACTCGCCAAAATTTTAAAGCTAAACTTTAAGATCAGAAACAAGTCTACAATATTTGAGTTTGATTTATGAGTCACTATGTTTACACTCAAACTTCATTTACTTGTTGTTGTATAATTGAAACGTTTTCAAGATCATTCGATCTCATCCTCAGCTATTTGGTGACTAAATGAACCTTCCTCTTCTTCCACTACTACGGAGCTCCGATCACTCTGCCATCTGGTGTTAGGGGCACTAAGGTTTAATACTTCATTTAATGCCGGGATTTCAAAATTTATAACTTTATCACGGTTTTTGTTTATGAATATTTTTTCCCAAATATCCAATTCTATGGGTGTACTTAAAGATTTTAACAGTTTAATGTTGTGGCCAATGTTGTGGTTTTCTGTCCAAAAATGGTGTGAAACTGCAGATTTTTCTGTTTGTTTCAACTTAATGATCCTCTGATGTTCTTTTTGCCTGGTTAACAAGTTTCTCTTAGTTTTTCCTATGTAGCTTTTTTCACAGGTTTCACAATTAATCTGATAAATTCCTGATTTCAAATTGTGTATGTGTGTGTGTATTTAATGCTCAGAATTTTATAATAAAATCATTTTTCTTCTTGCTTCCCAATATTTGGAGACTAGATCTTCTTGATTTTGGAAAGTTTCACATACCGTTAGATGATCAACGTTCATTAACTCGTCTTTACCACATAAACAGCACTGTGGAGAAGTTGTTAATCCAACCTTGAATAAATGTCCATTCAAACAATCGTGGCCTGTGATTAATCTGTACATTGCTACTGAAGATTTTCGAGGTTTCAAATTGTTGGGAATTGTATTTTTCAGTGGTTTATTTAGCAGGTTCCTCAGACTGAATTTGTTTTGGGGTGCTAGTTTTAAGTTTAGTCTTTTGAAGATTCGTTCAAATTTTCTAAAAGCCCATGGATGGTAGGTGAATTTTCTATATTGCCAATTTGTGTTTTTAAGTGGTGTGAGAGTGGTATTTTTTGATATTATCTTCAGCTTTTCCTTTCTCATTAATATCAAAAAATACCACTCTCACACCACTTAAAAACACAAATTGGCAATATAGAAAATTCACCTACCATCCATGGGCTTTTAGAAAATTTGAACGAATCTTCAAAAGACTAAACTTAAAACTAGCACCCCAAAACAAATTCAGTCTGAGGAACCTGCTAAATAAACCACTGAAAAATACAATCCCCAACAATTTGAAATCAGGAATTTATCAGATTAATTGTGAAACCTGTGAAAAAAGCTACATAGGAAAAACTAAGAGAAACTTGTTAACCAGGCAAAAAGAACACCAGAGGAACATTAAGTTGAAACAAACAGAAAAATCTGCAGTTTCACACCATTTTTGGACAGAAAACCACAACATTGACTACAACATTAAACTGTTAAAATCTTTAAGTACACCCATAGAATTGGATATTTGGGAAAAAATGTTCATAAACAAAAACCGCGATAAAGTTATAAATTTTGAAATCCCGGCATTAAATGAAGTATTAAAGCTTAGTGCCCCTAACACCAGATGGCAGAGTGATCGGAGCTCCGTAGTAGTGGAATAAGAGGAAGGTTCATTTAGTCACCAAACAGCTGAGGATGAGATCGAATGATCTTGAAAACGTTTCAATTATACAAGTAAGTGAAGTATGAGTGTAAACATAGGGACTCATAAATCAAAGTCAAATATGAAGAATACTTTACTGTTAATAATGCTTCTGCTTTTAATATTCAAGTCTACAATATTTACAATACAATGCTACAAAGTATAATAAAGCAAGAGAATATTAATGATGTACAATATCTAGAGTATATAGTTTTCCTAAAGTTGAACAGACACTAAGATAAA
Organism: Mantis religiosa; assembly: GCA_030765055.1. Classification (NCBI taxonomy): domain Eukaryota; kingdom Metazoa; phylum Arthropoda; class Insecta; order Mantodea; family Mantidae; genus Mantis; species Mantis religiosa. Next base: position 36,818,055 of record CM060960.1, read on the forward strand.
ATTGAGATCACAGTGCATCATTCATGTATTCCTGAATTGAATAGTATGCTTTGTTGGTAAATAAACTTTTGACTGTTTTCTTAAAAAGATTTTGGTTTTGGATTTCTCTAAACTGTTTGTGGCAATTTATTATATAAATCCTTTCATGGAAGTGTTGAAAACAGTGTTGTTGTATAAATTAAGTTAATTGGGAGTCGATTAATAACACAAAACAACACTCACTTTTAAATTTTCCCGGAACCGGTTTCTGAGGGCTTCCCTCTATCTTCAGCCGGACATCGACTAGTTCTCATTGGTGTAGCTGGCAATATTTTGTCTTCGGTCTCCTCTGGTGGCGGTCCGAGGAACTTGCTGAACAAATCTTTCTGGGGGATGTCGAAATTGAATACTTTGTTCCTATTTTTTGAAATAAAGATTTGTTCCCATGTGGACAGCTCTTCTTTTCCTGTTGTATGTTGTATGTTTTAGTACATCGAACTTACCAAATTATGCATAGAACAGAATTTCTTCCAGTTTCAAACAAAATATTTCCATCAAACTTCTGGTTTAGCAATGGGCAACCCCTTATCACCCTTCCTGGCTGATCTGTACATGAGTGCACTGGAAATAAGGATCACTAAAGGTTTCCCATGGATGTTCAAACTCTGGCAAAGATATGTAGATGACATATTTGCCATAGTGCCAAAAAAACACATCAGTGATGCACTAAAACTTTTAAATATTCAAGAAAAAAGCATCAAGTTCACTGTAGAAGTTGAAAAAGACGAGTATTTACCATTTTTAGATCTAAAAATAATCAGAAATAAAAATAGAATAAACTTTGGCATTTACAGAAAACCAACACAGACAGACAACTACATAAAAGCTAATGGCTACAATCCAAGATCCCACAAACAGGCAATCTTTAATAGTTTAGCACACAGACTGGTCAACATCCCTCTCACAGCAGAAGAATACAAAATAGAATACAACAAAATTATTGAAATAGCACAGAAAAATGACTTTCCCAAATCACTAGTAGACAAAAAAGTGAACTTAGCAAAAAAGAAGAAACTACTAAAGGAAACCACAACCCTCTCAGCTACAGAAACTAAAATGATCTTCAAAAAATTCACTTACCATCCATGGGCCTTTGATAAATTCAAAAAAGTCTTCAAAAAACAAAACATTCAACTAGCTCCAGTGAACCATTACTCCTTAAAAAACCTAATTTGCTCAAACATCAAAGATGCCATTCCATCTAACAAAAAATCTGGTATATATCAAATTGATTGCTATGACTGTAGTCAAATTTATATTGGAAAAACCAAAAGAAATTTAGAAACAAGAGCAAAGGAACACTTTAGGAACATAAAGTACAAACAATTAGAAAAATCAGCAGTTGCCACGCATTTTTGGGAAAAAAACCACAACATAAATCCAGAACCAAAATTACTAAAACATACAACAGGAAAAGAAGAGCTGTCCACATGGGAACAAATCTTTATTTCAAAAAATAGGAACAAAGTATTCAATTTCGACATCCCCCAGAAAGATTTGTTCAGCAAGTTCCTCGGACCGCCACCAGAGGAGACTGAAGACAAAATATTGCCAGCTACACCAATGAGAACTAGTCGATGTCCGGCTGAAGATAGAGGGAAGCCCTCAGAAACCGGTTCCGGGAAAATTTAAAAGTGAGTGTTGTTTTGTGTTATTAATCGACTCCCAATTAACTTAATTAATTTATTATATATTTTAATCCCAATATATTGTGGACTTTTCTCGAGCAGTGCTAACCTATGAGTAGGGTATTTTATATCTCTTTTTCCTCTTGTATTATGACCATGATGATGTTGATTTTTTAGAAAACTGTTATAATTACAGTGTACATATAGAACTAGATTATACATATAGAGGCAAGGTTGCGTCAAAATTCTTAATGTTTTAAAAAGTAGTCTGCAGGATGCTCTATAACTCAAATGGGTCATTATGCGTATGATTTTCTTTTGAATTCGGAAAAGTCTGTCAGAGCCTGTTGCGTTTCCCCATAAAGTTATTCCATATGCAAGTAATGAGTGAAAGTAACTGTAATACATGATTTTTCTTGTTTCTAAATTTGTAATCAAGCAGGACATGTTGAAACAGGCAGTATTTAATTTTTTTTCTATATAATTTAATTGTTTAGTCCATTTAAGGCGTTCATCTATAAATAGCCCTAAAAGTTTTGCTTCTTTTGAGCTAGCTGAAGTTAACGAGTTACTTTGTGCGTTTTCTACTGCAGTCTTAAAATGTACAATTTCAGTTTTAGTTTTATTTAATTTCAGACCATTGCATGTAAACCATGCTTCCAATTGTTTTATGGCCTGGTCAATGTTTGTTTTTAAATTATCAATATCTGACCCACTTAAAATAATCGATGTCTCATCGGCATAAAATATTGGTTGTCCGCATAACGTCATCATAGCCTCTACCAAACTGTTAATTAACACTGTTACCAGTTTGTGTGATACCTTGAAACCAATTTTCCTAGTCACTGCATCAATTTTTTGTAAAGGCTAAAAAAGCAGCTTTCTCTGAGGGGAACGGCTTACAATCGTAAGTAGTTGTAGTTGTAGTTTCAGAGGTAAAGCTTTCAGTGCCAGGATTGGAAGGTGCCATTGAGAATACAAGAGTTGAGGTCAAATAACTACTATACTAGATTTAGTAGCAACAGCAGCTAGGCCATTTATTAATTAGTTAAGAAATTGGGGGGGGGGGGGGGGGGGGGGGTTCTCTGCTCCCTGAGTACAAGAAGTTAAGTCTGTTAGTATCATCACTTACCTGGTATCACTTCTGCTAAGTTTTGAAGCCAGTTAAATACTACTTACAAATAAAGTTTGCTACTTATTTAACATTTTGTTTTTTAAGGCATCCCATCACATGAAAGTTTTCCAAAACACTATTTTATTTTTTCTATCATCTACCTTGTAGGTGGAGGACATATTGCACTCCACCCAAAATTTTGATATCAAGATTTTAAAATTTCAAATAGTCAAACTGAAATGCCATGGCCAGGATTTGAACCACAGATATCCTGGTTTCTGTCCAGTCATTCTTACTCTTACCCATTGAGCTACCATAATTGACAAATGTTGGGTAACTCTAAGCTCTATGGACCCTGGGCTCATTTGAGCATTTCACCCATTTAATTCATTGTCCAATATGACTAAATGTTGGAGGAGTAAAAAGAACAAAACAAAACAAAAACTCACAAACTGCATCCAATTTTTCTTTTATCTCCTCTTGCAATTTTTTTATACCAAACTAGAAGGCAAACCACTGAAAGATACCATACTTTCTGCATTTTATTAAAAAAAAAAAAAAATTGAGTGAAATGCCTTCCAAATACAAACTGACCCATGAATTAGTATTAAATTTTTCTTGGCAGCTTGTAACAAATAGGTCAGGGGTCCGAAACTGTTAATAAAAAAAAAGCGGTGTACAAATAAGATTTTTTTAGTCAACATTTCTGTGGTTTGGTGGTTAGCATGCTAACCTTTAAGTCCACAGCTCCTGGGTTTGAATCTAAGCTGGAAATGTGTAGTGTTTAACGCCCGCTTTTACTACATACGGCATCGCAGGCGGTGACACTGATGATACATGAGATGAAGATGGAGCAACGGTGGAATGAGATGGCGGGGGAAACCAGAGATCCTGGAGAAAACCCGTCCCAGCGCCGTGTTGTCCACCACAAATCTCACTTTGCGGTCGCCTGGGATCAAATCCGGGCCGCCTTGGTGAGAGCCAAGCGGTCTAATCACTGAGTCACGGCGCGGCTTCTAAGCTGGAGGTGGACATATTTCTTTAGTCAGGATTATTGCCCATCCTCCCTACTCTCAAGTGTATGAATGTGTGCACGAGTTTAACGAATAACCAGAAGTGATACAAACCCAAAGATTAACAATGTTAGTGAGCATCACTGCTGTTGAGCAAGGCCAATATGGCCTTAATTGTTCAAGAAGGTATATAAATGAAATATAAAAACAAATAATACAAGTGAAGAAAGTAGTGAACTCCATACCTTCTTCGTTCTCTCTAATATAGTAACTTCTGGTTTCCAAGTTCATGGGTTATAATAATAATAATAATAATAATAATAATAATAATAATAATAATAATAATAATAATAATAATAATAATAATAATAATAATAATAATAATAATAATAATAATTTATTTTCATCCATAATAACACTTACATGTTGTCGGATACGTCAAAATAAACAGTTATATACATTTAATTACAATTCGTCCAGTCTATACAAGCATTTTTGTATTAGAAACTTGTTTAGTTCATTTTTAAATAATTTACCTTTTTTTGTTTTTAGTGAATTTGGTAGTTTATTAAATAATAATTTTCCCATTATTAAGGGATCTTTATCTGTTGACTTCTTATTTAAAGTTATTCTGTGGTAATTATTTTGTGTCCTTGTTTCATGTTTGTGACAATGTTTATTTAAGTTACCCATTTCATCCTTGCTAATTACAAACATTATTACTTTAAAAACGTATAGAGATACTACTGTTAGGATTTTGTTTTCTACAAAAACATTTCTACATGATTCTCTTCTATTTACCTTATATATACATCTTACACATTTTTTCTGCAAAACTAGCAATCTGTTCATGTTAGTCATACAAGTGCTGCCCCATATCTCAACTGCATATTGTAGATGTGAATGTATTATTCCATAATAAGTTAGTTTCAGATATTCAGGATTTAGGTATTTTGCTAGGTTCCTTAATAAATAAAGATTTGTACTTATCTTTTTACATATATAGTCGATATGGTGTCTGAAAGTTAGGTTTTCAAGCCTGGCGGAGGGCAATGGATTTTTTTGGGGTGCAAACATTCTTAGCATGGCTTATTTTGGAAGGGAAGTAAAGCTAGTGGTCCCATATCATAGACTTACAACAGATAAAAGAACCAATCCTGAATAAAGCAATCTTTCAAGTTAGTACCTAAATAATAATAACAATTTTTAAACATTCATATCAATCCCGTGACTTAGAGGGAGCATTTAATGTTCAATTGAATTTTTCTTTTATCAAAATATGTTAACAAATAAGAGTGACATCATCTATGCTCTTTTACAAAATAGAAAATTATACACATGATCAATTTGAATAGAGAATTAGATATAATAATGAACTATATTTCCTGTATGGGGAGGTACCCCTTTTGCATGCTATTTGAATTAAGAGACTTAAATGGCGGTTGTTGTTGTTTTCAAATGCTATGCTTTGGCAATGAAGTCATTAGCTCTCTTGCTCTCCAATATTTCTGTGTAGTGGGTCCGGCAGGTATGACTTCACAGGTTAAAAGATGTTCTTCAGTCATTTCCTCTTCTTTGTTGTCAAATGCTAGGCTTTGGCAATGAAGCCATTAGCTCTCTCGCTCTCCAATATTTCTGTGTAGTGAGTCCGGCAGGTAGGACTTCACAGGTTAGAAGATGTTCTTCAGTCACTTCCTCTTCTTTGTTGCACAGAGGACAATCTGGACTTCCTATACAAGTACCTACCTACTTAAAGAGACTTAAAGGGGCAGGTCATCTAATTAGGATGGAAGAACATCGAATCTCAAAGGTGTTCCTAGGACACTTTGGAGAAGGAAGGCCATGTAATAGATAGAAAGATGGTGTACAACAAGACTCAACACATATACTCAAGATCCAGAACTGGAGAGTTACAGCACGAAATCCACAAGTTTGGAGGAGAGCAACTGGGGAGGCCATGACCCGAAAAAGGGATGTCGCATCATAGCATACCATAGTATAATTCTGAAGCATTAGCGCATGAATTTGTAAATATCTGGTCTTCCTGAGAACCAGTGTAAGCAGAATTTAATCAATTATGCATGTAGTAACAGTGATGTCCAAAGTAATTGGGGGGGGAAAAAAAAAAACTGAATGTTTCAGACGTTCTCTGGCTTTGAGCCAGGTAAGATGTGACATAGACGTTTCAGGAGCATGCATCTGTCCCATCTTCAGGATGCTGAATGACTTTAGGGAGGGGGACGACCCATATATATACCGGTCGCCAAGGTAAATGACGCAGACCAATCAGCGAGCAGGCTCGCAATGGTATAACGTGGCGGACCTCTCAGAAAACACTTCTGCTCTAGTTGCTGCACAGTAAGCCAAATCTGTGTTTCCTAAGTCTTTCTTTTTCAAGTTTTAATGCAGGATTCCATGCAGCACTAAATTGTAGTCCGGCATCTCAGTTAGGAGTGACTCTCTCTGCCAAGATAGCCAATACCTCCTTGACTCTGCGCTCCCAGTAGCCACTGCATTTTGCCACAATAGTGCTGAGACCGAAGCTAGCCCTATGGTCTTGCTAAAAGCAATGTTCCGCCAGCCCAGGCTTATCAGGTTGCAACAGTCTGATGCTTCTATCATGTTCTTTAATTCTGGTAGCTATGGTCCTGCTGGTTTGTCCGATGTACGGCATTCCACATTCACATGGAATGTGGTACACCCCCGGAACGATGAGTTGCAATTGGTCTTTGATTGGTCTCATCAAGTGTCTGATTTTTGCAGGCAGTTTATGAATGGTTTTTATGTTGTGTTTTGCCAGTATTCTGCCAATTTTTCCAGAAAGATTGCCGGTGAATGGGATGCAGGCTATAGCAGTGGGCTTTTCAGTGTAGCTGTGTATGTATGGTCCGGCTCTTTTGGCTTTTGTGAGGGCCCTCTTGACATCGGATTCAGAGTAGTCGTTCTGATGAAAATTTTGTCGCAGATGTTGTAGTTCCTGAGATAAGTGCTGAGGGTCTGAGATGGCCACTGCTCTGTGGACCAATGTGTCAAGCACCCCCTCTCCCTAAAGTCATTCAGCATCCTGAAGATGGGAGAGATGCACACTCCCGAAACGATGTCACATCTTCCTATCTGGCTCGAAGCCCGAGAACGTCTAGAACATATACGCCACCAGGAAAGATTCAGCTCATATTTAAACTATTTGTAGTTGGTTTTTAACACTCTGTCACTTACATTTTTATTTTTTGAGGGACTAGTTTCGGGAGCCATTGCTTCCATTTTCAACCTTGAAGCTCCCAAAACTAGTCCCTCAAAAAATAAAAATCTAAGTGACAGAGTGTTTAAAACTGACTACAAATAGTTTTTTTCAAGAATTTAATCAAATGATTTCTTCTGATTTTGAAGCTTTCCGTATCTTCATTTCATCATATGTGAAGAGTAAAACTACACCTTTTAACACTATGTCCAATGAAAGAGCTTGATACCATGATCAATATTTTAGCTACTAAAAATATGAAATAAAATAAAAAATCTTAAATATTTGGAGGAAAGGAAGGTATGGAGCATATAGTATTTGAATGTAAAGGAACACTGCTTTGGAGAAAACAGTGTATAAATAGGAAAAGTTTAAAGGTAGCTTTATTGAACACTTCAGCAAAACATAGCAGAAAGGTATGGTAATACCTAAGCTGAGTTAAAAATAATTGCAATTGGATATGAAGGCAACACTGAAATGTTTTACAAAATCAAACAAGGATTAGCTTTAAAACACTTAAATGTGTTACATAAATACTGAGGCTTTCACGGCCAGTGTCATTAACTCCACTAACTATGTTTTCCGGGCTTGTAGGCCATGGTCCATTTGCATTTCCTTCCGACGTTTCGCCAAAAACTGCGTTCGGCATCTTCAGGGTTCTAAGTCAATAGACCCGGAGTCCAACACAAGACTGGAGCACCGAGTCCTGAAGCAACACATTTATAGCCGAGCCTATAGACCACGGCCTACAAGCCCGGAAAACATAGTGGAGTTAACTTAAATGTGTTAACTGTTTCTCCAAGTATTCTCCTTTAACATCAATACATTTCTGTATTTCTCCTTCAAGTAATGGTGCCACTCTTCCTTAGCTGCCAGCCTTGGTAGTGTAGATGGTAAGCATGTCTGCTTCACGTTCAAGAGGTCCCAAGTTTGAATCTCGGTCAGGGTGGGTTACCTGTATAAGTTTTTTCTGGGGTTTTCCCTTATCCTGAAAGATGAATGTTGGGTAATTCTAAGCTCCATGGATCCTGGGCTCATTTCAGTATCATTTCACCCATTTCATTCACTGTCCAATATCACTTAACATTGGAGGATGTAAATTTAAAAAATCTTCCTTAGGCTCTATAAGAACTAGGTTTTTATTATGTTACAGTACTTCATCAGATAACAAAAAGTTATTCCAATGTGTAAGGACTATGATACAATGAAGCACAAAATTAATATAATTTTGAGTCGAACTAATACTCAATGCTCCACTTAGAACGAGAAATCGACTTATTAAAAAGTGTCCAAGGTCCAGGTGTATTAACTACATGGGAAAAAATATTCATAAAGAAATATAAAAGAAAATTGTTTAATTTCGACGAAAACACAAACTTCAAGTTCATCAAGATACCAACAGAGACGTACCTATCACCTCCAATAAATTCACCAAACCAACATCCATTAGTCGACAACAGCTGATGATGTTAGAAAGATCCTAACGAAACGCGTTCTAGATAAATACTAGCAATAAGTGAAGCATTGAGTATTAATTCAACTCAAAATTATATTAACAAAAAGTTAATTTAACAGTCAGGGTGTGTGACATGGATAAGGCTTTTTCTGGGGTTTTCCCTTATCCTGAAAGACGAATGTCAAGATCTATGCTCATTTGAGCATTTCACCATCATCTGATATGACCTCACCTTGGAATACGTAAATTAAATAAATAAAATAAAAAGAAACAGCACCATGAATTTATCAGGTTCTAACACAAATATTAGTGCAGAAGTTAGAGACAGTAAAGCAAATCCAATAATAAATTCCAGCAATAAATTCATTAGTCAGGTTCTGTTTGAAAGACCCACTGAGCTGATTCAACTTTCCTTTCTAAGATCATAACAATATATTCAAGTCTGATCACCAGTAACAATATTCCAAACTAAATTTGATCTGCCACCTTGAAATTTTTCAGTTTTTTTCTACAAAAATTGATGTGTTGCTTTTGATTGGAAGTCAGTTTATGTGGAATCCATTGATAACATTTTCATATGCCTAACTTTTGATCAAATATGCTTTAGATTTGACTTAGACCAAAACCAAATGTTGTCCAAATAAATTCACAAGATGTCTGTTTATCTTCATACATTGCTTGAATAGCATCAATATTTTCATCAGTAATTGGGTATCATTCATTTAATCCACTATTAAAAAAATATCTCTTTTGAATTTGTTCTACTAATTATAGATTGTTGCCAAATGCACTTCTATGCCGATCTTCACATTGTTTAGGCAGTTTAAAATTCTAAAAATTCACAGTGTATGTTCTCTCAAATTTATTTTTGGGGTAAACACATCTTTAAATGATAATTAACAAACTATTAGAGCAAATCTAACAAACTGCACAACAATCAAGTCACAAAATATTAGAAAGTATTTGTCAAATATAGTTTTTATTCCTTTTAGAAACAGGCATTCTAAAAATGTTCAGTGTTGCCCTCGTATTTATCGCAAATAGCTTTAACACTGTTTTCTGTTCTTATTCTTAGAAACCACATTTAGGAAGGATAAGTTTAGTTTAATGTAAACTTTTATTATGTACATTTGCTTCAAACTAAACTATGTTACAATGACACCTTCATGGTTATACTAAACACAAATTTTATGCATATCTCTTTCACAGATTTGTCTTCATACATTTGTAGTTTTATGATTTGTTATATATGCTAAAAGTATAAGAAAAGTCCTATCCTTTGATGACAAAATGATTATCTTAACCTGAAACATTAAGTTATCACAACTTTCAAGTATTGCACATAAACATCCACGTAACTTGGAAAGACAGAGTAAGACTGAACAATTCAATGCCATAGCCAGGATTTGAACCACGGATCTTCTGGTCCCATCCACTTGTTCTTAACCATTGAGCTACCAAAGCAATGTCCAGCATGACATAAAATTTTCCAACTGACTCACATTTTTTCCGGTAAACCACTGCAGTTCACACACATACGAGACAATTACCTTAATGGCAACTTAGTGTTTTAAGTCCTGGGCTTTATAATTCAGACCACTATTAGGTCAACTAATTGTTGAACAGGTTAGCAACCGGACTGAAATTGGAAGAACTGTGCGTCAAATCCTGGCTATGGCATTGATTTTTCAGACTGACTATTTTTTTCCAAACCTTTCCCTGCATACAAGTGTGGAAGAACAATTAATTTCCATTAATCCACATAACTTTTTTCTTAATTTTCTCTATCTTACACAAATTTCCCTGGCTCATTAAGCCTCTGTGATTTAACATACGTTAAAATTCAGGAGAAAGTAAGAAACCTGTATTTTGTTATGTCCCAAATATATTTGACCTCATATACAAGCTGTTATAATTTTTCAGCAAAATATTTAAGTGCTCTTTCTTTGAAAAGGGTCAAAATACTTTTACTTCTTTATTTGAAAGATATTTTTCTGATTAAAATGAATTGCACCTTTTGGAAATGTCCAGGTTCTTTTCCTCTAACATTTTGTAATTCTTTTGAAAAATCATTTTTTCTTTAAAAAATGTTTATTCCCAAATTTTGATTTTGTTGCTGTTTATCAGTACCATAAAGCACTCATTTCCTGAGAAGGAGAACATTCATTTTTGATATATCAAAATTCAACTGTATGGAACACCACAGTGAAGCGAAATAATTATTAAATTATAGATGAATCGTATTTATTGCACATCAGCTTCACTTATGAACCTATATTGAGGACATGTTTCACGAACTATCGTTTGCATCATCGGCTTTAATGCGATTCATTTTAACTTTTGCGTGTTCCTCTTGACGTGACGGTCACTTCAATATATCAAAATTCAACTGTATTGGAACACCACAGTGAAGCAAAATAATTATTAAATTATAGATGAGTCATATTTATTTCACATCAGCTTCACTTACGTATCTATACTGAGGACATGTTTCGCATCATCGGCTCTAATGCGACTCACATTAGAGCTGATGATGCGAACGATGGTTCGTGAAACATGTCCTCAATATAGGTACATAAGTGAAGTTGAAGTGTAATAAATATGACTCATCTATAATTTAATAATTCACTTTTGAGTTCAATAAGTTTAATAATAATCTTCACGTTTTAACTTCTGAGGCTAATTTCTTTTTTAAATTGTTTCCCATTTCATCTCAAACTAAAGAACTATGAGAATTTAAAGGTAAAATATACCTGAAAAAATACAATAGCTTCTAAGTAGGCCAGTCCATTCTCAAAATTAAATATGCCCACCTCTTGCACGAATGCTTTCTATCATGCAGGCTGTAATTTCAGATTTAATTGTGTTGCCAGATATTTCAAAGCTGATGGAGGGTTAGCAAAAAAAATGGCAGCTCCTGTAAATGTGATGTAATATTTATATAAATTATTTAAATCCTTGCACTTATATTGAAAATAAATACATAATATGTAAAACGAAATGCTAGAAATATTGTCATATAAAAAATATATATATATATTTGCTAGAATCTTATCAGCAATGCTGGTGCCGGAATTTCATCCGATAGGAATTCTTTTACATGCTTATAAATGTACTGCCATTGGACTGTTATTTTTATGCATACTTAAAAACCATCAATTTGGGTTAAGTTTGAACCTGCAATTACTTCTAATGTGTACGAACTTGTTCCAAACATTTCATTTTTCAACTTAATCGACACAAAATTACATATTGTCTAATTATAAGACTGTGTAGGCCAAAATCTCCCATTTATTACTGTATGTTTACAAATTTCTTGAATTAAATTGAACGACTCATCAGCTGTATACACAGTGACACTTGCAATGTAAATCATTACTAAAAAAATGGAATATGTCACTCCTACATCTTTCTGCAAATATATAGGTAATTTTCTGCTCATACAAAGAATTTCAGACATAAAATTAAATTTTTCTATACCTTAGTAGCTGTTATTTTGTCCTGAACATGACATTATCAGTAAATAATATTAAATGTGAATCAAGTACTCTTATTAATTAACATCTAATTACAGAAACTTGCCCCAAAGGACCACCTGCCTGGAATGAATGACCTTCAGACAAGCTTTCAAGTTTGATAGCTCTCATTAAAATAACTGGTTCTTGTGCAAGCTATTTAAAAAATGAAAAGAATGTTTTAATCATTCTCTAGCTTCATCTTATACTGGTCGCCAATCTAGAAAGTGATTGACATTTACGAACCACACAGAGGAACTGTTCTAAATAAATGGGAGGGGATGGGTATGTCATAACAGTTGTCATAGCAACAATTAGAGGGACCAATTAGAGTCGAAACGTTTCTATGACGTTAGACACTAAATCCTTGTTGCCGAATGTCTTTATAGCATGAATGAATGTGTAGTGTTTAACGCCCACTTTTACTACATACGGCACCGCAGGCGGTGACACTGATGATACATGAGATGAAGATGGAGCACCGGTGGAATGAGATGGCGGAGGAAACCGGAGGTCCCGGAGAAAATCAGCCCCAGCGCCGTGTTGTCCACCACAAATCTCACTTTGTGGTCACCTGAGATCGAACCCGGGCCACCTTGGTGAGAGCCAAGCGGTCTAACCACTGAGCCACAGCATTATAGCATGATGTGAAGGCGAACGAGTTGTATATGCAGTTCTTATCATCTGCTAATTCTGCAGTAAACATAATACCTTGCTTAAAAGAGAATCGAGAATGACGTGTGAGTGAAGCAATGTGTCAATATCTTATGGATTCACTTTTATTTTAACTTATGCTTCAATGTCTCTATGCTTCTTTCAATTTTTATACTTTGGACAATACCTTGCTGGTTGTTGCTGTTTTGATAACGCTGCAATAAACAAAATGCTTTCACCTTCGTTGCTGCTCTTGTTGGAAGAGTTAGAGATTGTGTATCGGCAAGTTCCTTTGCATCCTATCTGTGACAATTTGGCTTGGTTTACGCGTGTTAGAGTCCATGTATCTGTGCATGTGTTGTGAGCATTTGCAATTGTGTTTTAATGAACGTTTAATTATGTCTAAAAATAGTGACAAAGATAGCGAAGACAAACGACAACCTGAACGTGCACCAGACCAAATAAAACTATATTTGGACTTTACCAGTCTTCGCTTATAGTATTATAAATAATAATTATAATAATAGTGTGAGGAGTCGCTGAGGTTCCTTCAGAGTGAGGGAGACAAAGCATTTGACCCGAGATACCAGGGTTGAGGGGTCGGCCCAACGCTTGGGATGATGAAGAGATGAATCATGGAATGATGGTGGGGGAAACCAGAGGACCTGGAGGAAACCCAGCCCAGCGCTAAGTTGTCCACCACAAATCCCACTTTATGGTCACCAATAAATAATAATAATAATAATAATAATAATAATAATAATAATAATAATAATAATAATAATAATAATAATAATAATAATAATAATAACAGCCACAGCAGTCGCAACCAAATCATCTTTGTACACATAATCCTAACGCACTCTCCATGTGGCAGCAATAAGCGACAATGTTGCCTCCCTCTCCATACGAAATATCAATCACTTTCTAGATTGGTGACCAGTATTGGTGACTTCAATGCAAGTTTTACTAATCTTTACTTTTATCAAAAGAAATCACTATCACTCTTAATTTTATTGACTAGTTTTCATTCTGAGTTCCGTGTGGTGCAAGTACCTCTGGATATTTCATTAGAATTGTCTTCCAACCTCCCTGCAAGAATCCATTTTTGCTTAATGTATTGCATAAAAAAGTTCTTTGTGTTAATGTGTATATATGTTAAGGGATTATAAAAACAATGCAAAGCAGTTACAAGAGTTAACAGTCTGTAAAGAACAATATTTGCAACAAACAAGATAACAGCTGCGTCAGACTAAGTAATCTATTAAAGTGATGTGAAGCTTGTTACTTATATATAAGGTGTGATGTATATGCATTAGGAGCTATGCTGTCCATATCCAACCCCCCAACTGGCATGAAATGCACAATAAATTCAATACTAAGTCAGGCATCACACATTCGGTAGGATCTGTGTATATCCAGAATGCAGTTGAAGGCCAAATACGAGGGGCAATCTTAAATGATTTACAATAGTAGTGTTTCCTACCTTATTTATTAATGAATACGGATCAATGTACATGGACTCTCTCAATGACATCAATACATCGCTGCTACCTTCCTGGCAACTTCATTATGGTGTCACGGAGCCATTATTTGGGGGTACTACACACCAACTCATGGACAGCTGCCTGCAAGTCTTTATTGTTGCCGTTCCTTTTCCCTTGCAGCATGTTCTTCATGCTGAGGAATACAGCATAATCTGATGGCACGAGATCTGGTGAATATGGTGGATGTGGCACAACAATGGACCCTGTGATGCTAACTTTGCAGTCATATTCCTGGTGTGTGGCCACCCATCGTCATGCTGAAAGAGAATTCCTTTCGATCACTTTCCCTTTCACCGTTGCTGAATCCTGTGTCTAAAGTCATGTAAGGGAGTCATAGCACAGCCTGCTGTTGACAGGTGTACCTTGTGGAAGTCAGTCCATTAGCAGTATGCCACAAGTATCCCAAAAGAATGGAGATCATCTGCTTACCAGCAGATGGAGCAGAATGAAATTTCTTGGGCCAGGGCCTACCAGGATGTTTCCATTGCATGGATTGGATTTTCTTGAGGTGTATGGTAGTGACACCATGATTTGCCACCAGTCACCAGTTTCTTCAAAAAATCTGGATCATTATTCATTTCCAATAATCGACGACAAACTTCAACTGTGTTTTCCTTCTGCACCTGTGTCACGTCCTGTGGAATCCAATGTGTACACACCTTCATATCCAAATCGTCATGGATAATGACATGCAGGGTTGCACGGCCAAACCCTATCTGCAATTCCAATTCATCAAAGATTATACGCCTATCAGCTATAATCAATTCAGATACAATGTTAATATGTTTTGAAGATTGCAATGTTGATGGACAACCAGTACTCACATTCTTGCTTGCCGATTCCCTTTAGCTGATGAACCCAGCAATCCAGTTGTAAACAGTCTTCTGTGCACGAGCTTCTTGGCCACAAACCATGTTTGAACACTTGTAAATATCTGCTGGTTTGAACTCCTTCCTTCTACAAAAACCATGCAGTCCATTTTTGTCTATGATAGTCACCTTCCATCTTGTCCATGGATTTCTCTACCTGATAACAAGCAAGTACTGCCTTTTCTCCGACCAAGATAATTCTTCATCTTCCCCAGAGTCTGGAAGTATGAGAGTGCAAATGTGTGCATGATCTAACAATTAAAAACCCAACGAATAGGAGTTAACACCTTTGATATGTTCCAAAGGAGAATGGCCGCCGATATGACCATTGCAGTTAAAGGCGAGGTATAAATGGAACAAAAAAGTACTGCCTTTTCACTGTACACTGTGTTTACAAATGCCATTTAGTGTCTTGCAGGGGCTCACCAGGTAGTAAGAATGCATTGTCGTCAGAGGCATGTGTCATCCGCATTGCAACAGCTATGGTTCCTGCAGAAATTTACCATTGTTTTCACATGTATTTGTGAATATGTTTCTTTGCTACAAGCATTTCACTGAAGTGCTGGGTAGTGTTATACACAGTCGTACCATAAGGATTTAACAATTCTAAACGTATTAAGAATTTTATCTTGAATACATTAGTGTTATTCTCATCCTAGAATACAAGAAGAGCAAGTAAATGTGGCAGCAGCAACGTCAATCACAAGGTAATTTCTCCCCAAGAATAGTATATCAGGTTACCGTCTTACAAGAAGACATGCTCATAGACTGAGCGGTATGTTTGAAACAATGCAATTGTAAATCATTTCAGAATGCCCTTCGTAATTCATTTTCAAGAATTAAGATAGTACAGTATATCTGGCGTATTCCCTCAAATATTTGTGATACATTATTGAGAATAACAGCTGCAAATTCCTTCAATTCTACACGCTGCTGAATATATTTATCTTACAGAAGGGGATATTTGCTATACATTATACACACTCTACAATGATTTAACATATAGAATATGCAACTGTAATATCTAGGGATGGGATCTTGACACTGCTGATACCTCGACACTTGGTAGTTGAAGTAAACCTAATATTTTGAGATAAACCTTTGATACATTTAAATGTTTTTTTGCATTATTGAAAGTTATTGCCTTGCATATGTCCCAGAGTTGCTGGACTGTGTTTGCTATGAGTGAATGAATACAACATTCCATAGATTCTTGTGTCTAAATGAAAACGAACAAAACAACTGGAGGAGTTGAAGTACTAATACAGGTTGCAGCAGGAACAATGACCCATTTTAAATAGCACGGAATTGTTGGACACAGCTTCCTAGATAACTGATGTTGGTACCAGTGTACATCACAGTTTAAAGCATTATAAGCCAATGTGGAATGTTGGTCAAGCGAACATTATGCGTTTGTGATTGAAGCTGCAGTTATTTCAGCAACAGTTTCACTTTAGTCGGAATAATGGAGTTCTGTCAAGAAAGACATTTATGAGACAGGTCTGGTGGTTCAGAGCACTAGCATCTGCAACAAACAAAATGGCCCCTGGAGGCCATGTACGGTTTGCAGCCCTGAGAACATTGGGACGATAAGAGCTGCTTTCGAGCAAAGTCCAACGTGACCAGTTCATCGGCATTCACAAGTGCTTAACATTTCAGACAGAACTGTGCAGTGAATTTTGCTTGAGAACATTAAGTTCCAGCTCCACAAGCTCCAAGTGATACACGAATTATTGCCCAAAGATATGCAGACACATAAAAATTTCTGTAAGCAGCTCTTGGACATAGAGTTAGCATGAAAAATTCAATGCCATGGCTGGGATTTGAACCACGTATCTCCTGGTTTCCATCCAGTCAATCTAACCCATTGAGCTACCATGGCGAACATGCCGTCCTGACATTAAATTCTCCATTTGACTCGTATATTTGACTCGTATGTTGCATCCAAGATACACCGTTTGTAGCGACTTACTATCTAAAGTACTTGAGTCCCAGGCTTCATCATTTAACTCATATTATTTTAGTTAATTGATGGAAATTAATCATTTCTTCACACTAGCCGTATATAGGCTAAGGTTTTGATAGATAAAGTCAACATGAAAAATTCAATGCTAAATTCAATCTCGGATGCGAGAGCCCCTAGTGGTTTACCGGGGAAATATACAAGTCAAATGGACAATATAATGTCAGGACGGCACGTTGGCCATGGTAGCTCAATGGGTTAGAGTGACTGGACGGAAACCAGGAGATCCGTGGTTCAAATCCCAGCCATGGCATTGAATTTTTCATGTTGACTCTATCAAAACCTTAGCCTATAAACGGCTAGTGTGAAGAAATGATTAATTTTCATCAATTAACTAAAGCTCTTGTACATAATCAACACAGCCTGATTTTCTCAACAATCTCATGTCAGATGAAGCTCATTTTCATTTACTGGTCTATGTCAACAAACAAAACTTTAGGTACTGGGTGCCTACCAATCCTAACTTGATTCATGAAAGACCACTTCATCGCTGAAGTTACTGTGTGATATGAAGTGTCTATGCTGGGAAATCTTGACCCATATTTTTTTTTGAAAATGATGTAGGTAAAAATGTCAGTAACATCAGAGCAATAAATCCTTTCATGGAAGTGTTGAAAACAGTGTTGTTGTATAAATTAAATTAATTGGCAGTCGATTAATAACACAAAACAACACTTACTTTTAAATTTTCCTGGAACCGGTTTCTGAGGCCTTCCCTCTATCTTCAGCCGGATATCGACTTGTTCTCATTGGTGTAGCTGGCAATATTTTGTCATCGGTCTCCTCTGGTGGCGGTTCGAGGAACTTGCTGAACAAATCTTTCTGGGGGATGTCGAAATTGAATACTTTGTTCCTATTTTTTGAAATAAAGATTTGTTCCCAGGTAGACAGTTCTTCTTTTCCTGTTGTATGTTTTAGTAATTTTGGTTCTGGATTTATGTTGTGTTTTTTTTTTCCAAAAATGCGTGGCATCTGCTGATTTTTCTAATTGTTTGTATTTTATGTTCCTAAAGTGTTCCTTTGCTCTTGTTTCTAAATTTCTTTTGGTTTTTCCAATATAAATTTGACTACAGTCACAGCATTCAATTTGATATATACCAGATTTTTTGTTAGATGGAATGGCATCTTTGATGTTTGAGCAAATTAGGTTTTTTAAGGAGTAATGGTTCACTGGAGCTAGTTGAATGTTTTGTTTTTTGAAGACTTTTTTGAATTTATCAAAGGCCCATGGATGGTAAGTGAATTTTTTGAAGATCATTTTAGTTTCTGTAGCTGAGAGTGTTGTCGTTTCCTTTAGTAGTTTCTTCTTTTTTGCTAAGTTCACTTTTTTGTCTACTAGTGATTTGGGAAAGTCATTTTTCTGTGCTATTTCAATAATTAAGAAAAATACAAAATAGAATACAACAAAATTATTGAAATAGCACAGAAAAATGACTTTCCCAAATCACTAGTAGACAAAAAAAGTGAACTTAGCAAAAAAGAAGAAACTACTAAAGGAAACGACAACCCTCTCAGCTACAGAAACTAAAATGATCTTCAAAAAATTCACTTACCATCCATGGGCCTTTGATAAATTCAAAAAAGTCTTCAAAAAACAAAACATTCAACTAGTTCCAGTGAACCATTACTCTAAAAAACCTAATTTGCTCAAACATCAAAGATGCCATTCCATCTAACAAAAAATCTGGTATATATCAAATTGAATGCTGTGACTGTAGTCAAATTTATATTGGAAAAACCAAAAGAAATTTAGAAACAAGAGCAAAGGAACACTTTAGGAACATAAAATACAAACAATTAGAAAAATCAGCAGTTGCCACACATTTTTGGGAAAAAAAAACCACAACATAAATCCAGAACCAAAATTACTAAAACATACAACAGGAAAAGAAGAACTGTCCACATGGGAACAAATCTTTATTTCAAAAAATAGGAACAAAGTATTCAATTTCGACATCCCCCAGAAAGATTTGTTCAGCAAGTTCCTCGAACCGCCACCAGAGGAGACCGATGACAAAATATTGCCAGCTACACCAGTGAGAACAAGTCGATGTCCGGCTGAAGATAGAGGGAAGGCCTCAGAAACCGGTTCCGGGAAAATTTAAAAGTAAGTGTTGTTTTGTGTTATTAATCGACTCCCAATTAATTTAATTAAATCAGAGCAATATGTTATGTTGCAATATTTCATGATGCAGAAATGAATCGTAAGAATATCTGTATGCAGTCGCAGTGGTTCCAACAGGATGGTGCCACCGCCCACACAGCCAAAACGTCCATGACAGTTTTACACAGAATGTTTCTAGAGCATCTTGTTTCCCGTTTGGTGATATCAACCTCCCATCCTGTTTGCTCAATTTGTCAGCATGTGATTTTTTCTGTGGGGATTCCCGATATCCAAAGTGTATGCTAACAGGCCAACAAGAGTTGAAAAGCAACATTCATGCTGAAATAAGGGTCTGTAAAATAATGGCTAGTGTTCATGTTCATGCCGAAGATTGCTTTGCCAAAAATGGTGGACACCTGAAGGATGTAATTTATAAAACTGACTTGTGTAATTAATGATATGAAGTGTTCTTTTGAAAAGCTTCCAGTAGCTTCTTGTATTCTTTCATGCTCAAATAACATGTGCAAAATGGGTCATTGTTTCTGCTGCACCCTGTATAACATATATGGAATCTGAGTTATGAAAGCAGCTGATTTAGCTTATGCACTAAGTCATGTTTCTGCAATAACCTGGTTAATTGACTCACTCTCAAACTTACATTTATCGTCTGGCGACCGAAATCTAGAATCCAGCAGAAACAAATTAAAACTTAAGACGTAAGATAATCTAGCACATGAAAATATTTGTTTTTTTCCTTCCATTTGTTAGTTTATGTTTCACCAGTCAAACATGAGTCATGACCATACCTTACGGGCATACTGTACAAACTAATTTCTATAATTATTTTGTTTTGCCAATGTGCAACAGTGATACTGAATAAAATATGAGTGAACTGTGGAACTATTATGAAGAGATAATACTAATTATAACAGTGTTAAAAATGCACAACATTTTCATACAAAGGTAAGTCACATAATATAACAAATTTAAAGAAGTATGTTACATTCATATGCCAAGTGAATTCACAAAATTAAAATAAATAATAGTGACTAAACCTTTATGTATCTTAATTTTATATATATACACACAGTTGACCTCGGTAGCGTAGATGGTAGCATGTCTGCCTCACGTTCAAGAGGTCCCATCTCGGTCAGGGTGAGTTACCTGGATAAGGTTTTTTCGGTTTTTTTTTCCCTTATCCTTCAAGACGAATGTCAGGTAACTGTAAGCTCCATGGTCCCTGGACTCATTTGAGCACCATTTCACCCAATTCATTCACCATCCGATATAACTTAATGTTGGGGCGGATGTAAATTAAAGGGAAAAAAAACACAGTTGAACCTGATTTAAACATATATCAAGGGGAAGAGGAAAGATTAGTTATAACTCAGAATTACGTACAAATGAGATTTTGATAATGCATCATTTTTTTAAACAAAATAATACAGTGGACCTGCATGTGTAAAACTTAACAAACAATAAGGATATGAATGAAGCAAATATTATTTAGAAATTGGTCCCGCTTTAAAATATTCAGCTAATTTGGTCTGTTTCAGTTTTCTTGCTTTACATGCATACAAATTATTTTATAAAATATACTAATGGATTTACAGCTTTTTCACTACAAATTTTCGCACTATGTAGTGTCTACACAGCGAGTTATCTTGATGACTGTACATACAATATGTGCAAGATTTCTTGAGCGTTGGATTTACAGTGTGGTGCGGGCAGAGGGGAAGAAGAGAAAGGTAACACGCTTTTGTTTCTACAGTGTGGTCAACCTAGAAAAACACAACTCAGCCAAACTGCAGTAAGATAAGCGAATATATGTGCCAAAGGTGGCAACAAACAATTGAACTCCATCCGATATGCTGTATGCTTATATATTTACTGTTATGAAACACATAAAAGTAGAAAACAAATATTATGACAGCCAGGGGCGGCCGGTGAGGCACAGTATTGGCGGTGCCATAATTAAATGAATGAATAAATAAATAAATAAATAAGTGAATGAATAAATAAATTAAAAAATAAATAAGGGCTGTTAAAATATAAATTTGTGTACCAATTTTGAACGATTTAGGTACTCTTATCAATAATCCATCCTATTTTATAATATACTGTAGCAAACAGAACGTACGGGGAAACGGAAATAGATATTTATTACATCCGTACTCTTGTTATGCACAGGTGTAACGAGCACAGTAAAAGTTTGATAATACAATTCATGGGGAATGTGATACGAAGCGTTCGTGTACGATTTCGCGACAGAGAGTCAATTATCTTAAGTTCCGTGTTTTACTGCACTCTAGCGGATAAAGCATAAGTTATGTGCCAGAGAAATCTCGGCACCACCTTCCCCCATAAGAAGCTGTGTATAAGCAAACATCGTAGCCCTTAACACAGACGCTTATGAGCGTAGATGGTGCCGTTCTGGAATCGGCACCAATCCATGGAAAACAACCAGGACAAAGCGCTTGTGTTTAACGCGGCTATTCACAGGAGGGAGCAGATACTCAGAAACAATCTTTTTGCGCAATTCCTATACACTTCTCTTTCTTTCGTTTTCATACAGATGGTGCCATGGCACAGCGACACTACCTCAGAAGCCGCCCCTGATGACAGCTATAAACACTCACTCGCTTTGTGATTTTTTGATTTCCAAGTCTACTGCATCACTTTCATCGCTGGTATCCTCTAATGTGTTAATAATTTCATTAATTGTATGTTCTATTACACCATCATTTCTCCAATATTGCATTTCCAGCTCTTGGACCTTCGTATTGTATCCTTACCAATCCGTCGCTTCTATAGCAAGTTTCTGCAGATTTGTGGCTCTCGTTAACATTGTGTACTTTGTAAACATTCTTTATTTTTACCCATGCCAGCTCAATTGCATTCAAATCACAGTTATATGGAGGTAGACGACAAATAGTGTGTCCCCTTTTGAGAGCCATAACATTGACAACATAGTCTTGCTTTTACATTTGTTGTAAACTTGTTAGCTAATAATTAACTTCAAAATTGCTCAAAATGAAATGGCATACATGTGAATGCTTAGCATATTAGCCACTGGATGTCACAGTGTGTAGCGCACTTCCTGTTTCAAAGTTGTCATCTGTGTTTACGGAAATAGGCGAAACCTACCGAATGAGAACTTGGGAGCCAAACGCTCAAGAAATCTTGCGCATATAGTAGTGCATATAAGCAATTCCTAAGTCACAAGCAATTTTGATTTGGGTTTTGTGTCTTTAAGTGCCACCTCTCCTACGAATTATACTTTCTGATCTAGCATATAGCATTTCCTTTATCTTTTCAACTTGGATTATTAAAAGAAACAGCCGTCCGATATGACGTATCGTTGGAGGACGTAAATAAAAATAAAAACCAACAGAACTGAAAAACAAAACTACTGCTCAACAGTAAATAATAAATACCGAAAATTATCTTTATTTCTAATTTGTTTCTACGACATTATTGCATCAAAAGACCCATATGAGCTAATGCCTTTATCTTCTGTTTATGATGTCGATAGCTGCTCGTTCAGCTTGCGTCTTTGTCAGCAGCAATAAGGAAAGTGTACTTCGAGTCTCTTTTAAGATAGCGTATGCTGTATACTTATTTAGTTACGTAAAACTCATTGAAATTTAATACATATAACTGCAAATTACATATAAATAAGATTTTATTAACATATTCAACATGAAAAATTCAATGCCATGGCCGGGATTTGAACCACGGATTTCCTGGTTTCCATCCGGTAGCTCTTACCCACTGAGCTACCATGGCCAACTTGGCGTCATGACATTAAATTCTCCATTTGACTCATATATTTCTACATTATATTATTTCCAGGACCTGCAAATATTTAATGGGTTATGTATGAAGCAGGTTCAATTATGTGTTTATATACACAGGGTGGACTATTTAACTTCATACAGTACAATATCTCCAAAACTAAGCACTGTAGAAAGAAAGTCTTGAATAAAACTTGCTTGATATTATAAGGGAAAGTAAATGCCATTATTCAGTATTTTATTTGGAGGACATTTTGATGGTCATTTTAGGGTTAATTGAATTTTTTTAAATAGTAACCTACCTTTTTTAAGATAAATGTCTTCCGGGCTTGAAGGCCGTGGTCTAATATCTGTTTCATATAACCTTGCCCGGCTGAAATGTATCACTCCGCATTCACCAACCCTCCCCCTCGCCCTAATTGGCTAATGCTTTCGCGTCATAGGCCATAGGCGGTGCCTTCCTGTCACATTTCGTAATAATTGCTGGGAAGATAAATAAAATCATACAAAAATCATACAAATAAGGATATGAAGGCCTGCAAAAATACAAGTTTATAATGAACTGAGCAAATTGAAACAGAATGACTGAGCAATGAAACTGAAAGAGTTTATAATTTCAAAAATGCTTGTCTTTCAGTCTTAAAAGTCGTGTCACACCATACTTTACTTTTCGTGTGTTCTTCGTGTATATTTTGCGATTTGTATCTCGGTGCAGTGTGGTTGTCCTTAAAATAGCGTCTTCGCCACACAGCAATATCGCCTCTGTCTTTTAGCACATTTTTCTTGCCTCTTTTTTCATTCACAAATCCCAGCTGTATAAGCAATCTGCTGAAATTTGGTAAATCTGCATCCTCATTTACAGCAGACGAAATGTTACTTATGTTAGGGAATTCGTTTCTAAAGAAAAACTACACACATGACGACGCACAACACTTTTCACGTATTTTCTCCGAGCACGCACTTTTGTTTATTCCTGCTTTTGCCTGGAGTGGTAAGTTTTCCTGTTTCCTCAATTTCATGTCGCGATGTTCCTACGGATCTAACACTCACACCGGTAACTTCAGAGCACAGCTGTTCGACTTCTCTCACTGACAAAGACGAATTCTTCTCTGTGAGTGCATTAAACACATGCAACACAATTCTTTTTTCGCCTGTTTGTAAATGATTATCCTTGCGATACTTCAGCGAAAAACTGGCGGTAGACTCTGCCATTACACATATAATAAGTACATGCGCAATAAAAGATCAATAAATTAATTTAGCTCCCGCACTCTCGAATGGCGATGCATGACTAATCCAGTTCAAAACAAGGTCAGTGATAAAAGTCATATAAACAAATGTCACCACTACCGCTAAATCACGTGCTATCGTGCCATGTGCTTGAGAGCAAAGGAACCTCCTCTTTACTTCGTTTAAGAATTAACATGCATTTCAGATAAATTAACTCTGTTGCGTAATATATTTAATTAAAACAGTTAAGAAAATATAAATTTGACAATTCTCTTCCAACATATAATGATATATCACCATGTTAAATAACGAACTAATTTTTACCGAACGACAGTCATTACCACAACAGCAACCAATGAGAGGTGATTAGGTCACGTGACCGTTAAGAGATACTGGGCAATCTTATGTGAAACAAGGTATAGAAGATCTTGAGTGAACCGACGTTTCGCCAGAAATTGCGCCTAGCATCATCAGGGTTGATCCGTCTGCTGTGGAAGTCAGAAGTCGAACTTCTAGACCATGGCCCACAAGCCCGGAAGAGAACACCGGCCGTGAAAGCCTCAGGTTATATATCACCTTTTTTATTTTGTTTTCTCACTCCTCATAAAAAACCAAATAACTTTTCTATAAAGCACTTTGCAATTGTTCTTACAGCAACGTAAATAACAAAGAAAATTCTGAACAGTTGCCCCATTCAACATAGTGCAGCGTAATAGGAGGCAACAAGTAACAAACATCATTTTCTTTCAATTTGTTGAGCGTTTGGAAGCATGCTCAGTTGGCTGCAGGTTAAAACAGACCAACTTTCTCAACTAGAAAAGGTGGAAATGGTTCTTATTTACGGGGAGTCTAGGAGAGATGCTGCACAGGCTATTCTTCTGTATGCGGAGAGGTTTCCTGATAGAAGAATTTCATCAAGAGCTTCACTTTATCGTGCGATAAAGCAATTCTCTGAAGAACGAAGTGTCCAGTTCTCTCGAATTAGTATCCAGTGCAGGAATATACAAAAGCAGTGTTCTGAGAATACTGAAGTGGCATAAATTCAATCCCTACCTCAAGTCATTACATCAAGAACTACATGGTGACGATTTTCTGAATAGAAAATAATAACTTTTATCAAATTATGTTCTTTATGCCACTCGCCAAGGTTATAAGGCTAGTGAACGCTGGCCAATGCTCAAGCGGAGTGCTGTTCCCATGCGTAGAGCATGTACCGGCAGAGGTTCTGTACATAAGAGTACGTTTTACACGCCATCAAAGGGTGTGCCTAATTTTCCCATAGTTAAACAACACATTAAATATCCCTAAAACATTAAAATCTTATCTTAACACACGTAACACCAGTGGAACAGCAAGCACGGTTTCCAATCCAGTAACTCGCTTTCCAACGTAGTGATATTCTGTGTAGCTACCTCTCATCAATATTTGTCTAGTGAACAAAATGGTTTATAAAAAACTATTTATTTTGTAATGAGGAATAAGGAAATTAAATAAAAATGTTGTTTCCCAATTACGATAAGTAACTTGAACTTCAAATGACCATCCATGGATGATCCAACCAATCATGCTCTTCGTACACGGCCATTTAGCATTTTTGTTGCTATTTACGTTAGTGTAAGAACAAATGTTAAGTGTTAAATTTCGAAATGTTAAGTGCTTTATACAAAAGTTATTTAGTTTTTTTATGAGTGAGAAAACAAAATAAAGAAAGCTAGGTTCCCATTTAAAAAAATTGATTTTTTTTGGGGGGGGGGGGATTTACGTCCTCCAATGTTAAGTTATATCAGATGGTAAATGAATTGGATGAAATGATGCTCAAACGAGTCCAGGGTCCATGGAGCTTAGAGTTACCCAACATTCATCTTGAAGGATAAGGGAAAACTCGGAAAAAACCTTATCCAGGTAACTCACCCTGACCGAGATTCGAACTTGGGACCTCTTGAACGTGAGGCAGACATGCTACCATCTACACTACCGAGGTGGGCTAAAAAATTGAACTGATCCTAAATTGACCATCACAATGTCCTCCAAATAAAAGACTAATGGCATTTACTTTCCCCATAATACCAGGTGATTTTTATTCAAGATAGAGCTTAGTTTGGGAGATATTGTACTGTCTCAAGTTAAGTGGTCCACCCTATATGTGTGTGTGTGTGTCAAATATATAAGTGAAGTTTTAACCACTATTACTTATTATAATCTATGAATTATATTTGCTTCACTGTCAATAGCTTCAATTTTTTAGGTTTATACCAAGTGAAGTTTACAGAACCACTATTGAAAAAGTAATGAATGAGTTTGGTATGCTATCAAAAATGACAATGTGTACATGTGAAAATAATGAGCAGAAACAAATTTGATTACATGCATTTAAACCCATAAAACTACTAATAAGAACGTAATTCAGTAAACCAGCTATTGCCTTTACAACTTTTTATAAAGTGAGTATCGAGTATCAGAGCTTAAAAATCTATATCAGTATCAAGTATAGAGAAATAGTGGTATCCAACGATCACTAATAATATCTTTTACATAGAAGGTCTATCACGTGTATGGATCACTTTGTGTCTTTTGAGGTCACTTGTTGTATTGAAGCATTTTCCACATATGCCACAACCATATGGTTTTATACCAGCATGGAACTTTTTGTGAGTTTTAAGACTACTCAATTGTGTAAAACACTTCCCACATGTATCGCATACGTGTGGTTTCTCCCCAGCATGAACCAGCAAATGAGATTTCAAACTGTGGGCATGTGTAAAGCGCTTGCCACACAAGTCACAAACATGTGGTTTCTCCCCTGTATGTGTCAGTTTATGGGTTTTCAAGTGACTGGAGCATGTAAAACCTTTCCCACATGTATCACAAACATATGGCTTTTCCCCAGTATGTACAAGTCTGTGTGATTTGAGATTATGGACATGAGTAAAACCCTTTCCACATGTATCACAGGCATGTTCTCTCAAACCAGAATGAGAGAGTGTGTGTCTCTTTAATTTACTGAGATGTACAAAAATCTTTCCACAAGTATCACATATGTGGTCAACTTTGGGCTTGTTTCTTCTACGTCGTCTTGAAGATTTAGAGGAAATGTTCCCAGATGGCTTATGACCAAAAGATACACCAGGTGGAAATATTATTGGAATACCCATGCTGCCACTGCTGCAGTTTCTTCTGGATGAACATCTTTTTCTGCAAAGAGAGAACAATGAAGTATGATCTATACTATTGTACCAAATAAGACCAACATAAGCATTAAATAAGCAATAAAATGATTAATAGGAACAGGCAAAAATGAGGTTTCATTATTTAAAGCTTTGAGCTTTTGGCCACTCCAAGCTCTATGCCCTTCCTCAGGAACTGAATGAAAAAGCTGGCCGACAATCCCCATACATATATGCCATTCATCATATGGGTAGGACTTGCGTCACCCCACTGCATAGCTGTCTGCCATTAGTTTGGCTGCCTGCCTCGGTAGTGTAGATGTTAGTGTGTCTGCCTCACATTCAAGAGGTCCCAAGTTCGAATCTTGGTTAGGGTGAGTTACCTGGATAAGGTTTTTCCGGGGTTTTCCCTTATCCTAATGGACGAATGTTGGGGAACTCTAAGCTCCATGGACCCCGGACTCATTTGAGCATCCCTTCACCCACTTTCATTCATTGTTCAATATGACTTAACATCGGAGGATGTAAATTACAAAAAAAAAGGTTTGGCTGGTTCACAGGAAGGGTGACCTCACATTTTTCTGCACTTTCTGCACAGTCCGTATCTGGATAAGAAAATGCAAAACAATGTGACAGCCTTCCTGTGAACCAGTTGCAGACACTATGCAGTCATTGACTGGGATGACACAGGCTCTATCCACATGCTGAAGGCTATATACATGAAGACAGTCAGCCAGCTTTTTGCAAGCACATTTGGGGTCTTTCTGCGAGGGTGTAGGGGGCAATTGCCTCCTTGTATCCCATGCTGAGCTCTGGGATGCCTGTTCACCTAAAGCTATATCTCTTCCGATCCCTCATCATCCATCTAATGCTATACGCCTTGAAATCTGGGGCATGGCTGCAAAAGCTGGCTATGCTACCTCCAAATGGCGCAGAACGCAGGACTCTATTTCATTGATTCTGTTGGCCGTTAGTTTCCTGTGAGACTACTTCATAAAGCCCCTTTTCTCCCTTAAGTGGAGGATGAAACTAGGCATTGGGCCACGAAATTATACACAACATTACCACAACATCTAAGTGCCCTTATTAGGTCTCTAGGGGAATAGAATCCCAGAGAACGCCGCTTCAGGCATCATCAAGAACTCCACATGGCATATGGACACCCAAAATGACAATGGAGCACCCTCTAACAGCAGCTCAAGCTGAGCTCCATAATATTTCTATTCAGAGAGTACTTGGCATCTAAATTAACCAATCAGAACGCTTTATCCTATGTACACCAAGGTGTAATGGGTACTGTGTTCTACATGCAATAGTTCTGAGGGGCAACAAGCACCCTCCTCCTATCAACTTAAACTTCAAAAAGATCACCCTACAAAACACCATCCTAAAAAATTCCTATCTGTGGTAAAACACTATTAAGGGCGGGCACGCAATAAAATCATTCTTGCTTGCTAAAGCCAGAGTGACATACAGATGGAGCTTTTTCATTCAGTTCCCGAGGAAGGCCTTGTACATTTGTACAAGCAAATTACAGAAGAACCTACAAAAATAAACATTATTAGCCAGAGAAAACCACACAAATGTAATATATCATTTTTTTTTCTTTGTGTGTTACATGATGACCACCGCAATTAAACTCAACTAATAGTTCTGCTTAGGAAGACATGCTCAGCTATTCCCAAGTTCAACTGCGTCTTAACTTACTTATGCATTACACTTACATGACCTCTACTCTTGTACAAACTATTCTTACAAGTGCTTAATCCTCTATATACTTCAGGTTAATCAAGATAAACATTTGCAGAAATTATTTTATTGCTAATTTTCTTGTAGGTCAAGGGGAACATGGGAATACAGTAGGCTTTAAGTAATAGTCAAATTCCATTGTGTAAGGACTATGATACAATGAAGCACAAAATTAATATAATTTTGAGTCGAACTAATACTCAATGCTCCACTTATTGCTAGTATTATGCAATAAGTGGAGCATTGAGTATTAAACATAAGGATCTACTCCCATTAGTCTTGGACCCGTAGGACCAGAACCCGGGCCTCTCGGGTATATTTACCGTAGGACAGTACCTATTTTATAAACTGCCCCCCCCCCCCCCCCCGCTGCACACCGCAGACGGAACGGAAGTGGATATGCCACTTACGCGCCAGTCCTTAATGAACCAGCTACCAAAAACCTTGGTAGGGCTGCCAGTGATCTAGCACACCAACTACTAGCTGTGCAGGCTAGTTCCCGGGACTTATGAGGCAACCCTCTACCCCCTCCGGGCGGCCGAAGCCTGGCCGGAGGTACCCAATTTCCCGTGGGTGGCAAGAACACACTGCCCCCTCGAGTCCAACCCAATCCGAACAGCTCCCAAAGGGAGGGGCTCGAATGTTCGGCCCGAGGTTCCTCTAGTAACGTAAGAGGTACCACGAGTACTAGGTGTCCGCAGCGCCCGCACCTTGGCAGCTGAAAGGGACGAATCCCTCCCCTGAGCATTGAGTATTAGTTCGACTCAAAATTATATTAATAGTCAAATGTTTTAAAGCTAGTCTCTATGTGATGGCTATGAAATTTCATTCCCTTTTTATGGCCAAAAGATAAAAAAACGAATAATGACTTCCCATTTGAGAAAAGTATTAGTATTGGAAAATTCAAACAAATAAAAAGGATATTAAAATTAGGCAAATGAGTCAACCTTATATACACTTTTCTCAAATGGCAGCACAACACCAAGCTGCAGGCAGGCATCAGTTACACCACCAGTTGATCACAGAATTGAAGATAGGGAAGAAGTACCTAGAAACTAGTCTTCATAAAAAACTTATAAGTGGAGAAAAGTGTATACAAGGTTGACTCATTTGACTAATTTTAATAAAAATGGCATTCTTTCTGAAATACTTAGTTTTATTCTATATTAAAATAAAAAGGAATTTCTACAAAATGGTTCAGTGCACAAAATAATAAGATTTGTTGAACATAATGTGTATATATGGATTAATACAATGCTATACTGATCAGCAAGTATGATCGTCTTTTGCATAAACCATCAGTGAAGGATTCCTTGATTGGCATGTAAGTGTGTAATATTATCCAAAAACTGTCCACAAAGAGTGTAGGTACATAGTTCAGATGCCCAGGTAGGTTTAACAAGATCTACATTTTTTGTGTAGTAAAATTTTGACTCTAATTACAGATTATGCAAAACTTATACAGAATGAAGAATATTTCTGCGGATATTCTCAAAAAACTCAAGATATGCAATTCATTTATCAAGAACATATCTTAAATATATGACATTTAATGAAAATCAGTAAAAGCCATTTTTAAGAAAATCAGAACGTTTGAAAAATGTTCTATGTAAAGAGTAGTATGAGGTGAAGGGATTTTTTTCAAAATCTTGTCACATCCTTGGAAAATGCTGAATTTAAGATCAAGTTTGGACAGTCACGACACACTCGCACACACCTTTTTCTAAAAATACTTTTTGGATTCAAGATACCTCAAAACTTACGAGGGCTGTTCAATAAAGAATGATAACAATTTCTTTTTTGACAACGCACCTTTACTCATCCTCATAATTTTGATGGTCATTCTCAAAAGTCTCCCCTGAATGTGATGCACTTATCCCAGTGTTTCTGCCAGTCTTCAAAGACATGCTGGAAACCATTTTTGAGAGACTCTTCAAAATCGCCTCTGCAGCCTTCACCACTGCTTCTGATGATAGATAATGCCTCCCACGAAGGCGTTTCTTCAAGTTAGGGAATAAAAAACAGTCACATGGGTCTATATCCGGACTATAGGGAGGGTGAGGGATGCACTTCAAGTTTATTTTTGCAAGATACTCAGCAACATTGGCAATAAGCGGCCACGCATTATCATGGTGCAGTATCCAGCCTGCTTCACGGAAATGTGGCAACCAATGAAATGTTCAGTATTTCAGAAAGTGATCTTAAGGTAATTCATCGATCCTTTCTCACAATGGCAGCAGCATTGTTGATGTTTTCTTCCGTAAGAGCAGTAACTGGAGCACCGGGTCCACCTTCCTTTGAAATTGATTGTCTCCCCTATTTAAACATTTTAAACCAGTTTCGAGCTGTGCTGTAGGGAAGAACAGACTCTCCATAGGCCTCCCGTAACATTGTATAGGCCTCCACTGAAGATTTGTTGAGATGAAAGCAGAATTTCAAAGCCGCATATTGTTCCTCGCGTGTTACCTCCATTGCAATGGTAGGCGATACTGAACATGTCTGAACTTGCCTGGTTCTCACAGGCGGGAACCAGGAGTACCAACAATGAAAGTACTACAGCATGTTTGTTTCACATTAAGCTAATAGAATATAATAAGATTGAATTTAGTGCAAAAAATTATGACCGTAAAAAAATTATGATCATTCTTTATTGAACAGCCCTCGTACGTTTGCAGTAAAATATCAGTATCAAATGTTTGGGTGGAAAGCAATGCCTTCTCTACTACAATGTATGTGATAAAAATAAACATCTCTCCTGAGAAAACAAACAATAAACTAAAAGGTATTATAATTACTGACCTGGATGTAGCTGCAGAATTATTCTTTTGCATCTGCTCATCATCTGAAATACTCTCGTCGCTGCTATCTTCGCAAACATCACTGTCATCCTCATCATTATGCTCCCAGTGTTTGTTTCTTTCATTCTCGCTCTTCTGCACAAAGTAGTTCAAGCTATTAGTTTAACAATGACTTTATAAACAAGCATGCATGCACACATATACAATAGGAATTGCACCTGGCCTTCTGATATTATTAACTCCTGAATGTTAAATTACAATTACAGTTGAACCTGATTTATATATGAATTTTCTATGTATATCAAGCAAAGAGGAAATATTACTTTTTCTTTTGTTTCAGTGGACGAAAGCAGCCTGCTCAGTTTGTGACTTTTGGCATATGCTCATTTTAAAATATTAAAAGCAGAAGCATTATTAACAGTGAATTATTCTTCATATTTATGAGTCACTATGTTTACACTCAAACTTCACTTACTTGTTGTTGAATTTTCTCTAAGTTTTTATCTTCAGTTTTTCTTTTCTCTTCATCATGTTCCTTATGATGGCTGGGTTGAATCCATTTAATACCGCTATGTCTTTTATGTGTTGTTGTTCTTTCAAAAACTCATCCTTACTCAGTGGGATATTGTATAGCCGGTGAATTACTTATGATGGCTGGGTTGAATCCATTTAATACCACTATGTCTTTTATGTGTTGTTCTTTCAACTTAGAGAAGATTCTCTAAAATTACTAAACCTGCAAGATAATCACATCCAATTTACTATGGAAGTAGAAAGAGACAACACCCTACCCTTTTTGGACCTCAAGATAACTAGAAATCGTCATGGTGTAGATTTTGGAATATACAGGAAGCCCACACACATAGATAATTACATAAAGAAAAATGAATACAACCCAGTTTCACATCAACTAGCTGCCTTTAGAAGTCTAATTCACCGGCTATACAACATACCACTGAGTAAGGATGAATTTTTGAAAGAACAACAACACATAAAAGACATAGCAGTATTAAATGGATTCAACCCAGCCACCATAAGGAACATGATGAAGAGAAAAGAAAAACTGAAGATAAGATCAAAAAATACCACTCTCACACCACTTAAAAACACAAATTGGCAATATAGAAAATTCACCTACCATCCATGGGCTTTTAGAAAATTTGAACGAATCTTCAAAAGCCTAAACATAAAACTAGCACCCCAAAACAAATTCAGTCTGAGGAACCTGCTAAATAAACCACTGAAAAATACAATCCCCAACAATTTGAAATCAGGAATTTATCAGATTAATTGTGAAACCTGTGAAAAAAGCTACATAGGAAAAACTAAGAGAAACTTGTTAACCAGGCAAAAAGAACACCAGAGGAACATTAAGTTGAAACAAACAGAAAAATCTGCAGTTTCACACCATTTTTGGACAGAAAACCACAACATTGGCCACAACATTAAACTGTTAAAATCTTTAAGTACACCCATAGAATTGGATATTTGGGAAAAAAATATTCATAAACAAAAACCGTGATGAAGTTATAAATTTTGAAATCCCGGCATTAAATGAAGTATTAAAACTTAGTGCCCCTAACACCAGATGGCAGAGTGATCGGAGCTCCGTAGTAGCGGAAGAAGAGAAAGGTTCATTTAGTCACCAAACAGCTGAGAATGAGATCGAATGATCTTGAAAACGTTTCAATTATACAAGTAAGTGAAGTTTGAGTGTAAACATAGTGACTCATAAATCAAACTCAAATATGCTCATTTAACTACGTAAAACTTTGTCATATTTCACTGAAATTGAATATGTATAACTGTGAATTATGTATAAATGCATTATGTATATTAACATGTTTCTAAATTATTTTTTTTCTGGGAGCTGTAAACATTTACATATAAATGGGAATTATGTATAACCGGGTTTCGTATAGAACAGGTTCAACTGTATTTGATTTTAGAGGCTTGAAACAATGAAGTTATAGATTTAAATAAACTAACACTGTTTAGCAACACTAAGGTTACTGCAAAACAGGAATGAACATAAGGTGGGACTAGGCGTGGCTGGTCTATCGCTGACTAGTCAATGAGGTAAGTGCGACGTTGTACGGTTCAACACACAGACCCACTCGCTTTGCCAAACCCTATGGCTAATTTCTTTGTGTGCTCAAAAGCTACTAATTACAGAATTATTTTGTTGCTGTCATTTCATAGATATTTTTTCTGAGCGTGACTGTAAAAACCCCATGTTTGTAGCACATCTGGTTTCGGAAATAGGGAAAGATAAGATGCATGACTACAAAGAAAAGAATCAATAGCGTCTCTGAAGAAAAACAGTCACAGGATGCTTCATTTTGTAACCTGCATTCAGTAAAGTGATGGTTTTTTTAAGAGTGCAGGCGTGCTTTTCAAAGTTAGTAAATATGTGACCTATCAAGCCCAGTAGTAGTGTGCCTAGTAATGACTACAAGACATCTCATACAATTTTACATAAGCAGGCTAGAAATATTATTTTTCTGTGTATTCCTTTTTCAAACAGGTGTCAAAGACATTTTTGAAAGTACAAATTTTGCTCAGAGTTGAGAATTAATGACACAAGCTTGTCACATGAGTGCTCATTCTGTGACGAACATTGTTAACGAAGGCAAACAGTTCACCAAATTAGGAGAATTTTCCATATTTAGGCCCCCTGGAAAACATTAAGCAGCTAAAAAACGTGCAACCAGATGATTTTCAAAAGTGTGTTTTACATAGAAAAATTTATGATTTATGACAAGGGTGAATATCCACAACCAAAAGGCTGACCAATTTAATGAGGGAGAAAATAGAATATATGGATAAATATTAAAAGCAGAAGCATTATTAACAGTGAAGTATTCTTCATATTTAAGTTTGAATTTATGAGTCACTATGTTTACACTCAGTCTTCACTTACTTGTTGTTGTATAATTGAAACGTTTTCAAGATCATTCGATCTCATCCTCAGCTGTTTGGTGACTAAATGAACCTCCCTCTTCTTCCACTACTACGGAGCTCCGATCACTCTGCCATCTGGTGTTAGGGGCACTAAGTTTTAATACTTCATTTAATGCCGGGATTTCAAAATTTATAACTTTATCCCCAACAATTTGAAATCACGAATTTATCAGATTAATTGTGAAACCTGTGAAAAAAGCTACATAGGAAAAACTAAGAGAAACTTGTTAACCAGGCAAAAAGAACACCAGAGGAACATTAAGTTGAAACAAACAGAAAAATCTGCAGTTTCACACCATTTTTGGACAGAAAACCACAACATTGGCCACAACATTAAACTGTTAAAATCTTTAAGTACACCCATAGAATTGGATATTTGGGAAAAAATATTCATAAACAAAAACCGTGATAAAGCTATAAATTTTGAAATCCCGGCATTAAATGAAGTATTAAAACTTAGTGCCCCTAACACCAGATGGCAGAGTGATCGGAGCTCCGTAGTAGTGGAAGAAGAGGGAGGTTCATTTAGTCACCAAACAGCTGAGGATGAGATCGAATGATCTTGAAAACGTTTCAATTATACAACAACAAGTGAAGACTGAGTGTAAACATAGTGACTCATAAATTCAAACTTAAATAAGAATATATGGACTTAGTATCTTCTATTATAGTATTCTGAATTCTCTTGGGTTCAAATATAGGAGAACCAATGTTGGTCATAAATTTCTGCTTGAAAGAAGCAATATTGTTGCTGCAAGACTAACATTTCTGTGCACAATGCACAACAATAGAAGTATATGTGATTAATGGTGTAAAAATGCTTCATAAATACATATTCGTATCTTCTGTATTTATTAAGTATTATAATGAAACAAAAATTGGTTTAAAGTCCATTCCAGGCAGTATAATTATAATTAAGGCATCATTAAAGTAGAAACTATATTCACAAATCGTTGAAATGTCACCATTTTGTTTCATTGTAGCAAACACCATTCTTTCGTTAAACACATTTGAGTTATTTTGTTTTGTGTGCATATGAACGACAGCTGTGTAAGTGAACTGCTATCCAGTTCAAGGTTTTAAGGTTCAGTTTATGCTACCATGTGATAATCATTGTATATGTTCTAACACACATGCTGAAATATTAAGCAAAATTCTCTGTAAGCATCTGTATATACATCTCAGATCACTTTCTAGGTGGATTCTTGAGACAAAGACAGACATATCTTCCATCTCTGTCGCCCGCTCGCTGTGGAACTGGCAATGCCAAGAGAGTAGGATCACTGTATTGGTTGAACCCATGTACATTCTTATTTTGTAGCTACTCTATTTTGCTTATTTGTACAATGTTTCTAGGATCCATTTGCTGTTGTTAGGACAAATAGATTGCCAGGAACACTGACATCATCCACTTCATGAGAAAATAGGAGACTTTAGTGCTGTGATGAATTTGCTGAGTATAATTTTATGGATATTTTGAAATTCATTACTGTTCTATGTTTTTTAATTATAAATATATTTTCCTTGTTGGAAAGTTTTAATTCATTTTGTAGAAATTTCAACAATTTTGTGTGGTTTTTCTTTCTCTAGCATGTATTTACTGTAACAGAAGTACTGATTTCAACCAAAATGTGATAAAATCTTTTTAAACCACTTGTCAAACTATAAAAACACTTCAGCTCCACTTACATTGATACCGAAATTATGGTTTGCCAGAAGCAGTCATGATAGATGTCAAAGGAATGTTGGTTCTTTGTCAAGACCAGGGCAAGGCCAGTTGAGTTAGGGAAAGTGTCTAACAAAGCCGTGTCAGAAACAGTGTCCTTAGAAGATTTCTAAATGAATTGTCACTTGACGAGTATGAATAGGGAATTCTTTGGATCGTGTACAATGGCGACCAAAACAGCCACAAAGGGACTTTGTTTAAAAAAAAGTTGAGAGGGAAAGTTAGAGATATACACGCGTGCAGCTGTGGTTAGGGGGCAGTCTTCGGCGTGTAGCCGATGGAGGCAGTTTGCGACTAGGAAGCCATTATAAACATTCTTCGGCATGCAGCCGCTAAGAGAGGAGTCTGAGACGTGAAGCCTATTAGAGCGGTCAACTTGTTCTGTCTTGAATATTTGTCGGGTCATAAAAATTTATCGAGTAATAAACGATTAGCATTCAATAATTCTAAACCGAGATTGGTAACCCTCGGTCGGCAGCTTCCATTTCGAGGTTTGAAAAGAAGAAGCAGTGAATAAATAATTTGGAGACGGGCACTCCAGTGTTGTAAAATTTCCTTCTCACACCCATCCACGCATACCCTGAGAGAATCGTCATCGTTCACCAATTTTATCTGCTTCAAACTGGCACACAACGTGGAGCTTTGGTAACCATTGCTCGCCATTACTGCTTCAACATTTAAAATTAGGACATGTTTCAAGGACCACGCGTCCCCATCATCAGCTGATGTTGGGGACGCGTGGTCCTTGAAACATGTCCTAATTTTAAATGTAAGTGGAGCTAAAGTGTTTTTATAGTTTTACAAGTGGTTTAAAAAAAGTTTATTGTTAAAGCTCCACTGTTTATAAATACTTCTATTTTATAATTGTAACAAAAAGTGATACTTATTGTAGAACCTGTACATGCATACAAACTTGTATTATAATCTATACCAGGCTGTTCCAACAAGCATTGTGATGGCCTTGGCACTAAGATTCTCCCACTGATTCAGTCCTTGGTAATCAACCCCCTGCACCACATCTGACATTTTCTCGCTCAACCCACTGCAATATAATCAACAAGAATTTCCTCGCCTTCATTCACTCTGTTCCTGAGCAATTATTTTCTTTAATGAATTTCAACAAACACAAGAAGAATCCTCTTTATCAGATTACCGCTTAAATCTGTTTTAAGAATTCATTCATTAAACATTATCAACCCATAGATAGTAAAATTAGTTATATCTGAAAACTACCAAAAGTTGCATACAGTGAATCTTAATTCTTAGTATAAGAAATTAACCTTAGATTGAACCTTTGTCATAGTGATTGTACGTCTTTTAGAGTTTCGAAACAATCTGTAAGATAAGAGTAGAACCTTGTTTACCTGGATCAACTGGGTCCAGGACCAAACTGAGTTAACAAAAATCCAGGTTATCCAGAGGATGGAAAAAGCATAAAAATACAGTACATCACTGAAATATTTTTAACCGCTTCAGGATGATGATGATGATGATGATGATGATGATGATGATGATGATGATGATGATGATGATGATGATATATAAGGGCGCTCAACTACGGCGGTCATCAGCGCCCTTTAAAAAACTAGTCATGGCAAAAGCCAGATATAAAACTTTCTAAAAACTATACAAGATTAACAAAACCTATTAAAAATACACGAACATAAAAAAAATCAATCAAACCCTACTAAAAATTTCGTTCACTAAATCCTAAACTCTAAACTAGAAAAGAATCTAAAAGAATCTAATCGTCTCCACGCACGGCCTACACGTGGGTGGGCCTGTTGACCGTCTCCCTCAGCCACGATGAGGAGCCCACACGAAGGAGACTGTTGGCTCGGGACCCCGGGTGCGCCAAACCCGTACCTACCGAAGTAGGCCCCTGGGGGGCCGCTTCAGGATAGTCATTTAAACTCTGCATGGGCAGGGAACGGATATCCAGCCCACCTCGGTAGCACAGATGGTAGCGTGTCTGCCTCACGTTCAAGAGGTCCCGAGTTCGAATCTCGGTTAGGGTGAGTTACCTGGATAAGGTTTTACCGGGGTTTTCCCTTATTCCTGAAAGACAAATGTCGGGTAACTCTAATCTCTAGGGACCCCAGCCACATTTGAGCATCCTTTCATGCATTTCATTCATCGTCCTATATGACAATGTTGGAGAACATAAATTAAAAAACGGATACCCAATAAACAGCACCAAGGCATTAAATTTGTTAAATGCTGTAAAAATGCTTAATAAACACACATTCATATCTTCCATATTTATTAAGTTATTTTAGCGAAATAAAAACTAGTTTAAAACACATTAAAGACAGTGTACAACAGTGGTATCATTGAGGGGAAACAAGGTGGTTACCTTTTCCCCGTCCTAGTTAAGCTTCACAGGTGACGTAATAAATACTGGGGTGTGGAAGAGTGTGAGGAAGATTCAGTGGCGGTTGTTAAACTACTTATATTTTTATGTGCATAATGTGTATTGAATACCATTGTGAATTACACTTTTATAGCTACATGTTATAATTGCCGCATCGTAAGTTGGTGATTGGCGTTTTGCCTCCACGTGCTATTCAGCTGCGAAAACAAGGAGAGGGAATAAACACGTCACTGACATGTCATTGCGGTCGCCTAGCAACCAACAATCCACCAATCAAAAGAAAACTGTTGCCATAGCAACCCGGCACGCTTATCCTATGTTGCCAACTCTATCGCACTACACCACGTGCTTTATGCATGACGCTAGTTTATCGGCATGTTGAGGTTTGCAGTAAGCAGACACTGCTACTATTGCTGCTTCGCGTATGAATCAGCGGTATCACAATACCGTTGTCGTTCGTTGCCCTTTAGTATGAGACGGTATGTGTTGTTGGAAGGGAACAGGTGTGGATTTAGTTTCAAGGAATATCTTATGAGGTTTTCTGGGTGAATGACCAACCTTTTCAGTTTAATGACCAACCCTTCTTACCTGCCTTTGTCCGGTCCAGTTCTAACATGAATAACCCTTATGGTACTTAGGGTATTTCTCCCTGTCATCACTGCCAAACTAAGAGTGTACTGATTCAAGTAGTGAATGTTTCACAGAGTGTAAACAGCTTTACATTTTTGCAACATAATTCGTGTGTTTCGGTGATCAACTTTAGTGTTTCAGTGTAACTTTAATATTTAGCTAATTATCGTTACTAATGGCTGTCACAAACACTTGTGCTACAGAAACAGACAGAAAGAAATTATCTGTGAAGATCACAAAAATGTTTTTGGGTACGGAATCCCAATTAAAGGACAAGGGAAATTATATGTGCGTGTTCAAGACCAAAGTACGAATTGCTTGAACTGCTAAAAGCAAACTGCAATTCCCAAAATATATAATTAATGAAATTGCTGCAGAAAAAGGCCACAAAATTATTAGACTTCCTCCCTACCATTGCCATTTTAATGCAATAGAGTTGATTTGGGCCCAAATAAAGGGATATGTAGCGCGCAACAATACAAATTTCACTATAACATCTTATAAAACTAACAAAAGCAATAGCAAAAATAAGTGCTAAAAATTGGGAAGATGCTGTTTGTCACACAAAAAAAAAGTTATAGTATCAGCATGGGAAAACGATGGCGTTTTGGAAGAAAGTGGAACAACTCATGATTTCCGTGGGAGATTGCAGCAGCTCCGACGGCGACGATGACGGCGACAACGATCAGAAAATTTATTTTTTGTTCATTTCGAAGAGTTCGTATGCTGTAATTAGGTAACTGCTCACTTAAACGTGTAGACAGTCTTACGGCAGTCTTATGATTAATACTGCAATACGCAAATTTCTAGGAATATGTGCGTGTACATTACCGCAGTCGAAATTCCTCCTCCCCTCTACCCCCCATCTTTATTGCCTAGCACGTGGCGAGGAACGGTACAGTGGCAACGGCGCTATCCCCTCTCCTTCCCCTCTCCTTCCCCACTCCTTCAACCGTCAATCACCAACTTATAATGCACCCATAATAATAATTATTAGTTCATAATATAAGTGGAGTTCTCATTCTTCTTAGCTAATAATTTGTCATGTCGGGCTCTGTAACGGGACATGTTGACTGTCCACCGCTTACTTGCATTTGTTTTAAAACACAAAGGGGTGTAGACATACCGCAATAGCTAATGCCAGTCAGCTGTTCCCCTGCATCCCCATGCCAATAAGCGAAAAACTGAAGAAGGGGAGAAGGAGGGGAGTCACTCTCAGTGACACTCGTTGACACCTCTGGTGTACAACTACAGTACCATTAAGGTAGAGTCGTTATTCATATATCGTTGAAATTTCACAGTTTTGATTCACTGTAGCAAAAGCCACTCTTTGCATCGAATGCATCTAATTTGTAAGTCATTTTATTTTGTGTGCATACAGACGATATGTATATATTAACTGCATAAGCAAGTTCTCCATTTCGAAGTCCCAGAAATAAGTTTATGCTACCATGTGATAATCAATGTATATGCTGTATCACATAGGCTGGAAAAAATAAACCTCTCTGTCAGCACCTGTGGGTATCACTTGGAGTATTTCGATAAGATGTACAGGTTTCCAGGCTTACTGGCTGAGATCTAATCTCTGTTTCATATAACCTTGCCCCGCTGAAATGTATCACTCCGCGTTCCACTACCTTCCCCCTCACTCTAATTGGCTAATGCTTTCGCGCCATAGGCGGTGCCTTCCCGTCACATTTAAACCTGCAGTAAACGTCATAATAATAATAATAATAATAATAATAATAATAATAATAATAATAATAATAATAATAATAATAATAATAGTAATAATAATAATAATAATAATAATGATAATGATGTTAATAATGATAATAATGATGATGATAATAATGATAATAATTAATAATAATGATAATACTAATAATGATAATACTACTAATAATAATAATAATAATAATAATAATAATAATAATAATAATAATAATAATAATAATAATAATAATAATAATAATAATAATAATAATAATAGCCGGGAAGATAAATAAATTCATACAAATAAAGATGTGAAGGCATGCAAAAATACAAGTTTATAATGAACTGAGCAAGTTGAAACTGAATGACTGAGCAATGAAACTGAAAGAGTTTATAATGAAAGGTCTTAGGCCTTTTCCACTGGGATTTTTTAAACCAGCACACATACCTTTCAAAAATGCTTGTCTTTCAGTCTTAAAAGTCATGTCACGCCATACCTTACTTTTCGTGTGTTCTTCGTGTATATTTTGCGATTTGTATCTCGGTACAGTCTGACTGTCCTTAAATAACGCCTTCGTCACACAGCAATATCGCTTCTGTCTTTTAGCACATTTTTCTTGCCTCTTTTTTCATTCACAAATCCCAGCTGTATAAGCAATCTGCTGAAATTTGATAAATCTGCATCCTAATTTACAGCAGTCGAAATGTTACTTATGTTAGGGAGTTCGTTTCTAAAGAAAAAGCTACGCACATGACGACGCACAACACTTTTCACGTATTTTCTCCGAGCATGCACTTTTGTTTATTCCTGCTTTTGCCTGGAGTGGTAAGTTTTCCTGTTTTCTCAATTTCACATCGCGATGTTCCTACGGATCTAACACTCATACCTGTAACTTCAGAGCACAGCTGTTCGACTTCTCTCACTGACAAAGACGGATTTTTCTCTGTGAGTGCATTAAACACATGCACCGCATTCTTTTTTCGCCTGTTTGTAAAGAACTATCCTTGCGATACTTCAGCGAAAAACTGGCGGTAGACTCTGCCATTACACATATAATAAGTACACACGTAATAATTGATCAATAAAATAATTTTCCTCTCACACTGGACACAACACACCGTTGAATGGCGATATATGACTAATCCAGTTCAAAACAAGGGCAGTGATAAAAGTCATACAAACAAATATGTCACCACTACCGCTAACTCACGTGCTATCGTGCCATGTGCTTGAGAGCAAAGTAACCTCCTCTTTACTTCGTTTAAGAATTAACATGCATTTCAGATAAATCAACTCTGTTGCGTAATACGTTTAATTAAAATAGCTACGAAAATATAAATTTGACAATTCTCTTCCAACATATAAAGATATGTCACCGTGTTAAATAACTAACTAATGTTTACCGCACAACAGTCTATACTACAATAGTAGCCAATGAGAGGTGATTAGGTCACATGAGCAGTAAGAGATGTGGGGCAAGCTTATGTGAATCAAGGATTAGTAGGAAAAACTGAAGTTCCTGACATTTTGCTTGTGCATGCGTTAAGCATCCTCAGAGCACTCATGGCAAACTAGAGTGAGCCCAAAAACATCTTACTGGACTGGCATCGGCCGTGAAAGCCTAAGTTGTTACTTGGAGTATATCACAACCAAAGTTTACAGCCTTATGCTTATGCAGCTGTTTTTGTGCAGAAATAGAGTTACTCGGACTCTCTCGGGTGTCAGGGTGATTTCTTTTAGCTGTCGGGAGTTAACTGAATAGCACATTTGAAATTATTAAATTCACGTGTTGACTATGGCTTATCCTGGCAAGGAAATTCGGGTAATGTACCTACTGAATAGCAAGTTATCGTCTGTAAAACAAGTATTCATCTACTATGCTAAACATATTTTTTGCGCTGTAGAGTCAGTCAGTAGAGCAGCTGCCTGCCATGCGAGGGGTCCCGGGTTCGATTCCTGGCTGGGGTGGGGATGTTTCTTCAACAAAGATGATTTCTCATCTTCCCCAGAGTCTGGAAGTATGAATGAGAGTGCGAATCTGTGTATGATCTAATGATTAAAACCCAATGAATACGAATTAACTTCGATGTGTTCCAAAGGAGAATGGCTGCGGATATGACCATTTCAGTTAAAGGTGGAATAATAATAATAAATAATAATAATAATAATAATAATAATAATAATAATAATAATAATAATAATAATAATAATAATAATAATAATAATAATAATAACAATAATAATAATAACAATAATAATAATAACAATAATAATAATAATAATAATAATAATAATAATAATAATAATAATAATAATAATAATAATAATAATAATAATAAAAATAATAATAATAAAAATAATAATAATAATAATAATAATAATAATAATAATAATAATAATAATAATAATAATAATAATAATAATAATAATAATAATAATAATAATAATAATAATAATAATAATAATAATAATAATAATAATAATAATAATAATAATAATAATAATAATAATAATAATAATAATAATAATAATAATAATAATAATAATAATAATAATAATAATAATAATAATAATAATAATAATAATAATAATAATAATAATAATAATAATAATAATAATAATAATAATAATAATAATAATAATAATAATAATTTCTTCAAAACTGGTCTGGGTTAACGAGTTTGTCTGTAGGTACTGTATCTATTTATCAAGCTATCTACACACACACATTATAATAAATCACTGCCACACTCGACAATAAGCTTCAGTGTTGTTGATACCCATTCACTAATGTCACTACAATCTGCCGGGTTTCTCACTCACACAACATAACAGCATGGCAAGCTTTAGCCATGGTGGCTTGTGGCTGCTATTGTAGCATTTACATTGCACCAGCCTGATTTGAAAGTCTATTTGATAAATTCCAGAACTTTTACCAACTGGAATTTTGCTTTTGGAGAAAGATTCAGTTATTGTGTTTTTAAGCTTAAGTTTTATTACAATGGAATGTCTAATAGAACTTTTAAGGACTGCAACAAAATGAAGCACAACAAAGCAGAAGTTTTCCACAGGACTTTTTATAATAAAAAAAACAATGAATTTCACACAACCATGTTAAGTGAACTTACTAAATCCATCCCACTGTAAAATTCTCTCAGCACACCCAGGAAATGGATGAATGCAGTTTTCTCAGCAATCTACGATGAAGACAAATTAATCCTGCAAACATATACTGTTGTTTTAGTTAATTGATGGAAATTAATCATTTCTTTACACTAGCCATATACAGGCTAAGGTTTTTGATAGAGCCAACATGAAAAATTCAATGCCATGGCAGGGATTTGAACCACGGATCTGCTGGTTTCCGTCCAGTCACTCTAACCCATTGAGCTACCATGGCCAACTTGCAGTCACAACATTAAATTTTCCATTTGACTCATAAATTTCCCCGGTAGACCACTAGAGGCCCTTGCATCCGAGATACACCGTTTATAGCGACTTTATCATCATGAATTTACATGAATTAACATTAAAACTTACTAACATGAATTTTTCATGTTGGCTCTATCAAA
This sequence comes from Mantis religiosa, assembly GCA_030765055.1. Lineage (NCBI taxonomy): Eukaryota > Metazoa > Arthropoda > Insecta > Mantodea > Mantidae > Mantis > Mantis religiosa. The sequence goes on from CM060960.1 coordinate 36,862,976, forward strand.
AACCTTAGCCTATAACGGCTAGTGTGAAGAAATTATTAATTTCCATCAATTAACTAAAATAATAAGAGTTAAATGATGAAGCCTGGGACTCAAGTATTTATGATAGGAAGTCGCCACAAACAGTGTATCTCAGATGCGAGAGCCTCTAGTGGTTTACCGGGGAAATATATGAGTCAGTTGGAGAATTTAATGTCGTGACAGCAAGTTGGCCATGGTAGCTCAATGGTTTAGAGCGACTGGACGGAAACCAGGAGATCCGTAGTTCAAATCCCAGCCATGGCACTGAATTTTTCATGTTGGCTCTACTATTATATACCGTTGTTTTAACAAGTGAAGGAGTGCTGCTAAACAATGTTAGTTTATTATCTGCTTTTGCCTGTGTACAGTACAATAATCCTAAAGGGCAAATGCTCAAAATGAGGTCTTCTGTAGTTAGACTTACACCTACTTTGGCAAATGTCAACATTTCTGTCATCTTAACCATATTCCTGATTCTTATCATTATTTTTAATACAGCTTAATAACATAACTATGTGTACAAGAAATCAGCTTAAATTTCAACACATTGATCAGTACTATCTCTGTTCATAAACTAGTAGAATTATATGAAATACATTAGTTGTAAAACTAATGAAAAAATTATTGTTATTCATCAATATATTTACACCCATTAATTAATATTATTCTTTAACAAATTCTTACAATACTGCATTTTATCTTTCTAAAGTATGCATACTCACAATAAAATGCTGTCTTCAGTTACATTTTTTCAGCAATAAGTAAAACCTCGTTAACCCAGATGTCCGGATAACTTGGACCAGTTTTGAAAAAAATAAAATTATGTTGTTTAGCATAATAAATGGAGACTTGTTTTACGGATGACAAATTGCTATTCTCATTATACTGGTTGCCAAACTAGAATGTGATTGACAGTAACCACATGGAATAACGGTCTAAATAAATGGGAGGGGATGAGTACGTCATAACGGTTGTCATAGTAACGATTAAAATGACCAATTAGAGTCGAGATGCTTCCATAACAACGTTAGACGCTAAACCTTGGTTGCCGATATTCTAACACGTGCTTAGCATGACGCGGGCGAGCGAATTACGCAAGCGCTGCAGTAAATACAATACCTATTGTGCCTGAGTCCGTGTATCTGTGCATGTGTTGTGATCATTTGCAATTGTGTTTAATGAATGTTTAATTATGTCTAAGTATAGTGACAAGCGAAAACCTGAACATGCTCTGGAACCAAATAAAACTGTATTTGGTAAAGGTATTCCAAATAAAGGACATACACGGGAAATAATGTGCTCTGTTAGAGAATATTTCGATAAGGAGAAATTGAAAGGGGAGTCTAGTATTCCATTCTCTAAGATGCTTGATAGGACTTCACGTGCTATAGGTATCAGTAAAGGCATTAAGGTTATGACTGGGAAAGAAAATTATTTGAAAGTTAGACATTGGGATATAAATTAGAAACTCCCGGGAAAAATTATATAAGCGGCATTTTCCCACTTCAATATGCATCAAAATATCACAGGTATGCCTCTTTTGTTACGATTATCTTTACATTTATGTGTTCTTGCATGCTCTAGCGTTTGCATGTAGATCCACGACTGCACTATTGTCTTTGTGTACAACATTATAAATAATTAATAATAACAATAACAATAAAATACCCATTGCAGTCGCAACTGGATCACCCTCGCATGCGTAGTGCTATCGCGCTCTGCACGTGGCAGAAATAAGTAGCAACGTCACCTCTCTCTCCGGATGAAATGTCAATCACTTTCTAGATTGGCAACCAGTATAGGTACATTACTCAAATTCTCTTGCCAAGGGCAAACTCATTGCACTCACCCCGTCTGCTTGGGAGCAGGATGGAAGAGACATTTTAAAAACTCATGGACTAGGTAGAAAACAAGATTGAAAAGAAGAAAAAATAAATGTGGAAGATGTTATAGATATTTTAAAAACTATTGATATCTGTTCTGATGTTGATTAAGAAGTCCTTGACAATTTGCTGCAAATCGACTACAGAGGTTATAAATCGATTACAGAGCAAGGCATTATTGCATCATGCAGCGTTACTGAAAATGAAAATGAAGAGTATTCAGACAGTGTTGAAGAACGAGCTGTGGTTATGAGCCATACACAAGCAGTAGCAAACAGAGAGATTGCTTTATTTCGAGGGTCAAGCCTAAACATTGCCAAATGAAATTTGAATGTTAAAGCAGATAATAGATCATGCTGCTCATAAGCAATACACTAAATTAAGACAGCAGAAGCTCACTGTCTTTTTCACTACCAACTAGTTTGTAGCTATAATGTGTACAGAACAAATACATAGGCTATTACAGTACATACAGTGTATGTGTTTTTATGTGAAAGTCTGCCAATTGGTGATGCTGTATATGTTTTTATTGCTTTTTGTCATTCTCTGTATAACCCAGATTTTTGTTAACTCAGATCGGCCCTGGTCCCAGTTGATCGAGGTAAACGAGGTTCTATAGTATTGCAAAATATTCTACGACAATACTGAAGTATCTGCTTACTGAGATATTAACATACATTTTTAGCTGATCAGCACATCTAAAGTGGCAATTCTTTTTACCTTGTAGTGATAGTCTATGACACAAATGGCTCGTGGATGGAGACGCGCACAGGCGCTACGGTCTGGGGGTCTAACACAAGGCTCTCCCTTCCCATAGGTAAATATGCTACTGTCTTCAGGCCGAAGTATTTGCAATACTGGCCTGTGCTCTACATTTGTGGAACATGCCTGGGTGCAGAAGATATATTCTATTTGCAGCGATAGCCAGACAGTGCTAAAAGCACTATGTGCAGTTAGAACATCCAAAATGGTATGGGAATGCCAAAGGATCTTAGATAAGCTGTGTGAACTTAGCTCATTTACTTGTGTTATGGGTTCCTGGGCACACAGGAATCAGTGAAAATGAAGAAGCTGATAGTAGTGAAACAAGGCTCAAAAAGTTCCTTCATAGGACCAGAGCCCTTCTTGGAGTTTTGCTCTGAAGTGTGAAACTGGTAATATCCCAGTGAACAAACCAGTCTCACTTAGACACTTGGAAGAAGTTAACTATGGCTAGGCAGACATGCTAACTTATCGAAGGGCCCAGCCACAGATATAAAAAGATCCTAATAAACTTGAACAGGACCAGAATACAAGTGGTAGTTGGATTGCTGACAGGCCACAACACCTTACAGACACACCTAAACATCATGAAGATCAGTAAGGATCCAATGTGTAGGAGATGCGGCAGAGAGGAAGAGACCTCTGCACCTGTGCTGTGTCAGTGCAAGGCTCTTGCACGCATCAGACGTTGTTATCTTTGTTCACACTTTGTGAACCTGGAAGACATCAGGAATGCCAACATTCGGATACTGGTATCCTTCGTAGGAGCTCTAAGGCTGGACTAGGCAAACCCATTTAAGGAACGCAAAGGGTCTTCATAGACCTACGTGTGGAGTCCTACGAAGGCAGGTCTCACCCATCTCTTATCTATCTATTGTCACTATTTGTGGCCTGCCATAGTCATGGCATGATTTAATAACATAGCATTTTATCACTGCAATAATCTGAAAGACTTTTTGAAAATAAATTAAATGTAAATATCTTATCTTGCAATTTGAATACTAACAATAACTTTACTGAGATTTTTCTTATTTTTGACTTGTCTACAATATTTTACTCAAGTGCCTTCTGCCTAGTTAAGGAAAGCTTACTTAACCTCAGTTTTGGCAAGTTCTAAAGAGAATTAATTTAGATAAGCTTCTGTATCCAGTGGATGACAAGGTAGTCATATTCTTGAATAGGTCTTATTACTTCATAACCATGTAGCTCACCCATCCACCTGCCTGCCTTACGAGATTTTCTTTTATAGCAAAATCATGGCTTATAAACAATAAACCACATCATGACTAGGATGTTTAAGATGCATGGATGGAACTGCCAATATAAAGGAGGGAAAAAAATGCACTAATTTAGGAGATTTTAAGTTTTGTTATTTTCACCTTTCAAGAAATGCTAAAATAATGTATAATTTGAAGTGTATCAGCCATTATTTAATTTTATCTGTTTTGTTCTGCTATTCTGGACCATTGCATTTAAAAATAGACACAGTTTACCTCAGCAAAGAAAGTCCCAGGGGAATGAGGCGGAGGAGGGATTACACACGGTTTCGCTAATATGCCTGGTAGTTGCTTATGACACTCAGGTCAGTTTAATTACAGTCCATTCAAAAACATTCTGATGCCTTCTATACCCTCTTGGTTTTAGTATACAGAGTGAATTCCTTTTGTGTAGGGCACATGTATTTTGAATGACTCTACTCCTTGTGGAACATGCATTCTCAGTAACACACATTCCTGTCAGGGACTTTCTTTCCATTGGCGAACAGTATGTTGTTTTATTAATAATACTATTAATTTACAGGATCATATCCAAACTGCCGGAGGCCGCGCCGTGGCTCAGTGGTTAGACCGCTTGGCTCTCACCAAGGCGGTCCGGGTTCGATCCCAGGCGACCGCAAAGTGAGATTTGTGGTGGACAACACGGCGCTGGGGCAGGTTTTCTCCGGGACCTCCGGTTTCCCCCGCCATCTCATTCCACTAGTGCTCCATCTTCATCTCATGTATCATCAGTGTCACCGCCTGCAGTGCCGTATGTAGTAAAAGCGGGCGTTAAACACTACACATTTCATTTCATTTCCAAACTGTCGGTGTGCCGGAGTTTGAGGTACATTCAGGATTTGACTAAGCTATCCACAACAACCTCTCTTCTTATTCAAAACATCTCACGACTATACTTTGAGTTGTTATTCACATAAAGGTAGCAGTTTCTTAATGTAAGTTAACAACTGTCTGGCTGGAATGGTAATGTTTGTTAGTCTGAAGTTGGCAGCTGTGCTGATGTAGTAATTCAAATTGAGTTTTTACTTATGGACAACTTTTAACTGCTGCAGTTTTCAAGTGCTTCATTCTGTATTGGGACCCCTTTATGTTTTTTAAATAATAGATTATGATTAATTCAAAATTTAGTATTTCTTTATTAAATTTTCATATGAATTTAATGAAAAATTAATATTTTTAGGAATATTAATTTTAACTTTAACTACAATTAGTTTTTTAAAATATAATTATAATAATAATTTAATTAGAGGATTTTATGCATGAAAGACTGCTTAATTTTGCTTAGAGGCCTCTTTATCAGGCTTGTAATTATTTTAAAATCTGTAAATCTATGATACAGGACCACCAGCTTTACTTTCCTTCCAAAGGATGCCATGCTAAAGATTTTTACATTAAAAAAATCCATCTCCTCTGCCAGGTTGAAACCCACAATCTCAACAACTAGAGGCTAGCATGAAACCTCTGCACCACAGGAGACGACGATAATGATGTAAGCAAGTTTACACAAATATGATAGTGGACCTTAAAGATTAATTCTTGTAAATTTTCTTTCTCATCCAGTGTGTTATCTTGTTTTATATTATATTAAATTCTAACAAATTTAAAATAAAAATAATTTTTATTAATGAAAACAAAGAATTATGGAGATATAATATTGAGACAAAACAAAATACATATCTAAACAAATCTCTATGGCAAATTTCTGTCTCAGGGGTCAACAATCAGTTTCAGTGAACAAGGGTAAGAGTAATTTGAAATGTTAGTTTAAGTTGAGCATACTTAATAACTGAGAAAAGCCCGCCTTGGTAGCGTAGATGGTAGCGAGTCTGCCTCATGTTCAAGAGGTCCTGAGTTCGAATCTCAGTTAGGGTGAGTTACCTGGACAAGGTTTTTTCCGGGGTTTTCCCTTATCCTGACAAACGAATGTCGGGTAACTCTAAGCTTCATGGACCCCAGACTCATTTGAGCATCATTTCACCCATTCCATTCATCGTCCGATACGACTTAACGTTGCAGGACGTAAATTACAAAAAACTGAGAAAACCTAGTATACTTGTACCTTCCCCTCACTTCCAGTTTCTCCACCCTCAGTTCCCATTTCTCAATGGAGATAGCAATTTTTTTTTTCTTTTCTTTTTTTCACTCTTACAAAATTGTTCACACCTGCCAACATATGACTGACATAAATGGCTAACAAATGATTCACAGCTGGCACCATAAAACAAACACCACAAATGAATAGTTTAGCAGTGGCCAAGTGTTTAAGAATCCTAAGATGCAAAGTGTAACCAAGGAACTGAGGGTGCTAAGTCACAAGTTGTAGCCGAGAAATTTGTTTATAATTAGAGTGAAAATTTCACAGCTGCAACTAAATAGCATAGCTAAAACATCAGTGTAGCTAAACCACAATGACCCAATATTTGAGGGAATGGTTCAAAATAGGGAATAAGATATACATTACAAATTGTAGCAAAATGGCAAATTTCATTTCTTTGATTACTAAAAAAAAATCACAACCGCCAATATAGCGGTTTTCGCTTAACCTTTATGTTGACAGTCCCTAGCTCAACTGCCCAATAGCGGCAAAATGATCATGCTTCTTGTCCTTACGCGGTAAATTATTTAGAAAAGGAGATTACATGAAAATGGTGGATGGATGGGTTACAAGTTTCCGAAATGACATCTACTCCAGCTATCAGTAATAAGGTATTTACGTAATCCAATTTCACTTTACTAACCATTTTATAGGCTGACTTAAGTACACTACCTTTCCTCATAATTGCACAAATGTCACTGTGACTGATACAGAGTTTGCCTATATATAAAAAGTTAAGTGGCTCTCATACCTTAACCTCAACTTTGCTGGATGCAAAATTCAGTGTATCCGCTCCAGCTTCCTTTATATCTACTATTGGCTCCAGTACGAGTTCTGTTTCGTATTCTGGGAGTTCTTTTTTAACCGGTGATTCTTCCATATTCCTAAGAACATAGGAAATATCTTGCAGCTAATTTACTTAAGTGGTAGGTTATGTTATAATTAGCTTTCGATGATCTAATCCTTTCAGACACCTCCATGCTGAGCTTCAACTAACAACGAACTTATTACTAGAATCTGCAAGATAAACTTAAAAACTGTAATCAGAATATCTCCTATTCTGTCACTTTACGATTTAAATAATTTTTATCAATTATTTTTCGGCTTTCTTCCCCATTTTCACCCTACAGTGTAGCCAACTCAAACCAAATGGCGTAGAGCCAAACTCATAAACAATTCCTTGCTATTTTATTTTTAAAAGGTTGCTATGCATATCTGAGACTTATTTATTTAAATAAAAGGCACGGCATTATTTACTTGTGACGAATGTAGCAACTATCCGAATGTTTAGTGAATAATCCCCAAATGCCATTAGAGGTATACTAGAGCGACCATATCAGTGGACCATAGCGACCAACATGATACTTAATTCCTGAAGCAGAAAATCTAGTATTCAACAATGAAACGATATGATTCTATATTGCCAGGCGATGCTGCGACAAACAATCTTTTTGTTGAATTTGTGTATACATGTGAACTCAATTCACAAGGCTGGGAATAATTTCTTCGCAAAAAACAAATGTCTTTTTTAGATGTTGCCATCTTAAAAAGAGCACGCAAATTGCAACTAGATTGTATATTTCCTTGGCATATTCATTGTTCTCAGGTATTTAGGGCTACTAGTGAATTTACTGAACTAAATCTAACTCAGTGGATGCCAACATTCCTATGGCAAAAGTAACTCCAATTCACCTTTCATCGCGCGAGGTTTGTCGTGTTGACAATATCGCTCAATTCTGTCTTGGGTATGGTCATTAAATGTAATATTCAAAGCTTCTGTCGTTTTGAAGCACGACAGATATAATCTGAAAATTGCAACAAATATTCACTGCTAATGAAAATTGCCAAATAATTCGATAGTTTTTATTCAGATTTCGCAACTTAAGCACAACCCATTCTACTAAGTGCAAGCATCAGAATTATTTCTGAAATCTCCCTCAAAGAAAATACCCAGATTTAGATTACATACTTCCAATATCCTTGACGGAGCGAGCAATAATTATTTTACCAACGTTATATAATGCCTGTTTTAAATTCACGCATGTTCCGCACTCTAAAATAATTCAGTTGTCGTGAACGCTATGCTCGGAAAGAATCCTACTCTCTGCCAGATAAAAGCCACTGAACACCTGCCCACTTGCTTACATCACTTCTTTGCGGACTAAAATGTATAAATCACAATCAGTTTGGTTATCAATTTCAACTATCATTAAATCACTGCTACACACGTAGATCAATTTTATTAGCGACGAACATTTGGCAAAATCATTTCTGGATAAATGTCTTGGGTATCCAGTGTTTGCCGCGTCATGTTAAATAAAACCAACATTTTGACCGCCCTGTCGTGATCGTCTTCAGAAGGCAGCTATACAGTTTGCAATACAAAAATCAAGAGCAAGTCAGGTTCACCAGCAATGGTTTTCACGTCGTATGTCAGGCCTTTATTCAGCTGCGGAAAGGTGAAGAAAATAATCTTGGATGAAGTTGTCAAATCTTTTGCTATGCTTCTGCGACTTACAAACAAATACAAGAAGTTAACTCGAAACATTGCGAATTACAGTCTGTGCTGCTCCAATGCAGGAACGTAAAGCTTTCCACTTCGTAGGATATGTACTCATATACTTTGTTTTCTTTTAGGATTACGTTTTAGCTTCGTCCTAGCTGCCCATCCTAAAATCTAGAAAAAGGATTCATAGTAAGGCGTAAGCACTGCTACTGAAACGAAATCACCTCTGAACGCTACTAGCCCAAAGAAATAAATTATGGAAGGGACCGGAAGGAACTACTGGAAGAAAGGAACTGGAGGCGTGAAAAAAGCGTTTATTGGTTGGTCACCCCACTTCTGTCACAAGAGTTTGTCCATGGGCATGGGTTTCTCTTACCTTTGTCGGGCTCTGCTGCCGCGTGTGTGGTTACCCGCCCACGCGGTGATCACATTGCTATCTGCATCTGACACTCGCTTGGAGGTAGCCGGAAGCAGACCGCCAATCGGCCAGAGGGGATAGAAAAGTAGGATGGTCCGAATATTACCAGGCGCACTTGTTGCTTGGGGAGCAGGGTTTACATGGGATAGTGTAGCTCCTGTTCATGCAAGATTGCCCTGGTATCGGTGTACAGTCGGTAGCTATTCCTCCTACGAGGGCTTTATGGTCGTAGAGAACAATTCGAGTTTATTTTGGATGTTGCGAAATGTGTCCAACCATGTCCACAAAATATGGAAAGACCGTAGTGGGTGCGTAGGATATGAGATGGGAATCTGCGCCCAGTATCATAGATCATCCTTAAGGTCCCATGTTGCACAGTTTCGGTCTTTGATAGTTGGTGCCGCCGATCCCCAGATTTCGCATCCGTACAAGATCAGGGCGGGATTTTCGCCCGATAGAGGCACAGTTTGAGGTATGTAGGCATACTGGATTGGAAAATAAGGTAGAACTAAGTGCGGCATGTCCAAGTCCGTCCTTGGCCTTGATGTGAGGAGTGAAAGTCAGCCCGATATCAAGGTGACACCGAGGTACCTGGCGAGGTTAACCCAAGAAATTTACCTGTGCCGCTACCTTACTGACCGCGGCGGTCGCCAGCGACGGACCTTCTCCAGGAGAGCTGAGCTCCTGTGGACTAATGGCCATTTTCCATCTCTTACTCCAGACAGCTCGGATTTGGCGTTGTAGCGGAGAATAACAGTAGCCGACGTTTTTGTTGAGGACGACATCCGCGCACTGACACGTAACAATCCGGGCTTCTGTGGGGAAATCAGATGTGTAGGCCTCAAAAAATAGTGGAAACATGCATTGTCTTCCGGCACTCCTGCAGCTATATGTCTGTTGTGAGCCGTCCTGTCATTCTCACTCTGAATGAGCGGTCCCAAAGGAAGCTGCTTATGAGTGCGAGCTAGGGAGGGGGACATTAGCCTCCATGAGTTTGAACAGAAGACCCTGGTGCCCGATAGTGGCAAAGGCATTTTCCTAGTCCAGCAGCGCCGCGACGTTTTGAGATTTTCCTGGAAGCCCATGGCTGCCCTCTCACCCAATATCATCAGCTGCAAGGTTGTGGCGTGTGCATTACGTAAATCAAACGGATGATCCGGTAGGAGTTGACTCTCCTCAAAGAGAGAGGATGGTGGGCCAGGAGCATCCACTTGAAGATTTTCGAGGCGGTTGAGAGTAAGCATACGGTGCGGTAATTACATGGAACGACCGGATCCTTACCGAGTTTCAAGATGCACACCACTCTCTCCTCTTTCCAATATGCTGGGAAGTAGCCATGGGTTGAAAATCAGCGTCATCAGGTGGAAGATGATCCTTTCGCGGAGGTGCCGATAGGCCATCATGTCTAGGAAATTTATTCGAGTTCAGCTTTTTAGATTTCGGAAGTCACCACCTTCGAGATGATTATGGGAAATAAAATTTCCTCGTGGAGCTGTTGTGACTCATACAGGTATTCCACCACGGCTTTCACGAGGTCAGTATTTCTCCATTCTGAGGACCTTCCCTCGGTTCAAACTGACTTACCAGGTGGTTAGTGGCTTCCTCTTGAGGCTTGAAACCGAGTGCCATGGAGAGTATGATCGTATTGGGTTTTGTCTTTTCTAAGGAAGCTTATTATCCCCCAAAGTTTCTTCTCCTGAATGTTCACCTTGCGCATATTGTTTTCCCAGGCCATATTTCGACGGGCGCTGTAACAAGTCAGCCTTTTTCGTAACGGTAGGCAGGTAGAGGTGAGGTCTGATTGGCCAGGTATTCTTTGCACTGCGGCAGGTAGAAGTGAGGCCGCGCCGTGGCTGAGTGATTAGACCACTCGACTCTCACCAAGGCGGTCCGGGTCTGATCCCAGTCGACCACGAAGTGGGATTGGTGTTGGACAACACAGCGTGGGGCGGGTTTTATCTGGGATCTCCGGTTTCCCCCGCCATCTCATTCCACCAGTGCTTCATCTTCATCTCACGTATCATCAGTGTCACCACCTGCGGTGCCGGATATAGTAAAAGCGGGTGTTAAACACTACACATTTCTACTAGAGATGATCTCTGATTAGCTAGGTGTTCTGTGCAGTGTGACGTCATTGTAATACAGTCACCGCAATGCGACACAGGTATCGTGGTGGGAAAACTACTTTCTCTTTTGTTTTCCGTATGAATGACAACTAGAGTTTATTCACACACATCCCACCGTTGTTAAAGTTTGTGGACAACGGGCAATTTTTAAGGCATATTTAATCTTCCTGGATCCCCATCTATTTTGCCTAGTTACTACGTTAGTTTGATCAGTGTGGTGTGTTTTGTTTCCTAGCATGTAGGGGCACAGTCAAAGTCGATGAAACAGGACATACCGATTCGACCATATCTTTTTGCAGTAATATCAGTGCAGGAGTCGTTCAGGGTTTCATTTTAAGTCAATTTCTTTACTCTTGTGTTCAAGAAATGTCGCAGAATTTTAACTGGCAATGACCTTATATGCCGACGAATCTGTTATTTATATCAAAGATTACAGCAACATCACACCTAGTCGTTCTCCATTTGTGGAGAATGAATATCAACGGATATCGTCCAGAGCACTGGTGTTTACCAAGAGATTTCTTCGGTTAGGAACCCTCTCTCTTTTTGAATGAATACGAGGTGCGATAAAAATAGTTAAAAATCTCGCGGGTTTAATACATCAGATTTTGAAACCCTGTTTTATCCTATTAGTACACAAGTTTGCATTTTCAGCTGTTTTAAATACGAGTATTTAGTTTATTGATAGTCGAAAAAGTTATACGTGTTTCGATTCCTTATCGAATTTTTACGTAATCTGCATTCAATTTTGCTTAAAAATTGAATAATGTGCAGCACCGCATTTAAAATACTGACTGTGGCTTTTGGAGAACCTACTATGAATAAGGAGTTTACGAGTGGTATAAATGTTTCAAAGACGGCCTGAAGGACATTTAAATGATGACCCCTCTGGACGCACTTCCACATAAATTACTGATACAGTGTTAAAGCAGTAAAGAAAATGGTTCGGGAAGAGATTGATCAGAACTGGCAAAACCACTTGGGGAAATTGCATCATGTGAATACTCCCATTCACACTTCAATGCTTGCTCGTTATTTTTGGCGAAAAACAAAATCTTATAATTTCTCACCCATCGTATTCGCCGGATCATATTTAAAACTATTAAGTTGTGTGTGAAATTTTGATTCGAGGTTCCTCTTCATTTATGTATGGAAAAAAAATATCGAAAAAAAGGAGGGGAAACTCCAGGTTTAGAAAATATCAAAATTTTTGTTCTACATTACAATAAATACACTTATGGCATAGGATGGCTTACTCACTGTGAATGTAGAGCAAAGTTATGAGGAGATTCTTTGGGGAAAAACCCAAACGGCCATCGAAGTAAAAACAATAAAGGAAAACTTAAGACTGGGAGAGACTAAATGTGTATATCACTTTTTTTTTGAAGAAATTGAATAACAGCGTGGTACAAGGGTTGGCGGCATGACCGTAATAGAGTGATGGTGCTAGCGGGAAAAGGAACAGAACGGTGAAGCAGGCGGCGGAGGAAGGAAGAGCGTTAGGTTCCGTAGCGAGAGCAACTGAACAGGAGATGATTGAGGTCAGCGATTTCACCTGGGTCATCAGGACATGCAGGGGAATCGCTAAGTCGTCAACTGTGTAGATGCGCAGGGTAACATCCATGGCCAAGTCGCATTCTAATGATGGTGAGGTGACGATGGGCAATTCTAAAGCTAGAGAACCAAGGAGTCGTGGAAAGATGCGACTGTTTGCCTATGATGGACTGAGAACGAAGCCAGATATTTCAGCGGCAATAGACCGGGAAGAAGTCCGTGTAGGGAAGGGATTCACTAAGTACCCGTGTTTCAAAATATATAGTGTTGCTAAGGAAAGTTTGTGTTGTCATATGCAGTCTTTTGTTACACGTTATCAAAAGAAATTTGGTGCTGAATCATAGGTTAGTTTGAACTTTACATACAGTTTAATAAGTTGTTCAACGTGCTTTCTGCTAAAATGGAAAACGTGCAGATAGTTCAGTGATTCGCATTTTTTTTTTTTTTTTTTTTTTTTACTTTTAAATGAGAAAACTTGCGAAGAGATAAAAGCGAAATTGGATAGTTTATGGGGAACTTTCGTCTTCTATGACAAGTTAGATATTGGTGTAACGAATTTAAACAGGGTGGAATATCCGTTTTATACGAGCGTCTAGAGCGCCCTGTAGGTATTGTCACCGAGAAAGTCATTGTAAAAGTCCACGATATGAATTTAGCTGACCGTCGAAAGCAAGTTCGCGAAGTGGCACAGGCCATAGATATACCAGTGGGAACGGCAATTAATATTTTGCACGATAAGCTGGAGAGGAGAAAGCTGTCGGCCCGATGGATGACGCGTTTGCGCAGTGGACAAAGTGGGTGCGACTTTCAATTTCGATGCTGTTTAAGCGAAATCCGAATGACCTGGGTTGATCATTATACTCCGGAAACTAAGCAACAATCAAAACAATGGCTTGCTTCCGGAGAATCTGCTTCAAAGAAGGAAAATATGGTCCCATCGGCCGGAGAAGTGATGGTAACGATGTTTTGGGATGCTAAGTGTACTCATTTGACTTCATGGGGGAAAAAAAAAAGGTTCCTGTAACATACTAGAGTGAGTTACTAGTCCAATTCGACAAGAAGTTGGAGGACACGGCCCCATATGGCGAAGAAAAAAAGTTGTTTCACAATGATAACGGCTCAGCACATTCATCGGGAGTAGCCCCCGCCGAACTGCATGAATTGCTGCCACACCTCCGACATTCTTCAGTTCCCAAACATGAAGAAATGGCTCGCAGGAACGAGGGGTGCACGGCTGGGGTGAGGATTTTTCTCCAAGCAAGATGATTCCCCATCTTCCCTAGAGTCTGTACAGTAGATACGATAGTTCTGTGCCGGTGACCTCCTTTCTTCGCGCACTGGAGAGAGTCTATGGCCAAGCGTCACTTTTATCTTCTGCTAGCGCTAGAAGATGGAAGCCAATGCATCAAGGCCATATTTCAAAGACTCGTCTTTACTAAAACGCATATCTTAAAATATGAGCACTTCCTCATCTTAGCCACTGAGAAACAACAGATCTTCACTGTTTTACTTCTTTGCTTTCACGTCTTAATTTACGGGAAAATAAACATCTGGGGTGATGCCTTTGTGGCTTGTAGCGCATGGAAGTGAGTTAGCCAATGCTCGTATGAAGATATGTTTCATCTTCATAGATAACGGACCTGAGGCTTTTTATGGCACGTAAATATGACACGCGCCAATTTCTTACATACCTTTAACAAAGGCCCTGTTGTTCCTTGTTTTCTTCCACTTGAAACCTATGCCACATAAGATAGTCTTTAAACTAGTGCTTCCCCCTTTAAAGTTAATAGAATCTTGATGTTTCAGGAATCCCAAATTTTGACAGTGGGTACAGTTTTCTCCTGAATATACAAATTATAAATTGTTTGGTGAATTACACACCTAACAAAGTCATCAATGAGAGTGATTGTTTCTGGTACACGATGTACTTTCCATATATTTCGAAGGAGGTCACTTACATTTCTCCTCTTTATTTTACGAAATTTCTCAGATATTTTTGTTGCTGCACTCACCTTCCCTTGCATTTTATTAGCATATCACCAGAAAGTGCTTCCCATTTCAGAACAGATTGACATTATTAATAACTTCGCGGTTTGGATGTGAAGTGTTTTCCCACCAAGTTTGCTTTGAATTGGAGGCATTTAAATCTAAATAAGAAAATATATAAAAGCACACAAATAGACAAAACGCTAATCACCAGTGCTATTAAGAATCACAATTTCTAGAACTTTAAAATCTTAACGTGACGGCACCGAAGCATTAGAAGTTACCCGATCAAACCTCTCCACGATACTGGCCATTTCAGTGTACTGCGCATGACCGAGAGTGTAGACTCAGCAACTGGATTATAAACGACTGAGCACACGGATTCCACCGGTACAGAACCATCATCCGCACTGTAAGTATGAATGAGAGTGCGATTGTGTGCGTGATTTAATGATTAAAACCCAACGAATACGATATGTTCCAAAGGAGAACGGCCGTCGATATGACCATTGCAGTTAAAGGCGGGGTATAAATGGAGGGGGGAAAAAAAACAGGAGCATCGGGCAAAATATATATCCCTAAAAGGGGTCTATGTTGAGAAATAAATAATCTGTGTTTTAAAAACTTGGAGTCTTCATTCCTAACACAGGTACTTTATTGAACCACTTTTTTGGGGGGGGGGGGCGGGGGGCATGTCTATTCTTGTTTCCATTAACATAGATTGTCACCACACACCACTGATTTGGAATTAAAATTTCAAAATTTTATGGCAAAAGAGAGTGAAAAAGGGCTCTAGGAGCTTTCTTTACCCTTTCTTTCTTCTATTATATAATTTATATTCTAAAGTGTAATGATTTTTTTAAATTTATGTCCGCCCCAACGTTAAGTTATATCGGACGGTGAATGAATTGGGTGAAATGATGTTCAAATGAGTCCAAGGTCCATGGAGCTTAGAGTTACTGACATTTGTCTTGAAGGATAAGGTAAAACTCCGGAAAAAACCTTATCTAGGTAACTCACCCTGATTGAGAATCAAACTCGGGACCTCTTGAACGTGAGGCAGACTAGCTAAAGTCTGTTTAGCCAACGTGTGTGCAGTTCCCAGTCAAAGGGACCTCAAAGAACCTGACTTTTCCGCCCACTAATGACCGTCATAAATCTATCTCCACACTTCAGAAATGGAACACTGACGTTGGGGACCAATAGCAACCCAGATTTTCTGAAAATGACAGTTGCATGTCTACTCCGCGTGGAGTCTCAGTTGCCAAAGTTCCAACTTCCAGTTGTTCTGTGTCATTAGGTGCAAGACGGTGATGTTAAAAGGTTGCAACCTTGTAGAGGGGACCGTCAGGAGGAGGGTCCATGTTGTAAAACGATTATGAGGGTTCCTCAAAGAAAGCGGCCGCCGTGCACTTGCGTTGAGTAGACAGACTTTACCATCTACGCTACCGAGGCGGACTAAAGTGTAATGATTTCAAATATTTCATGCATAATAGTTGTTTTCTATCTGTACAATGACCAGCTTTTGAGATCATTTATGAAGTTTTATTAAATGGCTATTTATTTTAACTACATGTCCAGGTATTTGTGAAAATGCAATCTTGATCATTTTTAAAATAATAGTTTTAATACTTTTAATTTATGTTGCATAATGACACAAAGGAACATAATATACATGTAAATGATACAAAAGTTGCAATGAGTTTGGTAACATGATTAACTTAAATAAAGACTAATATACAAAGAGGTTTATATTACATGATTCCAAAGAGCTCTTATACATGTGACTGATATGAAACAAATGATTCATAAAACTGTCAACTTATACCACATTCTACTATATACCTGCCTCCCTGTTAAGCTGAAAGCAGTGAGTCAATCTGGATGGCTCAGTTCGTTAGATGCTGGCCTTCTGATTCCAAAGCTAGGGATTCAAATTAGCCCTACACCGTATTTTTAATTGTGCTTAAAAGTGACAGTCCCATGTCAGTAGATTTACTGACATGTAAACTAATTTCTTCAGGACAAAATTCTGGCACACTTGCAGTGCCGATGTGATCCTGATAATAGACAGCACTGTTAAGAAGCACAAATTAGATATTTAGATTTTACCTGAAATATATGTTTTGAAACCCCCTGAATCAAGAAGAATTTGTTTTAAAAAAAGATATGTGTGCTGTGTGTGTGTGTGTGTGTGTGTGTGTGTGTGTGTGTGTGTGTGTGTGTGTGTGTGTGTGTGTGTGTGTGTGTGTGTGTGTGTGTGTGTAAGAACAGTAAAAACTTGGTACTTAAGTTCAGCACTGTACAACAGTGTGACAAACTTTTTCAAAAAAATTACCTCTACCACAGACTACCACATGGAACATTTTTTGAAAAGTTTGATTTTCTCAAAAACACCCTAATAATTTTGTTTAAAATACATTATGCTTAAGATATTTCATGCCAAATGAAATATATATCTCAGATTTTCTGGGAATGTCCTCAGAAGTTCTTTTTATTATGGATGACTTTTCATAACTCGTTAACCACAAGTGATAGATAAAATCTAACCACACAAAAGATATAGATCTCCTTAGAACACACAATTTATGTGAAATTGTTTGAACCTTTTAATACTTCTACTTTTCTCAACATTTTTCATTTGTTTTTGCATACCATGAACGTGCAAAGAGAATGGAATTTCAACGCCATCATTTCACTGCTTTTAAAAGAAAAAAAAAAAAACACACCCACACACAGACACACCCCCCCCCCCACACACACATACACGCACGCACACCTACGTTTTTTAAAAATACTTTTTCTAGATTCATGGGATTCCAAAACATGTGTTTCTGATTAAATTTCAATATCAAATTTTTAGGGGCAATACTTCCCCTAACATTGAATATTTTTTTGTTTCTTAATGACATTATTAATTTCCAGGAACGTATTAGCATTGCTGGTGTGCCTTAATTTCATCCCACAGGAGTTCTTTTACATACCAGTGTATCTACTGACATGACTTGACGCTTTTAAGCATACTTAACCGTTGATCTGGGTCAGACTTGAACCTGTGACCGTTGGATCAGTAGGCCAGCAACTAGCAAGCTGAGCCTACTAAACATTATTTCTGCCACTTATAGTAGAGAAAATTAAACACGATATAGTAAACATAGTTCTAAAGAATCACCCATTTTACAGACATAATTCAGGATAACTCTTACATGAAAACAAAAATAAAGAATATAAGCACAACAATTTAAAGATAGTTTATGTGAGTCGGTTTACTGACACTACGTCATTTACATTTTTGTTAAAATGAAACATGTTTAGAGAGAGCACTCTTAACTTGACACCAACTACTGGAATGTAGTGTCATGGTTTCCTTTGTGCTACAAGGGGAGTTCAATAAATAATGCAACACATGTTTTTTCTCGGCCAATTTCGGTTGGAAAAACCTGACATTTCTTGTGGAACATTTTCAAACATTTCCACTTTGTCTCATAAAGTTTCCTTGATTTCCAATAAGTGACAGCGCTACACGGATCTTTTAAAATGGCATCTGTAATGGTGATGCGTTCCAAACAATGGGCAGTGATTGAGTTTCTTTTGGCGGAAAACCAGGGCAACTCAGATATTCATAGGCACTCCCAGAATGTCTACGGTGATCTGGCAGTGTACAAAAGCACGTTGAGTTGTTGGGCAAAGCATGTGTCATCATCGCTGCAAGATCAAGCAAAACTATCTGACCTCCCATATGCTGGGCGGCCGTTTACAGCTGTGACTCCTGTAACATTGGAGCATGCGAACACTCTCATTGGAGATGATCGGCGGATCTCATTTAAACACCTCCGTGCTCAACTTGACATCTCTGTTGGTAGTGCTGTTACATTTGTTCACCAGTTTGAATATTCAAAGGTTTGTTCCCGCTGGGTCCCTCAATGTCTAACCAAAGACCATTAGAGCAAAGGAGGACCATCTGTACAGAACGGCTTGCTTGTCATGAGGCTGATGTTGACAGCTTTTGTCAAACATTGTTACCGGCGATTAAACGTGGGTTCATCACTTCGAACCCGAAACAAAACGGAAATCAATGGAGTGGCGCCACATCCACTCCCCTACCAAGAAAAGGTTTAAAGCCATACCCTCAGCCGGTAAAGTCATGGCTACAGCCTTCTGGGATGCTGAAGGGGTTATTCTGTTCGATATCCTTGCCCATGATCAAATGATCAACTCTGAAGTATATTGTGCTACTCTTCGAAAATTAAAGAAACGACTTCAATGTGTTCTTAGGCACAAAAATACAAACAAACTTCTTCTTCTTCTCCATGACAACGCAAGGCCTCACACAAGTCTTTGCACCCAAGAGCAGCTCACAAAACTTCATCCTCCCTATAGCCCTGATCTAGCAACATGGGATTTCCATATGTTTGACCCAATGAAGGATGCAATCCGTGGGATGCACTACACAGATGATGAAGTTATTGATGCAGCACAACGTTGGCTCCGACATCGACCTGTGGAATGGTACCATGCAGGCATACAGGCCCTCATTTCAAGGTGGCACAAAGCTATAGCATTGAACAGAGATTACGTTGAAAAATACTGTTGTGTAGCTAAAAGTTTGGGGAATAACATGGTGTATTTGAAAGCTGAATAAATCAACCTGTTTCAGAAAAAATGTGTTGCATTACTTATTGAACCACCCTTGTAAAATAGTCATCTGGTGTCTTTTCAAGCAATTTCTATTAGAGGTTGTCTTTTGGAGGTAACTCAGAATTGAAAATCTGATCTTAATGTTTAAAAGTATAGGTTTAGAAACAATTTGGCTATTTTTTTAGCCAAAAGTGCACTTCTATTGCCATTTTTATTCTTGTTTATACTTTAGATTCTTGAGGATGCCCTTTGCTTTTGTTTTCAATTTCCTTTTTGTTTTTGCAACATACATTTTTCATGTGTGATTGGAGAGAGGTTGAAAATGGAGGCAATGGCTTCCAAAACTAGTACCTTGATAATATAAAAACATAAGTAACTAAGTGTCAATAAACCGACTACAAATAGTTCTTCTGATACATTTTCCAATTTAAACCTATGACATGGGACCACTGCCTTTATTTCCCTTCCAAATGGAAGCCACGCTAAAGATTTTTATCTCTGAAAAATGTGAACGATATAGTGTTCGTAACTAACTCACATATACTATCTTTACATTTTTACACATCACTCTATATAAAACTTCTGATAAAGCAGAACAATAAGTTAAGCTTCATAATAGTATTAATTTTAATTTGCCTATCTTTTTTCATCAATTATTTCCACTTCTTTTTCATTTTTAATCTCATCTGCTTCTGCTTGCACTACAGAATGTTCTGAGTTATCATCTAATTTCCCTTCCATTTTAGGTAATATGACTTGGCTGCACATATTGGGAAAGGATTTCTCTATATTTTCCCAGAAATTTTCAGCCTCTTCTTCCTTACCCTTTTTACGATGTTTTACTAATTTGGAGTTCCAACGGTTTTTCACAGCATTATCTGTTCTTCCAGGAAGAAGCTTGCAAATCATAGCCCAGCGATTACCATAAACGGCCTGAGCTTTTATAATTATATTATCTTCTGCCTTAGTCCATTCTTGCTTCTTGACATTGGGGCAGAGATGGTTGATCCACCTTTCTCGACACTGCTTGCCACTTCTACCAAACAGATTCTTGGATATTTCTGTCCATCTCTTAGCGCCAAATTTCTGCACTAGCCTGCTTAATATTTCATCTTCTTCCTTACTCCAAGTACCCTTGATCGATCCTGGTTTAACCACTAGCCTCCATTGCCGTTCACATTCACTTGGTGTCATGCCTGGGAAATAACGTGCAACTATTGTCCAATTTAAACCATACTGGTCTACCAGGTACTTAAGTAATGCAGTTTTCTTATCACTCCAGTATACTTTACGAGAAGATTCTGTAATTTTTATCTTCTGATTTAGGTTAATTTTCTCACACTCTGGAACAAAAATTTTCTCCGTAGGTTTAGGGGGTACATCTTCGGATCTGAAATAAATGTTTTCCATTAATATAAAAAGCACCATATATTTAAATGGATTATTACATTCAATGTATGATGTTTAATATGGGGGCAGCTCAACAAGTTCCTGTTTTTCAAAACAGATAGTGTTGCTAAGATGTTAGCATCCTATACTGTCATTAGTTAAATATTGCCAAAACAAATTTGGTACTGATTTATGACTTAGTTTGGATTGGCAATCATTTCAATTACTTTTCAAGGTGCTCTTTGCTCTGTGTGAGAGGTGCAAAATGGTGCAAACAGAGGTACACTAAAATTCTAAGCTTTAATATTGGTATCATATCTCTTATTGTTTTATTACACAAAATGGATCCTATTATTTTTCTAACACTTATCATACACCACTTCAATATTCAGGTTGCAGTGAGATGATTCATGCAATCAATAATAAATCCGAAGCTTTGCTGGCATTAGATAACGAACATTTCAGATGAGTTTTAACATAAATTTAACCTCATGAAATTAGTGCCAGGTCACAGTAATCCCCTCAAGATTTGCTAAACAAACTACAGTATGCGCAATTTATCTTGAGCGTTTGTCTCCCAAGTCCTCACTCGGTAGGTTTCGGCTAACTCCATAAACACAGATGACAACTTAGAAACATGAAATGCGCTATACTAGTACACTATATTAGTACACTTTGACATCTAGTGACTAATATGCTAAGCTTTTACGCGTGCTCTTTGTTTTCTGTGTGCATTCGTTTTGTGCAAGTTTGAGGTTAATTACTATAGCTTAACCATTTTGTAATTATGGCTGAGGACATACCAAACTCATCATCATATGTACCTTCCGAGCAACGAACTCCAACTCGGAAACATGCACGTACAGTCGTGCATAGTGATGGCCGCAAAATAATAGCGAAAGTTGCAGAAAGTTGTGATATAGAAAAGGATAACAACCAATTAATGTTCCCAGTCAGCAAATCAATACGAGCTGCTGCTTACACAAGAAAAAGCATCAGCACTGTCAGGCGTATTAAATAGTTCTGTACATCTCATCCCAATGAATCTCCAAAAACACCAGGAAAAAGCAGGTAAGGTTGTGATCTGTGTATGGTAATAACTATAGTGATGTTTTCTTTCTTTCTTTCTTTCTTCTTTTCCCTTCAATCCTTTCCTTTTTGGCTTCCTCCTTTTCCTCATATCTTGTTCTTTTATCTTTCTTTTTTCTCTTGCTCTGAGCCCTTTGTATGTTTCTACATAGCTTTCTATTTCCCTTCATTACCAAAGCTACACAGGTATTTAATATGGGTGCATTATAAGTTGGTGATTGACAGTTGAAGGAGTGGGGAAAGAGAGGGGATAGCGCCGTTGCCACTTTACCGTCCCTCTCCACGTGCTAGGCAATGAAGGTGACGGGTAGAGGGGAGGTGGAGGTTCGGTTGCAGTCCGTTGCAGTAATGCACACGCACATATTCCTAGAAATTTGCATACTGCAGTATTAATCGTAAGATTGCCGTAAGACTGTCTACACGTTTAAGTGAGCAGTTACCTAAGTACAGCATACGAAATCTTCGGAAGCTCACCCAGGTTTCATCAATCCATACAATATTCTCAAAATCACAAGAAATAATTTCTCGTAGGAACCTACAGCGCCAGGCACATATGTCCGGTTTCTCCAGTAAGATCTTACGTCCATTTAGGTTTTTATAGCCTAATCCTAAGGTTTTAACTATTTTTCGAAGTGAGGTCTTGCCACCTGTAAAAAATCATCCATTTGTAGAGATGAGTGCAGTTTTTAAAGTGTAGGATATTGCTTCCTGGTATAATACGCATAAATATGGCAGCGAATGGCATCTTGTTGAAATGGATCCAGGTTAGTGACCGGGTTATATCGCTTCCTCTTCTTCCCTGGAGTTTGTAACTGCGATGTACACGCATGATTTTCTGCACTAGCGTATTTCTCTTTCTCTACTCTAACTATAGTATTCTTACTTACACCAACAGCAGCTGAGGTTCTGTCCAGTACTTTTAAAACGGGAATTATTGGACCCCAATTGTCTCTTTCATCCTCAAAAGATTTTCTTACGGAACATATAATTTCCCTTGCTTGTCCTTTAATTGGGATTCCGTGCGCAAAAACATTTTTGTGGTCTTCGCAGATAGTTTCTTTCTGTCTGTTTCTGTAGCACAAGTGTCTGCGGTAGTCATGAGTAACGATAATTAGCTAAATATTAAAGTTGATCACAGAAACACTAAAGTTGATCACAGAAACATTGAAGTTGATCACTGAAACACACGAATTATATTGCGAAAATGTAAAGCTGTTTACACTCTGTGAAACATTCACTACCTGAAGCAGTACACTCTTAGTTTGGCAGTGATGACAGGGAAAAATACCCTAAGTAAGGGTTGGTCATTAAACTGTAAAGGTTGGTCATTGACCCAGAAAACGTCATAAGATATTCCTTGAAACTAAATCCACACCTGTTCCCTTCCAACAACGCATACCGTCTCATACTAAAGGGCAACGAACGACGACGGTATTGTGATACTGCTGATTTATAACCGAAGCAACAATAGGAGCAGTGTCTGTTTACTGAAAACCTCAACATGCCGATAGAATAGCGTCATGCATAAAGCACGTGATGTAGTGCGATAGAGTTGGCAACATAGGATAAGCGGCTCGGGTTGCAATGGCAACAGTTTACTTTTGATTGGTGGATTGCTGGTTGCTAGGCGACGGCAATGACGTGTCAGTGACGTGTTTATCTCCTCTCCTTGTTTTCGCAGCTGAACAGCACGTGGAGGCAAAACGCCAATCACCAACTTATAATGCACCTATTATAATAGAGGCTAACAAACCTATGAGCAAGACTTACCTATGTTGTGGATGTTATGGTTCTTGAAAGTGGACACACTATTATTCGTTTACCTCCTTAAAACTGTGATCTGAATGCAATTGAACTGGCATAGGCAAAAATAAAGAACGTTTTCAGAGAACACAACATTACTGGTGATATGTCAGCCACACATCTGCAGAAACTTGCTAAAGAAGCATTCTCTTCTGTAACTGTGACAGATTAGGAAGGATACTGCAAGAACTGGAAATGAAATATTGGAGAAATAATGGTGTAATTGAAAAGGCGATTCATGAAATTATCAACAGATCAGAGGATACTTGTGATGAAACTGATGCAGTGGACTCAGAAATCGAAGAATCACAAAGCGAATGAGTATTTATGGCTGTCATATTTGTTTACTGTTTTTATGTGTTTCATAAATAGTATATATAAGTATATAGTAAGT
This sequence comes from Mantis religiosa, assembly GCA_030765055.1. Classification (NCBI taxonomy): domain Eukaryota; kingdom Metazoa; phylum Arthropoda; class Insecta; order Mantodea; family Mantidae; genus Mantis; species Mantis religiosa. The sequence continues at coordinate 36,886,914 of CM060960.1, forward strand.
ATATAAATATACAGCTTATAGGATTGAGTTCAATTTAATGTTTGTCCACATATCTCACACTTGTGGAGCATATCTTCGCTTATCTTACACACTATTTTGCTGAACTGTGTTTTTAAAGGTTGACCACACTGCAGAAACAAAAGAGCATCAGCTCTCGCAACTTTCCCTCTACCCGCACTACCCCGTAAATCCAGCGCTCTTATCTTGTGCGTACTGTATAGTCCTGTTGAGTAGAAGATTCCGGGCTGTAAGGCCATGGTCCATTGGACTTCCTCAATTCTCTCCCAGATGTTTTGCTTGCAGCTGCGGCAAGCATCATTGGTGGCATAGAAAAGTTCTTCTTGTACTCTTCGTAACTACTCTTTGTAGAACTTCCTTGTACTCTTCGTAGAACGTTTCTATGCCACCGATGATGTCCCTCCAGGCTTACAGTATAGATGCACATTAACATTGTGGTTTGTATCGCTCCGCCAACAAATATATGGTTGAAGTCCTTTGCCGTCAGCTGTTTACATCTGACTCTTATTATAATTGTCATATCTTTCACTGCAGCAGTATAGTTAGAAAAGCTCTCGGCTCATATTTACTAAATAAACTAAATCAAATAAAAGAAACTACTCAACAGTTATGAAATATAATTTTGTGAGTGAAAACTTAGTTAATCTGAATTCAAGAAACCCATTCTCACTGCCAATATGCAAAATGATTACCTTTGCCAGTGCAGTTTTTTAAACCTTTGTAAAGCCCAGGGAAAAATGCACCTTTCTTTAACTTTACAGTTGTGTCTGTCCAAACCTCTGAAGTGACAGGTCTCTCACTTACCCTGGTTTTGTCTAAGTAATAAATTGTGCACCCTTCAACACAAAATTCTCTCACAAATCTCAGGTAACATGTTCTCCTACACCACAATGTCTTCCCAGTAAATTATCATTTTAACTTTGTTTCTTTTTGAAAACAGAAACCTGATGTCTTTCAGCAAAGAGTGGAACATGGTTTTCTTAAAATTTGGAAGATCTGGGTCACTGTTCATTAAAGCAAAAGTACTTTATGTGTAGTTGGAGGCTCATTGAGTTAGTTTGGATTGGCAATCATGGTCGTTATCAAAACAATACTCTGCCAGCCCAGACTTCTCAGGTTGCATTAAACGAATGCTCCGTTCATGTTCAATTATTCTGGTAGCGATGGTCCTTCCGGTTTGTCCTATATACAGTGTCCCACATTCACAGGGAATTTGGTACAATCCCGGAACTTGTCTTTGTCTTTCACTGGTCTCAACAGATGTTTAATCTTCAGAGGTGGCTTGTACATGGTCCTGATGTTGTATTTAGCAAGACTTCTGCAGATTCTGCCAGAGAGGTTGCTGGTAAATGGACTGCAGGTTGTAGCAGTAGCTTATCTGACAATTGCTGTATTATAGGTTTCTAATCGTCTGATCACCAGCTTGCTTCCCGAGAAAAACTTGAGCATATTCGTCGCCAGGAAAGCTTCAGGTCTTACTTTATGGTACCTTTATGTTTGTAATGTTCCTTAAAAGCAGACTTTTCATTAACAAAATGTTTGTTATAGTGGGTTTTTTTTAACATTGTGTTTATAGAACATTTGAAAACATTCTTTATAAATAGGAATTCCTTAACAGTAGAACACTAGACAGAGGTTCTAGTACAATATTAGGTTACATTAATTTAGAAGGCAAAGAAACAAAACTTCTGCAACTCTAATGATAATTTAAAGTTCTGTAATTTGGAGATTTGGTGCAAAAATAAAGGAATGGCCATGAAGGCACAGTTAAGTAACATATATATAATGCCATAATTTCACTTGCTTACCGTTTCAATGGTAACTCTGAAATTTCAACCCCTTCACTGTCTTGAATCACAAATATGTCACTAGAATCATCGTCATCTTCATTATCGTCATTAAAATGCTCTTCAGGTACAATAGCTTGAAACTGGTAAATGCCCACATCTGTTTCCAAAGGCATGATTTGAAATTCTTTTTTCTGCAACATACAAAAATGTATAACCAGAATTGAAACATCTACACATTTCGAGATTTAACTGTATTGGAACACCACAGTGAAGCGAAAAATTATTAAATTATAGATGAGTCGTATTTTTTACACATCTGCTTCACTTTCGTACCTATTTTGAGGACATGTTTCGCAAATCATCGCTTGCATCTATGGCTCTTGTGCGACTGAAGTTAGATCCAGCGGTGTGGGTAATTCTGGGGTTGTTGCTGCCATCTGTGGATTTAGTGATGAACTTGAATGTGGGATTCTCTTCTAGCGGGATTTCAAAGTTCATTAGTTGGTTTTTATGTTTTTCTATGTATATCCTCTCCCATATGACGAGTTCACTGTGTTTTTGTACGTATTTTAGTAATTCTGTGTTATCTTCAATTTCATGATTTTCAGACCAGAAATGAGCTGTTATTGCGGACTTATCAATATTTTTGTATCTTAAGTGCCTGAAGTGTTCTTTCTTTCTAGTGCCTATGTTTCTTTTTGTAGGGAGGAACATAGTGAACTCGTCATATGGGAGAGGATATACATAGAAAAACATAAAATCCAACTAATGAACTTTGAAATCCCGCTAGAAGAGAATCCCACATTCAAGTTCATCACTAAATCCACAGATGGCAGCAACAACCCCAGAATTACCCACACCGCTGGATCTAACTTCAGTCGCACAAGAGCCGTAGATGCAAGCGATGATTTGCGAAACATGTCCTCAAAATAGGTACGAAAGTGAAGCAGATGTGTAAAAAATACGACTCATCTATAATTTAATAATCATCTACACATTATTACTTCATATGTATTTACTTAAGATCAGTCGGTACTAGTAACACTAACATCACTGCATTTGAACCATTGTGTGTCTTATAAACTTGATGATTTATTGTGTGCTGCAATATCTTGTTGATAAGCTAGCAAGGAATGAGGTGGGTGCTAAATTAACATATGAAGTGAAAAAAGCTTTAATACAAATAAACAGTAAAAAAGCTAATGGGCAAGAAATAGATAATAGTTTAAAACTTCTGAATACATAGGCAACTACAGTGCTTAAGGACAAAACTAGAAGAATGATATGTCTAGACAATGTGTGTAATATACTGGGTTTAAGTGAGCATTGGCTTGAGGAAAACAAAATAGATTATGCAAGTATTGATAACTTCAGATTAATTTCAGAAGTTACAGTCGCAGTCAAAAATGCTGCGGTAGCAATCTATATTTATAACTCAATAGAAGCAAGAAACCTTGAGAACTTTACACAACTTTTGTATAAAAAAGGTTTTAGATGTAACAGGATTAGTAATAGACACACAATACCATAATCAGAACAATATATAGATCAAAGTATAAACTTGAAAGAAGCGTAGAGACAGTGAAGCACAACTTAGCACAAAAATGAATCGAGAAGATATCGACACATTGCTTCACTCACACTGTTTATTCACAGGACATGTTTCAAGAGCTTTTGCTCTTATCATCAGCTGGAACTCGACTAGTGCAAATTGTAGTGGTTTCCTCTTTCTCTGTATCGTTGATAGATGGCGTGATGTACTTGTCAAAGATGTCCGGTGGTGGAGTTTCAAAATTCATGACTCTGACGATATTTGTTAATGAAGATTTTTTCCCATACGGAAAGGTCCATGGGGTGATTAACGTATTTTACTAAAGATGTTTCCAAGTTGATGTCATGTCTAGTATTCAAAAAATGAAAAGCCACTGCTGATTTTTCTGTTTCACCATTTATAATGTTTCTTATATGTTCTTTAGTTCTGATGTTAATATTTCTTTTTGTTTTTCCTATATAAATTTAGGGCAAGTTTCACATTTGATCTCATAGATTCCTTGTTTTTCTTTAGTAGTAATTGAATTTTTGGGAGGGCCTTTTAACACATTTCTGATATTAAACCTATTTTGAGGTGCAAGAGTTATGTTGTGTTTTGAGAAGATTTTTTGGAATTTATTATAGGCTGATGGATGGAAGGTGACTTTTTTAAAACTTTCTTTCTCTTTTTCTCCTGTAGATTCTAAGGTGGTGGTTTCTTTTATTTTCTTAGCTACACTTAGCTTACACTTTAAGTTAAAATGCACATTCTGAATTCTTAGTTTTGAAAAGCCTTTCAGCTTTGTACTTGCTAATACAAGGGGCATCCAGAAAGTAAGTTCTGTTTCAATTTACCTCCACTGCAGCACTGCGATCACAGTTCTGCACAGGCGTGGTAGACGCTCTGTATCAAGGAGAAGAAACGTGCGCCACTGTGAGATCGCTGTCAGCCACGTATGCTTTGTTGTGCTTGTTTACAATGTCGGTGTTGATTGAAAATCCTGCCGCTTGTGAAAGCAGATGTTTATTGCGAGACACTTAGGAAATTGTGCCACGCAATACAGAATAAGCGCCGAGGAATGCTGTCAAAAGGTGTTGTGTTTCTTCACACCGCATGACCACACACTGCAAATGTGACGAAAAACATCCTACAGGGATTTGGCTGGGACGTGTTTGACTAACCCCCGTACAGCCCTGAATTCGCTCCTAGCGACTTTCATCTGTTTTTGCATCTCAATCTTTCCTTGGTAGTCAACACTTCAACAATGACAAAGAGCTGAAAGCAAATGTTTCCAACTGGTTGAAGACACTGGCGGCAAACTTCTATGAAGAAGGTATACAAAAACTTGTGCCTCGCTATGACAAATGCCTGCAAAATTTCGGCAGTTATGTGGGAAAGTAGTTTAAGAGTTGTAGAATTTTGTGCAATAAATAATTTTTCTGTATCTGTACACAATTTAATTTTATTACCAAACAGAACTTACTTTCTGGATGTACCTTGTATAATATGGCATACAGAGAATATAAATGTTTTAAAAACTATTCTATTATTTGGATGTTCAGAAAAATGGTTGAGTAAACTATTACATATAATGCAAAGCTGTATATTAGGTTTCTCTTGCTTGTTCTTAATCCTGACTTTCTAAGAAACATTCCAAGACAGATGCATTACGAAAAACAAATTTAAACAGTGCTGAAAACTTTCAGAGTGTCTCAGTTTCATCTGTACATTACCTTAACAGAGCACTGCTCAAAACTGTTTGCATTTGTTAGAAATATAAATATCATGGCCAACATGCCGTCTTGACATAGAGTCAATTGGAGAATTTAATGTCATGACAGCACGTTGGCCATGGTAGCTCAATGGGCAAGAGCGACTGGACGAAAACCAGGAGATCCTTGGTTCAAATCCCAGCTATGGCATTGAATTTTTCGGTTTGACCCTATCTATAGAAAAATTACTTTGTAGTAGATTAAAAGACCCTATACCACAAGACAAAAAAGCTGGAATTTACAATATCAATTGCTCCAACTGTAATATATATACAGAAAATAAAAAGAAATCTGGAAACCAGACTAAAGGAGGAACATACAAGATTATTACAATGGTTTCTCCGGATTGCAGCCAAGTGATGTTTTCCTCCTCCAAGCTTTCAGCTGTTTTAACTCTGTGGCCTACCTTAGGGTTATGTTGTTGCGGGCAGCCTGGTTCTTATTTATAGCCTAAGATGGGACTTTAGATTGGCTCGGTCAGTGCGCCCAATCAGGTGTCTTTATTGTTTCCTTTCATGGGCTCTTGTCATTGGTCCGGTGTAAGCTGTGTGACAAATCTGCAGTTTCACACTATTTCTGGATGACCAACCATAACATCAAACTGAACATTACACTAATCAAACTGATCAGTCATGCAGCAGAATTGGACATATGGGACAAGTTCTTCATTTTGAAACACAAAAGACAGTTAATGAATGTTTATTTATCGCCACCAGGTACCCCCTGAAAGTACGCTTCACTGCCACATGATGCTGCCATTAAAGACGACCACCTCAACAGAAGCAACACAGATCAGTCGGAAGCGCTCTAAAGAAATATGTTAACAGAGAGTTAACATATGTTAGAGTTACTAGTACTGACTCATCTTAAGTAAATATATCACTGTTTCTAACTTTTTCCATATATAAATATAAATTATTACTTCATTTTACTTTCATAAACTGTCTTCCAAAGCACTCCACCAAAGGGAGCAGCATTGGCAAGTTAGGGATAGAGTGTCTTTTAGTAGAAAAGTGCAGACACAAGGAAAACGCTGCCAGGTTAGATTCAAGTTGCACTCGGAAGAATGTTAGTAAATCTGTAGTTAGATACTTCAGTTGTAAGCGAAGGTTTGTCAACACATAAGTGTTCAGTATTGTAACTTTGTGGGTTCGTGAAATGAAAAGTCCAATTGCACCACTCAAAAATGTTCTTTATTTCCACCGAATTACAGTTGAACACTTGCCGATTACACAGAATTACGTAATGCACACAATTACAATTCACCAGTTCGTCCGTTAGAGTTCCACTGCACGCTCACAGTTACGTACACTCTTCCGATGCACGTACACAGTCTTCTCGTCCATTCATAGCATGGTGCTCCTATGATGCTCGTCAAGCACTCACTCTCCTCCAGCCCGACGTGTTGCTTATATAGGGCCAACTGGCCAATCTAGAAGGTTCTGAATTAGATGAAATATCCCGTAAATTCGAGAACTCAGGTGGAGCGGAAAGAGACGGCACAGTGATGTTTTTCCAGCCAACCCTCTTTACCGCTATAAGACAAATGAGTGGGCGTGGCGAACGCCTACCGTCTCCTGCTGCTGCCGGCCGGTTCTATAGGGAGTTCCTACGTTCGGGTGACAGTATGCACGCGATAAGAGCGATCGGATTCCAAGTCCTCATTCGGTAAGTTTCGAAAACATGCGCGTACTGTATATACACTCTCAAAATTTCATTTTCTCTTCAAATTCATACTGGCTACAATTTAATCCTTATGTAGGTTTTACTAGATAAAATGTAATGTTTTGGATCAAAGAAAGCAGGAGACTGCCAATGTAACGTATAAGTTAACTCTATAGAATTGTGATACATTTTATTAAGATTTATACTATGTACAGAAATGTGAATGCCATGAGAAACTAATAATGTAAAAATACATATTGAAACATAAAACTAATACAAGAGCCGTAGATGCAAACGAAGATTTGCGAAACATGTCCTCAAAATAGGTACGAAAGTGAAGCAGATGTGTAAAAAATGCGACTCATCTAAAATTTAATAATCAAACCAAGTTGAATTAATAAACATGAGCAAATATAGAGCATAATTTCCATGAAACTTGAAACCAAAGATGATCACAATGGTATGGGATAAAACTAGTGCAACTATCTGAAGCTTTTAATTTATATGTACTATGTTAGAATTCTATCTTTAGGCCATGCTGCCTAAAAATTCTTTAAATAAAAATGGAGCTCATTAGTACTGAATGGCCCAACTTGCCAGTCCCCTTTAATTACCCAAAAATGCTACTTCATCACCAGTGGCGAGGCATGACTTTCAAAGCGAGGGAAGTTCCAAGCAATAATTTTCATTAAAATAAGAGAGAATATGACTCAAAGAACTAAGGCTACTCTTCAGTATTTTTTCTATTGTATAGCCACCTTAGGCCCTTCTTGCATTGCAGACTGGTCACACTATCAGCATATATATTCCTGCTTCCCCTCTCCACTCAGACATTCCAATTTTTCCTAGAGCTGGCCCACACAGTGTGAACTGTTAATCTAAAATGAAGAAAGTATGCAATTTACTCACTTTTGCTGATAACTTAAAATCTTCACAAGAGTTTCCTATTTGTCGCCACTAAATACCAATCTATGTAAAATACTTATTGGTAAAGTTATTGAAATATACTTACAGTTTTATTTAAAAGGGCACAAAAAACAAAAATATCAACTTTTCTTCACACACTAAAGAGACTTCATGTGACAAAATCTGTCAGTGCTTCCTAACTATCAAAGAGTCGTGATTGCTTCCGGAAACATATGAAGCACGGTATTCAAGGTTAAGAATGTGTAAATACAGAAATATTCAGTATTGAATGAGCTTGTGGAACTGGTCACTTGAATCTAAGGAACTTTCAAACTGTCTGCAGTCACTGATGTTTACAAATAAATTTTGAAAATGTATCCAAAGCAAATAAAATATTGATTGGCATGAATTTCTTTCAAAGTATAAAAATTAAAAGAAACGTAGAAACAGTGAAGCACAAGTTAAAATAAAAATGAATCAAGAAGATATTGACACATTGCTTCACTAACACTTTACATGTTTCAAGAGCTGTTGCTCCCATTTTCAGCTGATTCTCGACTATACCTTGTTTCACGTAAGCTTGCCCAGTATCTCTTAACGGTCACGTGACCTAATCACCTCTCATTGGTTGCTGTTGTGGTAATGACTGTCGTGCGGTAAAAATTAGTTCGTTATTTAACATGGTGATATATCATATGTTGGAAGAGAATTGTCAAATTTATATTTTCGTAACGGTTTTAATTAAATATATTACACAACAGAGTTTATTTATCTGAAATGCATGTTAATTCTTAAACGAAGAGGAGTTTCCTTTGCTCTCAAGCACATGGCACGACAGCACGTGATTTAGCGGTAGTGGTGACATTTGTTTATGACTTTTATCACTGACCTTGTTTTGAACTGGATTAGTCATGCATCGCCATTCGAGAGTGCGGGAGCTAAATTATTTTATTGATAGTTTATTGCGCATGTATTATATGTATAATGGCAGAGTCTACCGCCAGTTTTTCGTTTAAGTATCGCAAGGATAATTATTTACAAACAGGCGAAAAAAGAATTGTGTTGCATGTGTTTAATGCACTCACAGAGAAGAATCCATCTTTGTCAGTGAGAGAAGTCGAACAGCTGTGCTATGAAGTTACAGGTGTGAGTGTTAGATCCGTAGGAACATCGCGACATGAAATTGAGGAAACAGGAAAACTTACCACTCCAGGCAAAAGCAGGAATAAACAAAAGCGCGTGCTCGGAGAAAATACATGAAAAGTGTTGTGCGTCGTCATGTGTGTAGTTTTTCTTTAGAAACGAACTCCCTAACATAAGTAACATTTCGTCTGCTGTAAATGAGGATGCAGATTTACCAAATTTCAGCAGATTGCTTATACAGCTGGGATTTGTGAATGAAAAAAGAGGCAAGAAAAATGTGCTAAAAGACAGAGGCGATATTGCTGTGTGGCGAAGACGCTATTTAAGGACAACCACACTGCACCGAGGTACAAATCGCTAAATATACACGAAGAACACACGAAAAGTAAAGTATGGTGTGACACGACTTTTAAGACTGAAAGACAAGCATTTTTGAAAGGTATGTGTGCTGGTTTAAAAAATCCCAGTGGAAAAGGCCACATGCCTTTCATTATAAACTCTTTCAGTTTCATTGCTCAGCCATTCTGTTTCAATTTGCTCAGTTCATTATAAACTTGTATTTTTGCATGCCTTCATATCCTTATTTGTATGATTTTATTTATCTTCCCGGCAATTATTACATTTACTGCACGTTTAAATGTGACGGGAAGGCACCGCCTATGGCGTATGACGCGAAAGCATTAGCCAATTAGGGCGAGGGGGAGGGTTGTTGAATGCGGAGTGATACATTTCAGCCGGGCAAGGTTATATGAAACAGAGAATAGTGCAGGTTGTAGTGGTTTCCGCTTTCTTCGTATCGTCAATAGATGGCCTGATGTATTTGTCAAAGAGGTTCGGTGGTGGAGTGTTAGTGAAGCAATGTGTCAACATCTTCTCGATTCATTTTTATTTTATGAATTTCCTTGTTTTTCTTCTTTTTCTCCTTAAATTCTTGGGAAGTGGCACATCCAGCGCTTCATTGTACACTTCGCCACTGTTCATCACAATGATGAACTTTAATATATTCAACTTCCACAAACAATATTTACCTCTTGCCTTTTGGTTTTCCCATATTTAACATCGTCTTTAGGCTCATGAACTTCTATTATTACATCATCACTGCTGTTACTATCTGTCGCATCTTGTGGATCCTCTTCCATGCAGTCATCTTCCTCTGCTGTCTCTATTATGCAAACATCCTCCTGATCTGACTGTGGTTGCTGTTTAGTATTTTCCTGTCAAAAGATAAAATAATATTTTATTTATAAATGCTATTAAGTTGGTACAAATAAAAGAACCTCAAATTATTTATAAATCTGGTGCTTTGCATTCAAATTACTTTCTCTACCCAATATTCTACTAATAAAGGACACCTTTGACCTCGAATGCTCGGAACTGCACAAAAAATTCCTTAGAATAACAATTGATTATAAACAGAACAGTTGTCTGCATCATTTCCATGCAAAACATTGCATTCTGCTTCATTGACTAACAGAGAGCAACGAAGTAACAAGATATCTGTACCATAGGAGGAAGATTACACGAAGTTTAATGACATCAAGATATAATTACATTTTCAATCAACACTGCTAAAAGCCCTCTGCTTAACTTTCTGATCTCTCTCTCTCTCTCTCTCTCACCTACTCACACACATGTTAACTCCTGGTTTTAAGTCTCAAAACATTTTTGGTGAAGCTTTGGTATTAATTTTTTGGATAGAATACAATATTTTCTTTACTTACTATAGATAAGTAATAGAGAGTTTTTTTGTTTTTTTTTAATTTATGTCCTCCAATATCGGACAATGAATGAAATAGCTAAAATGATGCTTAAATAAGTCCAGGATCCATTCATCTTTCAGGATAAGGGAAAATCTGGAAAAAAAACCTTATCCCGATAACTCACGCTGACAAAGATTTGAACTTGGGACCTCTTGAATGTGAGGTAAACATGCTATCTACGCTACCGAGGCAGGCAGTAGAGACTGTTAAATAGTTCAGCTGTTATATGCTCAGCTTCACACTTCATGTTCAAAATTTGAGTAATTACTTTAACAAAAATGAGTTCTATTACCCAAAAGGTATTTTACTACATTATTTGAATTTGCTACTCACCTGTACAGATAAACGAAGTTGTCTTAAAAAGGTATCTGATTCTTTCCACTTCAGGGTAAAATTATGGTAAATGTTTACTTTTCGAAGACATGGCTGGCATATTTGTTGTGGTAAACCATCTCCAACTGCCACCTTAAAAAATGTAATAATAATTAATGTCAAGATGAGCAAAAAGAAATAAGTTAATGGGTTACATCAATATTATTTTAGTTAATTGATGGAAATTTATCATTTCTTCACACTAGCCATATATAGGCTAAGGCTGTTGATTGAGTCAACATGAAAAATTCAATGCCATAGCCGGGATTTGAATCACGGATCTTCTGGTCTCCATCCAGCCACTCTAACCATTAAGCTAACGTGCCAATATGACATTAAATTCTCCAACTGACTCGTGTTTTTCCCGGTAAACCACAGAGTTCTCATAAATACATGAGACAACTATCTTAATGGCGACTTACTATGCTGTAAGTACTTTAAGGCCCGGGCTTTATAGTTAACCACTATTAGGTCAATTAATGGAAATTAATTGTTCTTTCACACTGGCCGTGTGTAGGCTAAAGTATGGAAAGATAGTCAGACTGAAAAATTCAATGCCATAGCTGGGATTTGAACCACGGATCTTCTGGTCTCCATCCAGCCGTTCTAACCATTGAGCTACTATGGCCAACATGCTGATATAACAATAAATTCTCCGACTGACTCGTGTTTTTCCCGGTAAACCACTTAGCATTTCTCATAAACACATGAGACAGGTACCTTAATGGCGACTTACAATGTGTAAGTACTTTAAGGCCTGGGCTTTATAGTTAACCACTAATAGGTCAATTAATGGAAATTGACGGAGACCAGAAGATCCGTGGTTCAAATCCTGGCTATGGCATTGAATTTTTCAGTCTGACCCTATCTTTCCATAATTTAGCCTACACATGGTCAGTGTGAAAGAACAATTAATTTCCAGGACTTAAAGTACTTATAAAATTGTAAGATGCCATTTCAATTTATACCTCAAGATGAATTTCAGAATGCCTTTCTAATTTACCTTCTAATATAATGAGAAATTATTTGGAAATCTTATGTTGTGCCAGCGTGCTGCCATGACAACTTAGCTGGCCACATTAATGGCACAGAAAAGCAAAACTCCATGGTTTAAATCCCAGCTAGGGCTTTGAATTTGTTCAATTCCATTAAGGGTTATAAAGTGTAATATTGAGACCTTATCTAACATAGAACATGATGACAATATAAGAACTTCTGAACTGTCCACTTCAGCATCAATATGGCTTATTCTGTTTACAAGTGAGGTATCAGCTCTTAATTGCTTCAAAACTTGTAGATTCTTTGAAAAATATGTTTTTGTTATAACTTAAGGGTACCAGAAATGAGACATCTTGCATTTTGTGACTGATGCAATGCTATACTCTACAAAAGCAGGAAAGTCAATACAATAGTGCACAAAATAGTGCACATTGCTTCCTTTAATACTAAGCATAAGATTATAGAGGTTAATTTTTTCTCAAGTGGACTGCTAGTGTCAAAGATAAAGAATATGTTTATCAATATTACTTCTCGTAAACTGCTCAAGTCCATGTCTTCTGGTATTCCACTTCCACCAGAACCTGTCATCCCCTAATTGGGCATCTGCATAGATTCAGCATATATCATTTAGATGATGAAACAGGTTATTAAGACATTGAATCCTGACAATGCTACTGCAATTGGGTACAGGACCGAAGCCTCCCGTACCAAGGTAAGCTTAGCAGGTAACAACCCCCAAGCCTCCCGCGAGCTTAGCAGGTAACAACCCCCAAGCCTCCTGCGAAACCGGTGTAATTAGCCAGCAGGTGGGTGGAATGGATATGCCTAAATTTTTCCTTGATTTATTTCAGTGTACAGCAAATAAGTTCACTGTTAACATGTTCCCCGACGAGACTGAAATTATGGTGGGGACAGGAAGGAAAATTCTACTTTGGAATGATTACACTTTCGGATTACAAAAGTGTTTGAAAAGCAACTGAAGAGAGAAAACACGGAAGAAGTAACCACTGGAGTTATCCACAGTTTACTTAAGTCCATATACAAAGCTAGGCGTAAAATTCTGCCAAAATTACCCACGAGTATAGAGGAGATTCATGATGTTCTGAACACATTAAATGTGAAAACTGTAGTTGGAGCCGAGCTGTTGCTACACAATGATGCTACGAAGAACGTTGTAATATTTTGTGAATCCGGAACTCTCAGAGTACTCAGTGACACAACATATGTTGATGGAACTTTCAAGTATTCCATAAGGGTTTTCTGCCAGCTATTTAATGGATATTACATTGCAATGGTATTTTCTTTGTTGAAGGACAAGAAAACTTCATCATATCAGCAGGTATTTTCAACAGTTGTTGATAAATGTCATAAGCTAGGTCAGAAATTCTCTCCATAAACAATGTTTTCTGACTTTGAAGAAAGCATCATGAATGCTGGAAGAGAAGTGTGGACTAATGTTAAAATCCAAGGATGTAAATTTCATCTAACACAAAGCTGGTGGCAAAAGATACAAAACTTGGGACTTGCACATGACTACTATTCCAGAAATGAAATCGGAAAATTTCTGAACCACATATTTGGTTTGCCAATGCTGGATCCTGATATGGTTGGTGACTGTTTTGCTGAAGACTTCATGGCAGTGATGCCTGTCTCGGAAAAACTACAGATGTCTTGCGACTATTTAGTGGAATCTTACATAGACGAAAATGCACTCTTTTCTCCTTCCATGTGCGCAGAACTAAGTTGCAATAGACAGAACTACCAACGCTTGCAAAAGTTTCCACAACAAATATAACAACCAGTTTTACTCCTGCAGCCCAGATCTGTATAGATTTCTTAAATTACTCAAGAAAATGCAGCTGGATACTAAAATTGCAATAATTCCTCAAGAAATAAAAAACAGGAAAGGTCTTATCCACACTTAAAACTCATGATGCAGCAAGTGGAACATTCCAAAGCTGGGAAAATTTCAAGAATGGAATACGTGAAGTCAATTTCTTATAGAAACAAACCTGGAAATACATGGAAATAAAATCTATAAGAAAAAATAGCACTTATTTTAAAGGTGAAATACAAAGAAAACCATTAAGGAAGCAACCACATTTATTAAAGAAAAAGAAAGCAACAGCATATTCAGTTCATTCACATATCATCCAAAAACATTTAATAAATTTAAAAAGATATTCAAGGAACAAAATATCATCTTGGCACCTACTAATAGATACTCAATTTTAAAATTACTAAATTCAAAAACAAAAGATGAAATTCCTTCAGGTAACAAATCTGGAATATACCAAATAAATTGTAAGAATTGTGAAAAATGCTACATAGGTCAAACAAAAAGAAATTTAAAAACCAGAGTCAAAGAACACTTTAGAAACATCAGATTGAAACAAGAAGACAAGTCAGCAGTAGCATTTCATTTTTGGAATGAAAACCATGACATTGATCCAAATCCAAAATTATTAAAAGGAGTGATAAACCAAAATAGATTGACAACATGGGAGAACATATTCATCTGGAAAAATAAGGATCGCGTAATGAACTTTGAAATACCGCCAGTAGATAATTTGACAAAAAAGTTCATAGTTCCACCACCAGAGAGAGCAGACAACAACAGATGCCAGTTGGAAAGAGATTGAAAATGGAGGCCAGGGCCTTTGAAACTAGTCTCTCATAAATATATGAAAAAGTAAGTGACGAGTGTCAATAAACCAACCACAAATAATTTTTATATGCGAAAATACATGTTACTGTATGATATAGGTATAAAATGTCAAAATAACGAAGCATCAAATGTGGATCCATTGTGAGTAAATTACAGAAAATAGAGAAATAATGATGAAGCTGATAAATGTGGAATCTTTTGGGATGTGAGCCAGTTCGTCTTCTCCTGGTACACCCTGGGTAATGCTAAACAAACTGGAACAGCTACTAATTCAAATGTTAGCATTAGATGTTCATTTTCTCTTGGTACTAGAGCCGTATTTCTCTGTTATTAATCATAAAGGCAAAAAACAAATTGTAACATCTTCCACTAGAAGTATGTAATGCTTTAAATATTATAAATACCAAACTGGTACTGTTACCTGTTTCAATCGGGAGGCTATGGACCTATGTAATTAGGGACTGGAACTGGGAGACTTGGGGGCTATGTAATTAGGGGACCTTTAAGGGTTCGGGAGGCTTCGGGGCTATTTTTCTGACCGCGGGAGGCTTCGGTACCGTATCCCTGCAATTGACTGGCTAAAACACAATTTTCAAATGGTGAAACTGAAGGACAGCTAGATCTCATCAAGGTAAATTCCAGTTGCTAAACAAAGGTGTCACACAGCAGGAGCAAGGTAAGAGTATGAGAAGTTCTCTAACTCTAGTTAACAAAATTAAATTATATCTATGAAAAGTGCAGGGGAAAAAGCTGAGAGAAAAGGTATCTAAGAAAGTGGAAAATGTTTTTGATAAAAGCTCTAGACACACAACTCTTTTGCCGAAATTTTTCAAGTGTAAACGAGTAAAACATTTTATACTTCCAATAAAGATGATTTCACTGTCAGTTTTTTTTTCCTTTTTTTTATTTTGTAATTTTACGTCCTCCAATGTTAAGTCACATCGGACGATGAATGGAATGGGTGAAATGACGCTCAAATGAGCCCAGGGTCCATAGAGCTTAGAGTTACCCGACATTCGTCTTTCAGGATAAGGGAAAACCCTGGAAAAAATCTTACTCAGGTAACTCACCGTGACCGAGATTCGAACTCGGGACCTCTTGAACGTGAGGCAGACTCGCTTCCACCACGATACCGAGGCGGGCCACTCTGTCAGTGATTTACCATTTAGTGGGTGTGGAAAGGAGTTTCTTACATTTAAAAATTTATTTCAGTTCTAACATTACAAAAGTAAGAACTGTGCTACACTCTTATATTCTAAAATATAGGCAACATAGGTAGAGTCAGACTGAAAAATTCAATACCATGGTCAGGATTTGAGCCACAGATTTCTTGGTCTTTGTTCTAGACGTTCTCGGGCCGTCCGGCAAAAGCTATATATATTGGCCCTTCCAATTTGCTTATCCTTCATCATCCTGATGATGGGAGCAATGCACACTCTCAAAACGTCGATGGCTCTACATCACTATACCTGGCTCAAAGCTTGCTTTTGAGAGGAGAACAATGAACTGGGATGCCGGAATGCAGTTCAGTTCTGCTTGGAAACCTGCCTTGAAGTTAGAAATCGACTGGCTCAGAAAACACAGATTCCGCCGCTATGCAGAGCCCCCAGCATAGAGATGTTTTCCACAAGGTTGCCACTCCAGCATCTGGCGGAAGCTATATATACTGGCCCTTCCAATTTGCTTATCATTCATCATCCTGATGATGGGAGCGATGCACACTCCCGAAACGTTGATGGCTCTACATCACTATACCTGGCTCGAAGCTTCCTTCTGAGAGGAGAACACTGAAACGGGATGCCGGAATGCAGTTCAGTTCTGCTTGAAAACCTGCCTTGAAGTTGGAAATCAACCAGCTCAGAAAACACAGATTCCGCCGCTACGCAGAGCCCCCAGCATAGAGGTATTTTCTATGAAGTTGGCACTCCAGCATCCGGCGGAAGCTATATATACTGGCCCTTCCAATTTGCTTATCATTCATCATCCTAATGGTGGGAGCAATGCACACTCCCGAAGCGTCGATGACTCTACGTCACTATACCTGGCTCGAAGCCAGAACATATATGTCGCCAAGAAAGCTTCAGATCATATTTCATATTCCTGGTCTTTGTCTGGTTGCTCTTAACCATTGACCAACCATGGCCAACATGCCAGCATACATTAAATTCTCCAAATGACTCGTATTTTTCCAGAAAACCATTAGGGATTTTCATATACAATGGAATACACACCTTTTGTGGTGACTTACTTTGCTAAGTACTTAAGTATAGTTGAACCGTTACCATGGATTTATCTTTGGTAATAGATGCCTCTCAGATAGTGCACTGATTACCCCATGTGGAGCAAACATCTGTCATTTGTGATTCCTGCGAATTCCATTGGCTGAAGTGATGCATTCATTGGTGCTTAGCACACGACCGAGAGGCCAGTTCCCCTCTCTCTCAGTTCCCCTCGCGCAGTAGTTCCCCTCTCACTCTTACAAGAATAATCAGTGCGTTATCTGAGAGGTTTCTGTAAACAAACATAAATCCATGGTAACCGTTCCAGCAGCACGACTATACCAGGCTTCATAGTTACCACTATTAGGTTAACTGACGAAATTAATTATCCTTCCACACTAGTCATGTATAGGCTAACATTTGAATAGAGCCAGACTGGAAAATTCAATGCTTACACATGGCTAGTGTGGAAGAATTATTAATTTCCATCAATTAACCTAATAGTGGTTTAACTATGCTGCCTGGGGCTTATGTATTTATGGCATAGAACATTGTGACAAACAGTGTATATCCCATTGTATATGAGAACTCCTGATGGTTTACTGGGAAAAATACAAGTCAATTGAACAATTTAATGTATGCTGGTATGCTGAACATGGTAACTCAAGGTTAAGTGCAACTGGATGGAGACAGAGATCTGTGGTTCAAATACCGGCTATGGCATTGAATTCTCCAGTCTGACACTACCTATCCAAATCTTAGCCTACACAAGGGTAGTGTGGAAGAATGATTAATTTCCATTTAAGACAACGTGTTTAAAGTCACTGGTTTAGATCATTTTGGTGATTTTTTCAGGTAATTTTATTGATCATTTTTAGATATTTTTAAGTTATAAAAATCTGGACCCTGTTCGTATCTTGTACTTTCATGCTATACACTTGGTTTTTAATATCAACAATTCCAATGCCACTAACTGCTATTTTAATGGTGCCATACCATTTAGGTAAAGCACTGTGTTGAACATTTACACTTCTTTTTTGATCAATTCTTTTTTTTTTGGCATTTTTTCACTTCTTGGACTACAGCTTATAACTTATTAGCTTGAAACTTTCACAAGAGCTTTGAAATTATGGATGTAAAAACTGTTGAATATTGGTTAAAAAATACTGAATATTTCAGTTTAAATTATTTTCCTGACATTATTATTATGTTCTGGCCTTATGAACTCTGAAAGGAATGCATTCACTACAGACATACACACGTATAGACAAGGTTACATAATGATATACGAGTCGCGCACAGATAGAAACGCTGGGTAGATAACATGCAGCCTACTTAATACACAAGTGGAAGCCCGTTGTGTAGCTTGTGACACTGGATATGAATATTGTTTTTTCAAAGCTTCTTCATCACATTTATCTATAACGCTACTTATAATTTCACGCCCTTCCGAATGCACAACCTTAAATTTCTTAATATCTTCAGACATGGTGAGAAGATTAGTAAATCTTACTGCACTGAACTAGTTCTGCATCTTGCTACGCGATTTTCTGCAGGTGATTGCTGAATGTTTACTGTATTGCTTACTCACTGCGTAACCGGCCAACAGTTCCCCTCTCCCCCACATCTCATCCCGCGAAGGTCACGAGTCCAGAACACAGAACGTTAAATGTTGTGCACTATATATATATATTTTATGGTTTGAGTAGCGCTGGGAAAATACAACTGATTTTTAAGCACCAATACTTGATATTCACTTTCATAATAAACTACACTTATCTTAATCGCAAAAACTATTTTTAGTTGGTTTATTGGTGTTAAAAAATGGGTTAAAAAATGTAATAACTAATAAATAATAATAACAATAACAATAATTAATAATAATATTAATAATAATATTAATAATAATAATATTAATAATAATATTAATAATAATTAATAATAATAATAATAATAATTAATAATAATAATAATAATAATAATAATAATAATAAATAATAATAATAAATAATAAATAATAATAATAATAAATAATAATAATAATAATAATAATAATAATAATAATAATAATAATAATAATAATAATAATAATAATAATAATAATAATAATAATAATAATAATAATAATAATCTGTCAACTAGCTGCAGTAACAATGACAACAGAAATAAACACCTATACTGAAGATGCAAATGATTTATTTGCAGAACTAATTCTGTCTTCTTTGAAGAATATTCAGTTTTTTAAAAAGATAAGTAAAGTTTTTAATAAATTATTATGTTTTATTGTAATATTTGTATTGCTTCACTGTTATTAGCTTCATTGTTTTTTACATATTATATGTCAAAAATGTTTTCAAAGTGCTTCAAAAGATTGGAAATACAGAAGATGCACTTTAAATTATATTCCCTTTTTATGCAGCTGTTTGAACTTGGAAAGGAAATACGAATGCTAAATTCCCTTAGGAGTTGCTTATAGAGCTCGTATGAACACTTTTAGAGCCTGTGACCCAGCCAATGACTACTTTTGTTATTCTTTCTTTACAAAGCACAGTCCAGGATTGAGAGGCCTTAGTTACAAAGTTATGGGACTGAGGGTTCTAAGCTGCAAAGCTTAGCCTTAGAATGTTAAAAGGAAGAGGAGGAGTGAAGCAGTGCAATCAGAAACAATGACAAAGATTAGCTGTAAGATTTTGAGCTAAACCTTAATGACAGAGGCTCTGACAGTGGTCACATCTACTCTATAAACTACTTTTTAGCTAAATCCTAAATACAACACATTTTTGACAAATTTTTTCTCTGATCAAGGGCAACAGAGGTGCTAATGATTTTGAAGTTCTGATCAAATTTTATTCTCAAGCAGATACTAACTTTTATATCCAAAATGAGGAATTGGTTTGAGTCAAGATAGCAAATGTACTAGTTGGCCACAATATGAACACACTCTACGAGAAGAGTTACTATACTGGTCGTCAATCTAGAAAGTGACTGATGTTTCATATGGAGAGAGAGGTGACGTTGCCTCTTATAGCTGCCACGTGGAGAGCATGTTAGGATTAGGTGTATGAAGGTTATTAATTTGCAACTGCAGTGAAGGTATTATTGCAGCATTATCAGAAGAGCAACAAGCAGCAAGGTAGTATATTTAGTGCAGCGTTAGTAGAAAATATGCATTAACTCGCTTACCCACATGTCATGCTAAGCCCGTGTAACAATATCGGCAACAAGGATTTAGCGCCTAATGTTGTTATGGAATGTCTCAACTCTAATTGGTCATTCTAATGGTTACTATGACAATTGCTATGAAGTATGCATTCATTTAAAGCGTTTGTGCACATGGTTAGTAAACTTCAATCACATTCTAGATTGGCAACAAGTATAATCAGATGCGTCACAAGTATGCAGGGTACTGCAGGTGCAGTCCCTATAATGCAAACATCAACTATACCAAGATGCTTCCAACGTGATATGCAAATGTAGTGCAGTTCGACACGATGCTTCGTCTGTGTGTAGTGTTTAACACCCGCTTTTACTACATATGGCACCACAGGCGGTGACACTGAAGATACATGAGCACCGGTGGAATGAGATGGCGGGGGAAACCGGAGGTCCCGGAGAAAACCTGCCCCAACGCCGTGTTGTCCACCACAAATCTCACTTTGCAGTCACCTGGGATCGATCCGAGGCCGCCTTGGTGAGAGCTAAGTGGTCTAACCACTGAGCCATGGCGTGGCCTATGCTTCGTCAAGTCTTACTCTATGCAGTTCTAATAGTTTAGTGACAGTTGCAGTGCTCGTTATGATAAAATTATCATGTGGTTGTGAAGAGTTTAACTATGAAGACACCTACAAAGTTAAAAACAACAAGACAAGTTTCTCATTCTGATGAAAAACATATCATATATCAGGTTATACAGTTCTGCAGACAAGAAAAACAGGAGAAAAAGCAACAGTTGGGGCAGCAAAATTGTGGGAAAGTCTAGGAGAACCATCATGAACATAATAAAGGATTTCGAAAATGCTTCAACAACATGGGGTTCAGGTAACAACTGAGGAAAAATAGAAAACCACACAAAATCATGTATCTTTATGATTTTGGTAAATGCATTGTGCACAGAAAATTTGAGTACATGTACAGAAAAAGGAAATTCCTACTTTGAGAAAACTCCTGAACTTTGCTAAAGAAGAAATAAACTTTCAAGGTGGCAAAGAAACATTTAGAAAAATCGAGATTTAACTGTATTGGAACACCACAGTGAAGCGAAAAATTATTAATTTTTAGATGAGTCGTATTTATTACACATCTGCTTCACTTTCATACCTATTTTGAGGACATGTTTTGCAAATCATCGTTTGCATCTACGGCTCTTATGCCGTAGAATTACCCACACCGCTGGATCAAGCTTTAGTCGCATAAGAGCCGTAGATGCAAACGATGATTTGCGAAACATGTCCTCAAAATAGGTACGAAAGTGAAGCAGATGTGTAATAAATACGACTCATCTAAAAATTAATAATTTAGAAAAATATTAAGAGAAATGGGATTTCAATTTAAGAAATGCAAAAACAAATGATCTGGGCTAATGGAGAAACCACAAATTGTTGCAAAACGTGCAGAGCACTTAAGGGTATTAGTGAAAATGTAAAAGGGCCACGTACACCAGTGTTTATAGAGACAAGACTTGGGTCCATACTCACTATACCGTCAAGAATTGAGGAAGCATCAGGTGTTTTGATTAATACTAGTGCTGGTCAGAGAACAATTGCTGTACCTGCAGGGGGATCCATGGGATGTATTGAGGGAGATGAATTGATTTACTATTCAAAATTCAAATCAGCAGATTACCATGATGAAATTAACAGTCAATATTATAAAAATTAGATAGAAGAGAAATTAATACCAAATATTCCACCTGAAAGCACTGTTGTCAACAATGCACCCTACCATATTGTACAGGAAAATAAATCCCCTAACACTTCATCTCGTGCCTGCCTCGGTAGTGTGGATGGTAGCACATTTGCCTCACGTTCAAGAGGTCCCGAGCTCAAATCTCGGTCACGGTGTTTTTCTGGGGTTTTTCCTTATCCTGAAAGACGAATGTCAAGTAACTCTAAGCTCTATGGAATCTGGGCTCATATGAGCATCATTTCATCCCTTCCATTCATTGTCCAATATGACTTAACGTTGGAGGACATAAATTTAAAAAAAAAAAAAAAAAATCATCTTGAAAAGCACAGGTTATTCATTGGCTAACAGAAAATAAAATTCATCATGATCCGCAACTGACAAAAAATGAGCTTCTAGAGATAGTGAAAATTAATAAAGAAAAGCCTGTTTATTGGCTTGATAGAGTAATGGAACAAAGGTGGTTTACAGTCTTAGGCCTTCCTCCATACCATTGTGACCTTAACCCTATAGAGCTTATCTGGAATTTAATGAAACAAAAGACTGCAGCAAAGAATGTATCATTGATTACTCTAAGTAATCTGAAAGCTATGACAAGCTGCATAGCTCAAATTACACAACTTTATTGGATAGAAGCATGCAAACAAGTGAAAAGAATTGAGGAAGATTTTAAACACTGAGATGGGTTAATGGAGGAAGCAATTGAACACACAATTATAAACGTGGGTCTAGAGAGCAGCAATAATGATGATGACGATGAAGATTGCAATCACGATGAATGTTATTTCGAGAATATGGATATTGAAGCAAAAGGATGCAGTGACACTGATGCAGCTGATGAAAGATCTGAAACGAACATTCCTGAATGTGATGCTTCCAAGAATTAAAGTGAAGACATCAATCAGCAGGTGAATTACTGTTTTAATTGTGCGATTGTACATTCCCAGTAACACCTTTCCCTTGCGGTTCCCTAAGCTTCATATAGTAAACAAAACTGTGGTGCCTTCCTTCAAGTGAACTCGTATTGTGGCTGACTAGTAAATCTAATGTGAATATAATTTCTATCCTTGTGTAAAAAACTGTTGAAGATTTGTAACATGCTAGGATCTACAATTATTACAAATGAAAGATTCATTTTCAATTCTTAACGATTACAGCTGTGCCTAAGGAACACCATGGGAATGACTGACTACAACTCACTTATTTAGCACAAATATAATTATTTTCCCTCTTTCATTTTTTCTGTTACTTTAAAATACACAGAACATTCACACTCAGGATGGAAAGTCTTGCACTTTATATATTTAACTGTATTAAAACTAATTTATTTGGCAGAAATAAATTTTTTTATCTTTTATTACACATTTTCTTTTTTTCTTTTTTTTTTTTTTTTTTTGCTGTTAAGTTCTTTAAAATACACAGAAAGTTCATACTTAGGTTGGAGAGCTTTTTGCAGCTTACACGCTGAACTGTATTACTACTCTGTTATTTAGCATAAAACCTTTTTTGGTAAAGGTGGACAATAATGGCACACACTTGTACTGGTATGGAATAACGTCACGGAAACAAGTTTGTTGCCAACTGCAGAGTTCCGAAATATGCGAATAAGGAGAAACGTTCTTTTTGTTGTTATAAATTAGCGATACTGTAATGGAAATACTGCGTAGTAAGCTTAATACCTGAGTACAAGCAAACGTGGCCAACACAATTTTCTTTTTCCTATAAACTAGCGATACTGCAATGAATTTGTCTCAAAAAACTTCTTTCACTCCATTGTTTTTATAGCATAAAAGAATATTATGATTACTTTGACAATTAATTTTGTTAATGTTAATGATGTTAAGGTTTTATAGTATAGGTGAATTGTTTGAATATGTTAACAAGCGAACTATTATTATTATTATTATCATTATTATTATACTGTACATACAGTTGAATTTTCATTCCAAACTTGTGTTGTATATATGTATATTGTATAATTTTTAGTTATAAGTACTTGACATGTCCTATATCATGTAATATGATCAAAAGGATGAATAAATAAATAACTTAAGCAAACTGGCAATGTGTAAGATGAAAATAATTTTATTAATTATTATTATCGTCATGATTAATATTTTCATTATTATTATATTAATAACAATTTTCTATTATCGTGAAGCTTGCGAGACTAAACTGGGTACACAATGATACACTACTACTAAATAATACACAGTGCAAGTTTCCTTACGTAGTGTTGGTATTTTCCGCGAAAACATGCTTTGGATGTTGGCAAAGCACGAGCCATGACGTCACGTCCGCCATATTGCTACGCCGTTATTGTGCACCTTTAACCCCTTTTTTCTTTCAGTTTTCTCTTTAATTATACTTTACACCTTTTCTGTTGTTTTCTTTAAAATACATAGGCCGTAAGAACACAAAGTTACGCAAAACTGCCGGATTCTATCCTTTAGGTTGGTAGTAATATTAACGCATGCGTAGTATCACAAACATGAAGTTTTCTGCTGTGCTCACTCAACTTTTTACTGGAAGAAAACAAAAACAAACAAAAAAATCCTAAATTACTAAGGTCGATACGCCACAAGATTTCGGGTACTTACTCTATTTTTGCACAGGCTATTTCAAATCGTCTTCTTTAAGCGTAAAGGCGAGTTCTTCTTTATATGAGAAAATCAGTTCGATATAATTAAAAATTACACCTACATTCTTTTCACATTTGAATAAGTATCTGAAACTTACCCAAACTCAATTTTGAGTTACCTATATCTTTCTTGGCATCGCATGATTCGAACTTTAGTAGCAGTTAGTCCTACGCAAGCAGCTTACTTAGGTTAAGTTTGGATTGTATGAATGAAATTGCCGAATTAGCTCATATGTATTATTTTTCTTAAAGTTCTTGCGCCTCAAGACTGTTCTTAGTGGTGCATATAGCAGTTTCACACTCGATATGAACTTTTTTTAGCTTTCGACTTTCTACTGTTGGAGAACTTGATTTTTAGCATACCTGCAGATATAACCCTATTAAACAAACCACAAGAGTTGTCCTATAGCAACTAATACTAAAGGTAATTACCGTAGTTGTCGGTAAACTGGGTGTTAATAAAATATTATTATGGACTGGTCTAACCAACAAATACACTACTATACAGATGTACACTTATAACTAAGACTATTAGGTACTTCAGCTTTCAATTCTATAAAACTAACCTCTAAAATTGATTCCAATTTTGACGGGATATTCTCCTTGGTATCGCATAAGGAGATAGAATAACCGCATTTTCCAAGACACAAACGGCAAATTTCTAGAAAATCCATTTCTATTTCCTCCATTTTCGATTAAGTAAAAATAGAAATGATGCTTTTAATACTAAGCAATAACTCGATCACACCTTCCACAACATTCTTTAGATTGATCACAACAGTTTAGTGTTGGAAGTTATCACAATAAACCGTTATAGCGGTTACGTTTTACGTTAGAACTTACACATCTCCACAAACCATTCTTAATGGCTGTACACTGGAATCGCAACAAATAATTGAATGGCGGGAATCGGAATCGTTTAAAAAGAACGAATCTTTTTTTGGTAATGTACTGGTAGTTCTTTCGAAGTTTCTTCCATGTTATTTTCTTTACTGGCAAATTCTTATATGTGTTTATTATTATTTCGCAGTAAGTTCCAAATTTATTCCCCCAAATTAATACTTATCATGTTTATGGCTTACACCCGAAGTATGAAAGACGCAAAATTCACATTGTCGTTTGATTCATGGCTTCCGTACAGAATTTCCTCACCAGTAATTTACTTAACTGATATTAAGGGAGCACTTAATTGAAACAGTAATGCAAAATATTAGTTAAGACTAAATACCAGTAATTACAGTAAGCTAATTGGCCCTAAAATCACGCATTTTTATTAACGCAGCTTAGATTGTTACAGTTTAAACGTTCAAATTAAGATTTCCGTTTGAAACGTTAATGCGTTTGTTGTGCGCCTCTGCAGCGTAGTAGTAGCGTGTTGCTAACGAGTCCCGAGCTGGAATGCCAAGAGCCAAGAGCAGGTGCAGGTCGCCCGGGTTCTCCCGGGCGGAGGGTTACACGCCACGGTACCTATCCGCTGTGCGGATTTACCCGTGCGGTATTATAGATGCATGTTTCTGCGCAAGCTTGCGTGTCGTTTAGTAAGACGGCGCAGTTGGCCTCTACTGATGCTTCTGGTGCCGGGATATTCCCCTTGGGGGAGCAGTGCCCGTTCCACCTTGGTTTTTGCGGTCGCTAGCGATCCCACAAGCAGTGGTGGAACCAGTAGCGAGAGACCAGATGGAAATTAGGGTATTGAGGTTTAATAAGTCCAGGTCGTGCGCGCGTCCTAGGGCACGACTGCAGGTGTTAACCTGCCAGCCGCGGCGAGGGCGCGAAGTGACCTGGCGGTGATTGGTATGGGAAGGAGGAGAGGCAGACTCTACCACCCAAGGGCGTCCTTGGGTAGGCGATAGCTCCTCCGTCTCCTGGGGAGACGGTGGTCGTATTGACCAAGTGTATTCACCAGCTGGTTAGGGTGGGGAGTGATCTTGGCATACAACGAGCGTGTTCGTTCACGCACGACGTCTTCGACGTATGGTATGCCAGACTGGGTGTGCAGGAAGTGAGATGGGAACCTTGCGGTCGGTACCATAGATAATCCTTAAGGCCCTGTTCTGCACGGCTTGCAGCCTGCGGAGGGTGGTATGAGCCACCGAACCCCAGACCTCGCATCCGTACAGGATCAGAGGCGGGATGTTCGCACGGTATGTCCGCAGTGTGAGGCGGATGGGCATGGTGGATCTAAAGATAGGGTAGAGTTGCCTGAGTGCTGCGTGGCCGAGGCCGGCCTTTGCCCTGACATGCGGAGTGAAAGTGAGGCCGCGGTCCAGTTGGATTCCCAGGTATTTGGCGGTTCGAACCCAGGGGATTCTTCTCCGCCGTAACCGCAGGTCACCTTCTGGGCGCCAGCTACGGGTCTTAGCCAGCATAAGAGCCGAGCTCTTCTGCGGGCTAATGGCAATCTTCCACTTCTCACTCCACCTGCCAATGGCGTTGAGCTGACGCTGTAGAGGGGGGAGACAGTAGCGGAAGTTCTTGTTCTGCGCCAGAATGAGGACATCGTCGGCATACTGACACAAAACAGTGCGCGGTTCCGTGGGTAGGTCAGACATGTAGGCGGTGAAGAGTAGCGGGGACAGGACACTGCCTTCCGGGACTCCAGCCGCTATGGGTCTGACAGAGGATAGCTTCCCCTCGACCCGCACTCTGAAGGTGCGGTCCTTGAGGAAGCTGCTGAGTATTGACAGGTAAGGAGGGGGGAGTTGTGCTTCTTTGAGTTTGGTGCCACGTGGTGGCGAAGGCCTTCTCCACGTCCAAGAGCACGGCGATGGTTTTGAGGCTGTCCTGGAATCCCAGGGCAGCCTTCTCCTCCAAGCGCAGTAACTGCAAGGTGGTGGAATGGCCCCGACGGAAACCGAATTGGTGATCCGGGAGTATGAGCCTTTCCTCAAAGAGAGGAGCAATCGTTCAAAGATCTTTGAGACGATAGGGAGCAAGCTGACGGATCGGTAACTTTCCGGAAAGACTGGATTCTTGCGCGGCTTCAATATGCATACCACCCTTGCCTCTTTCCAACAAGTTGGGAAGTGGCGCAGGGTGAGGCATGCGTTGTAAATCCGCGTCAAGTGGATCACAGCTTTACGAGGAAGGTGCTGGAGCATGTTGGCTGTGACACCATCGTGCCCAGGGGATTTATTAGGTTTCAGGCTTTTGATTTGGGTGGTCACCTGTTTAGGGGTGACGATGGGGATGTGGATCTCCGCATGTGGAGGTGGTGTTGCCTCGTAGAGGTATTCCACCGTGTCCTCCACATGTTCGGTGAACTCGTCGTCTTGGGGATCTTCCCTTGGTTCGAATTGACTCTCCAAGTAGTCTGCGAAACACGTGGCTTTCTCTTGGGGCTCGAACGCAAGCCTACCGCGAGTGCCATGGAGTGGATGCCGGTGCTCGGTCCGGTCCCTTCTGAGGGAGTGGATGATCCGCCAGGGTTGCTTCTCAGTGAGGTCAACCCTCTGCATGGTGTGTTCCCAGGCCGCTGAGCGGTGCGCACGAAGCAGTCTTCTTGCCAGGGATTTAAACCGCCGGTAGACTGCTTCGATCCTGGGGTGGCGGAAACGCTGCCATAGCTTCCGGACTGCTTTAGCTTTAAGCAGCTGCCCGAGTTCAGGAGGTATCTCGATCAGAGTGTATTATCTAGATACGACACCCGCCCCCTCCCGGAGTTTTCCCTTATCCTGAAAGATGAAATGTAGAGTAACTAAGCTTTATGGACCCTGGGTTCATTTGAACCTCAATTCATCCATTTCATTCATCGTCCGACATGACGATGGAGGATGTTAGAAAAAATATGAGTTTAGGTATATTCGTGCAATTTTAGGTAACAATATTATTACTATTATTATTACTACTACTATTTTACTATTATTATTATAATTATTATTATTATTTCGTGAAGAAATGCAGAATGTTTGAAAGAAATATAAAGTAGCGAGTGAGATGGACCAGGCGGTAACATCTGTGGCCCCTGGAGTGAGTGAGTGAGTGGAGTTTAAGGACCCGTGGGCAGGTCATTTGGGCCCACTGTTTTCGGGAGGTAGCGGTTTCCTGCGCATAGTTTCTTTTTCCGGGGAGGGTTTTCCTATGTCACTAGGGAAATGCTGGGAAGGATATTTACTTCACATCTTAACAGAGTGGTATGGCTCAAGCGGTTTCGTCTCTGGCCTGCATTCGAGAGGTCTGGATTCCATTCCGTTTCACTTTTTAAATTTCATTTTTGTGCTGGCTCTGGAAATGAGAGTTGGAGGGGCTGTGGTCGGTCGACCGTTCTTCCAAAGGGGCTCTCTATGGGAACCTGGAACTCTGTCGGACTGAAGGACCTGCCTACACCGCGACTACAGTACCGCCTTTAGGGTACTTTCATCTCGTCCTAGGACCTGATGCAGAATAAGCCATCAGCTGGAAAGCCCGCCGTGATAGACCTATATAATGAATTAAGCACCTACATAAATGAGAATTCCTTAGAAAGGTTAACATTAAGAGCGAGGAATATACCTGTCAACTTTCCACGACTCTACATAATAAAAATAAAATATATTTTAATATGCAAGTAGTCACTAAACTTTCCAGTGTAAGTTTGCTGCTTGGTCTAAGACCCATAAATGATCAGGATTCGTTACCTCAGCATACAGTGACTTTTTTAGCTTCCTATTATTAATCATTAACTGGTGAAACACATTCTCATTTATTACACTTTTGTCGAACATAATAATTACACTTTCTATTTTGCATACATCAGGAATGCTCTGGATATCGCTTATAATGTGGTGACCTGGTCCAGTTTTTCAAACTTAACTTAACTCTTTTTCGCCACGTAATGGCATAACTAAATAAGCTTGACGTAGCCACTCCTTCCGGACGGTTTACTCACTCGGAGAACAGTGCTTTTCGTGCACCAGAAATGCATTCACAAACTCACTAAATTGCTTATGTGCTCATTGCTTCACAAGACTCGCTTCGCACAGCGCTCGTTTACACAGCCATAAGAAATGTCCACGACTTTCGAGATTGAAAAAAATATCCAGAAGGTACTAGTTTTCTGCAATAGCGCTTATCATGTTTATACTAGGTATATCTATTTACGATTTCTATTGCCCGTCGCTGAACTCTCGGTAACCTTGCACCACAGCTATTGCGTCGGCCGCTGCTCATTGAAAATTTTATCAATATGGACAAGTTTCAAAAAATAGAAAATAAAAAATTAGTATTTACAAAAATGAAGTGTATACTTCACTGTTTCCTATTGCAGAATTTATCTATAACTTTGCAGTTGAAACCACCAATGTACTAAAATTAAACATGTTTCTACTTGCCTCGGTAGCTTCTCTACCTCACTTCAAGAAGTCCTAAGTTTGAATCTTGATCAGGTTGAATTACCTGGTTAAAGTTTTATCCGGGGTTTTCCCTTCTCCTGAAAGACAAATGTGAGGTAACTCTAAGTTCTATGGATCCTAGACTTGTTTTAGCATCATTTCACCCATTTCAAAAATAGGGTGCAGTGTGTCGAAATAATACACAATTCAGGAGGAAATTTGAAAAAAGTTTAATCAGCATTAAAATGTGTAACACATGGAGTGCCTCAGGGGTCAAAATTGGGACCATAATTGTTTATCCTATATATAAATTTTTTATTTAAAATAATACAGGATGCAGGAGGATTAGCCATTGGATATGCAGATGATACAACTGTAGTGGTAACAGGTAAGACAGAGGCAGAAGTTCAGGAAAAAGCAAACTCCTTATTAGAATCAATTAGCACTTATTTAGAAGCACTGGGAATGGTACTAAACACAAACAAAACCGAATGGATGCAAATTCAGCTCAGTAATAGAAAAAAATCTGACATCACATTAACAGTACAAAATAAGCAAATTAGCCAAGTAGCACAGACAAACTTTTTAGGATTAGTTATAGATAGTAGTTTAAAATGGCACAAACATATAGAAAATATCAACAAGAAAATAAATAAGGGCATATATGTATTAAAACAGACAACACAAATTATGGATGAAGTCAGTGCACTGAAGGTTTATTATGCATTTATACATGCACACCTAAGTTATGGGGTCATTTTATGGGGGGCAGCAGGTAAGAAAAATATGTTAAAAACATTTAGGCAACAAAAGAGAGCAATAAGAATAATGGAAAAAATCCCTAGGAGACAATCATGTAAAAGTAGCTTTAAAAAACTTAAAATACTCACATTACCCTCTTTATATATATTTGAATGTCTCAAACATGTAATAAGAAACCACATAGAAGGAAAAAATAGAAACATTCATGAATATAATACAAGAACAAAACAGAACTACTTTAGAAATAGGTTCAGGGGAACATTAGCTGCCAAATGTATTGAAAGTACTGCAAAAAATTTATATAATCATTTACCTCACTCTATCAAGGCAATAAATGAAGAAGTGAAGAAAATTTACGCAATAAAGACTTACCTAGTGAAAAACGCTTTCTACTCAATTGAGGAATACAAAAAGGGAAGAGAGACTTAGTTTATTAAATTTTATCAATCTATTGTGTATACCTAGAACTGCTGATAATCTGTAAATAGATTTATTTGTTTTATTATTGAACTGTAAAAATGTAATTGTAGTGTTACTTTTGACGATGCTTTGTAAAACATGTTGCAAATGGCAGAATAAAATCTGAATTCATTCATCGATCCAACATGACTTAACAGAGGATGTAAATTTAAATTTAAAGAAAGCATGCTGCTCATCATTTATGATTTCTGGTGTTTCTTTATTAGTATATTACTATTTCTAGATGTTTCACTCCACCTGTACTTCACACATCACTGTTTCCAAACAATAAACATGAATTATAAATATCACACCCACAGATACAAATGTTTTCATATACAAAGGTGAGTCAAATGAAAACCTTAAATTTGTAATAACAAATCAAACTTTTGCGCCGTTATCCTGTAAGTTGGTAAGCATGCTGCAAACAGCATGCAGAATGGCCTGTAGGTGGCAGCGTAGTGCAGATACACATATACCATCACAGAATTAGCATAAAGATGGCCGCCCCACTTGTGACTTGCACCAGTAAAGAATAGCGTTCTGTTATTCGGTTTTTACGTAGTGAAGGTGTGAAACCTATTGAAATTCATCAACAAATGAAGGTTCAGTACAGTGATGCATGTTTGTCACAGCAACAAGTCTACGAATGGAGTAGGAAGTTTGCAAATGGTGTGACTTCAGTGGAAGATGCTCCATGTCCAGGTCAGGCACAACGAGTTGTGACTCCACAGAACATTGCAGCAGTTGAAGCCATAGGGAGGGAAAACTGCCGAGTGACACTGAATGACATTGCAGTATGTTTACAGATTAGTCATGGGTTAGCACACCACATCGTGCATGATGTGCTCCAGTTTTACAAAGTGTCTGCAAATGGGTGCCATGGCAGCTGACTCCTGAAATGAGAGAACGTGTTGATGGCTTGTGAAGGACTTCTTTCGCACTTTGAACGGGAAGGTGATGGCTTCCTTGCAAGAATCATTACTGGAGACGAAATCTGGGTTCATTTCCATCAACTGGAAACGAAGAGAGCGAGCAAGGAATGGCACCATTCTTCATCACCAAAAGCAAAGAAGTTTCGAACAGAACCATCAGCAGGGAAGGTTATGCTGACTCCCTTTTGGGATGAAAAACGTGTCATTTTGGAGTGTTACATGCCTAGAGGGACTACTATCACCAGAGCCTTATACACAGATCTCCTAAAAAATCATCTGCGGCCTGCAATCAAATCAAAGCGACGTGGATTACTGTCAGCAAGTGTTCTTTTGTAACATGACAATGCAAGGCCCCACAATGTCCGTACAACAGTTGCAAGTCACAGACCTGCATTTTGAGTGTCTTCCTCATCCACCATACTCACCAGACCTTGCCCTAAGTGACTTTCATATGTTTGGACCACTCAAAGACGCAATGGGAGGAAAGAAGTTCAGTTCCGACGAAGAGGTACGCCACGCGGTGCATGAGTGGTTGCGCAAACTACAAAAGAATTTTTTTTCTAAAGGCATTTATGCACTTTCTAAGTGCTGGAGGACTTGCATTGAACGTGGGTGAGATTATGTTGAAAAGTGATACAGCTTTGTACCACTTCAGCACAATAAATAATATTTAAAAAAATATATAAGGTTTTCATTTGACTCACCCTCGTACTTTCATACATTTCTTCATATACCCACTTTTTTAATGCTACTTACAGTTTTTCAATTTAGATTTAAATCAGGAGTGGGTCTACGTAACTCTCACTTTCTCTTCCAAATGTCTTTGAAAAAATACCTCTTAACATGTTATCTACAGAATCTGACAGGTTACTTGTGCAATACTATATGTGCACTTTCAAAGAAAAGTTGCAGTGTCAAAACAATACCAACAACGCTCTACTGGAGAGTAGCTACAACAAATGGAGCACAGTTAAAAGGTTGAAGAGATGTCACATCAGAGCATGTGCAGTAAAAAACAAGACAGTAGTATTCCTTATCTGAATAGATCAAACTATGGCTGAATTAATTGCAGAACTTGACACTGAAGTTTCTAGTTCTACATTTGAGGGTGCTAAAAAACATTTTTGCCCATTTTGTTTACATACAGGCTCACATTTGAAGAGAAATTACTTAGGTAAATACTAGCAATAACTGGAGCATTGAGTATTAGTTCGACTCAAAATTATAGAAATTACTTATTTTTAGTATGTACATTAGCATTAATCACCAATTAAGAGAGCGCTACTTTAATAAATTAAATAATGTGGAGTATGAAAACATTCCAACATACAACTCAGCCTTAAAACATTCAGAGGGGCTTACAAAATGTAAAATATACATAGGTTTACCACCAAGACCTCTTATACTTGGTTTGGTTTGGCAGAGGACCCAGACTTGAATTGTGATTAATCACTAGAGCTCAAAGGGTTACACTACTTCTTTACAGAAATTGTGCCACTTTCTGTTTACACTCACTTCATGTGATAATAACTTCTTCTGACTTAAATTTCTGGACATTGTTTCTCCGCGCATCTGTAAAATATGACATTTTGCATAACTTTTGTAGCTTCAGCAGTTTTATTTTTAATTAATATTCTCCGTTAGTCATATCGGACAATGATTGAACCGGGTGAAGATACTCAAATGAGCCTGAACTCCATACAGCTTAGAGTTAACCAATATTCATCTTTCAGGATAAGAGAAAACCCTGGAACCCTGGATCTTCTTGTCTCTAGTATAAAGAAAGTGTTTGTAGTGTTGCTGATTAAAATAATAAATAAACCCTGGCGTGACAGCCCTAAGAGGTCCAAGGCCTACCAACCCGACTGCTGGCCTCATGTCCACTTACGCAAGGTAGAGGTGGGTGATCATCCAACCGATACGGGGAGAAGATGTGGTCAGCATCTTGGCATCCCTCAGCCGGAATGTTGGTTTTCGTGACCAGTATGAAGAAATGATTAATTTCCATCAATTAACTAAAAAATAATAAGAGTTAAACGATGAAGCCTGGGACTAGAGTACTTACCATAGTAAGTTGCCACAAACGGTGTATCTCGAATGCGAGAGCCCTAGTGGTTTATCGGGTAAATATACGAGTCAAATAGAGGATTTAATGTCAGAACGGCACGTTGACCATTGTAGCTCAATGGGTTAGAGCGACTGGACGGAAACCAGGAGATCCGTAGTTCAAATCCCGGCCATGTCATTGAATTTTTCATGTTGACTCTATCTATCAAAAACCTTAGCCTATATATGGCTAGTATGAAGAAATTATTAATTTCCATCAATTAACTAAAAAACTCAGTAAGGTATTAACGAAAAACCCTGGTTACGAAACACTGTAAAATTTCTACAAAACTTTCTGATACAGAAACGTATATCAAAAGGAAATTCATTCAAGAAGAACTGTGGTGCTTCTCGCATATTCCAGTAACGTCATGCAACATTGAGAGATCCTTTTCACAGTATAAAAAATGTTTCACTGAAAAATGCAGGAACTTCATACATGAAAATCTCAACATAACTCTCTCATATAGTGTAACAAGCATAAGGTAATTATTTTTATTTGCTTATTTTTGGTGCTTATTTGTTTAATTTTTTGTGCATATTTGCTTGCTTTTTTCACCATTTGATTGTACTTACAAATCCGGGCTCTAGTTATGAATTATCATATTCCTTCAAAAGGAATAAATGTTTGTAAAACCACCTTTTAACACTGTAATTAAATATTTATGAAACCATTTTTTAATACAGTAATGGATAAACACTGCTGAAATTAACACTTTCATTGCTGAAGTATAACATTTAAATTCATAATTTTAAATATAAATATAACAACCTCTTGGCTTACACAAATGCATAAGTACTTAATTATGCATATTTTAGCCAAGTAAGGTATAGATTTTTTTTAATTAGAGGACTAATTAAATCCACTGGAGATGAAAATACTGTCATGTGTACACAAACTGCAGTTACTGAAACAGAAAAGATAAGAATTAAACCCTGTAACAAACTTATTACAGATTATTATTGTCTTACGTAGTTTATTACAAACAAATGAATAAACATTACACTCAGAGCATTATTTACCCACATTTAACATAGAGAATTCAAATAGACAAAGTGATTAAAAATACAAGCAGTGGATAGTTATGTACGAGGGCTGCTCAATAAAGAAATCACATTTTTTTTTTTTTTTTTGACAACGTACCTTTACTCATCCTCATAATTTTGATGGTCCTTCTCAAAATAGTCTCCCCTGAATGCGATGCACTTGTCCCAGCATTTCTGCCAGTCTTCAAAGACATGCTGGAAAGCATTTTTTGAGAGATCCTCCAAACTCGCCTCCGCAGCCTTCATCACTGCTTCTGATGATGGATAATGCCTCCCACGAAGGTGTTTCTTCAAGTTAGGGAATAGAAAAAAGTCACATGGTGCTAAATCCGGACTATAGAGAGGGTGAGGGATGTATTTCACGTTGATTTTTGCAAGATATACAGCAACAACAATGGCAATATGCAGCCGTGCATTATCGTTATGCAGCTACGTGGTCCTGCTTCACGGAAATGTGGTTTTTTGGCGCCTGATATGGACTTGCAATGTTTTCAGGAATCCCTGTAGTACTGTCCAGCTAATGATGTGTGCAGGTACAACACGCTGGTAAGCCATTCCATGAATATCAAAGAATGAGATGAACATAACTTTCCCAGCAGAAGCAACCACTTTTGTTTTTTGGGGGGTTGGTGATGAAGGAGTTTTCCACACTGTGCTTTGCTGTTTGCTCTCAGGATCAAAATGATGTAGCCAAGTTTTATCAGCAGTGATTACGTCTGAAAGAAACTCCGGATATTCCTCTAACATCAACTTTAACTGCATGCAGACCTACATGAGAATGTCCTTTTCTTCAGGAATCAACAGTCTTGGAACCCATCGCACACAAACATGTCTCATGTGTAATGTTTCTGTCACCAATGTGTGGGTGGCATCTAATGAAATGTTCAGTATTTCAGATAGTGATCTTAAGGTAATTCGTTGATCCTCTTTCACAATGGCAGCAGCAGTGTTGATGTTTTCTTCCGTAAGAGCAATAAGTGGAGCACCGGATCCACCTTCCTTTGAAATTGATTGTCTCCCCTCTTTAAATATTTTAAACCACCTTCGAGCTGTGCTGTAGGGAAGAACAGACTCTCCATAGGTCTCCTGTAACAATGTATAGGACTCAACTCGAGATTTGTTGAGAATTTCAAAGCCGCATATTGTTCCTCGCATGTTACCTCCATTGCAGCGGTAGGCGATACTGAACATATCTGAACTTACCTGGTTCTCACAGGCAGGAACCAGAAGACGGCGTGTTTGCTTCACATTATGCTAAAAGAATATTGTGACTTTGTGGGTTCTTGAAATTAAAAGTCCAATTGCACAAACTCAAAATGTTCTTTATTTCCACCGAATTACAGTTGGAACACTTGCCGATTACATAAAATTACTCAGCGCACAGAATCACAATCCATTAGTTCGTCTGTCACAAGTACATTCCATGCTCACAATTACGTACAACTCCTCTGATACACGTACACTGTCTTCCAGTCTGTTCGCTAACCTTGGCGCTCCTCACGGCTGCTTGCCAAGAACTGAACTGGCTCGCCCACTGCAGGCCTTATATAGGGATATCGCTGTTTCTGGAAGTCTCGCGGTTCAGAAAATAACCCCGAATGTTCCAGACGCCAGGGGGGAGGGGAAAGAGGCGGCCAGCGACCAGTGACACTTCCCTAATCATCCCCTCAGTTAGTGACACGAAAAAAATAGGTAGGCGTGGTCTGAATGCCTCCGGTCTCCTAC
This sequence comes from Mantis religiosa, assembly GCA_030765055.1. Taxonomy (NCBI): domain Eukaryota; kingdom Metazoa; phylum Arthropoda; class Insecta; order Mantodea; family Mantidae; genus Mantis; species Mantis religiosa. The sequence goes on from CM060960.1 coordinate 36,923,643, forward strand.
TCAGCTGTCAGTTGGTCATGCATTCCGATAATTGGGTGACAATATAACAAGATTGAATTTCAGTGCAAAAAATTATGACCGTAAAAAAATTATGATCATTCTTCATTGAACAGTCCTCGTATATAGTTTTCTAATCATAATTTTTGCTGCAATATTAGCAATAATGATTAACAGAAGCAGTTCAGATGACCAATACAATATAAATATTTATTAGTCTTCCCACTGCACGTCTTTTACTTCACTAATCTAAGTAAATTAATATTAATGTAATACCTTGACATAAATATTTATAGCCTTATCTGCTATTTGAAATAATAGTTATTTCTCCTTTGACTTCTCTGCTTTTAGCCGACAATCCTCATCATCTGAGTCTTCCATCTCTAACTTCTGCATTGTTGTTTTAAACTGCAAATGTTTATAAAACATACATTATTTCTATTTATACAAATGAGATTAAATATAACTCTTGTGCCCATCTTCAGTAAGAAGGAAAAGAAACAAAGAAAAGAAAACAAAAGAAAAAAGAAGGAACTCAAGTTAATCTAATGCACTAAATAAAACTTATGACAAATTCGATACAATAAAATCTAACTGAACCTTTTTCTGTGAATAACATAATACACATTGTCTAATAGAGATTTGTGGTAAAACGCATTTGTAGTTATTTTTTATAAAATTATGCTTAAATGCTATAATCTGTTCACTGTAAGAGTAAAGTAAATGTCAAAGAAGCATGTGGCGGAAATGAACCACATTGGCTGGTGGAATTTAATACTCCCGTGATCTTCGACAGTATAGTTCCGCAGTTTATTAAACTTCATTTATGTGCCTTCAATAAACCATTCAGGGTTCCCCCCCCCCCCCCCTTCAATTTACGTCCTCCAACGTTAAGTCATATCGGACGGTGAATGAAATTGGTGAAATGATGCTCAAATGAGTCCGGGGTCCATGGAGCTTAGAGTTACCTGACATTTGTCTTTCAGGATAAGGGAAAACCTTGGAAAGAAACTTCATCCAGGTAACTCACCCTGACCGAGATTGGAACTTGGGACCTCTTGAACATTAGGCAGACATGCTACCATCTACGCTACCGAGGCGGGCATTCAGGTTGTTGTTATAATATAGAATTAAAATTATAAAGTAATTACAATACGAGCAATGACTCTCAAAAGTTCAAAAATGCACTGGTTGAGTAACAACACAGATGGCAGTTAAATTCCGGTGACGGCATTGCTGTTTAGGTGCACATGCGCAGATATTAGAATTAGGATTAGGATTTCATTACGGAGGGGATTTGGTACGTAGGCCACCATGCTGGGCCCATTGTTCCCCTGAGAGGAACGATGAGGTGAAGGAGAGAGGGTGACCATCCAAAGGGGCCACGACAGTACAGAGGGCAGGGTCCATACAGTTTACTTGAATACAGACTTCCCCCGACAGGCCAGGACAACGAACATGCTCCTCTACTCCGGGACGGCAACAAGCCCAGCAGCCGAGCCCTAATGGTACCAGGCAGGTGATCCGAGCCCCAAAGGTCCCTGGCTGGCGGTCCCGAAATGGTCCTAGCAGAGGAGCTAAGACTGGCAACCAACCTACCAGAGGAGAAATTAGTTTTCCTCAGAGTATATCATCCTGCCATGCACTGCCGAGACACCCGCCGACACTTCTACCATGATCACCAGACGAGAGATGATATAAATGATAATGGAGATGAGATGGAGGGACAGGAAATTTGGGGAATGTAATTAATCTACCCAGCATTTACCTAGCGACCTGGGAAACATATAACCAATAATGTACTAAAAGGTGGAGCTCATTGTGGAATGTGGAGTAATACTTTATTCTAACAGTGAACAGATTATACAATAAAATATAATTATTTGCCACAAATTTCAATTATCTTTTTAAAAAAATTGATGAACTTTTCATAGAATTCAAAAGACTAATTTCACAAATCCTTATTTGCATCATCATCATCATCATCATCATCATCATCATCATCATCATCATCATCATCATCATCATCATCATTTACAGCCGCTAGGGGACGGATAAGTTTTATCAAATTCTGAATATAAAACAAGCTTAAAGACAGAACTGATTGGTATTTCAAAATTCATTACACGATTTCTATTTTTTTAAAATAAATATTTTTTTCCAAACCATTAAATCTATCAGACTATTTAATTGGTTAAATAACACTGGGCAACAAAAAAATAATTTTTGAATGTTTCGAGCACATCATGAGGCAATTCCTACTAACTTTGGGTTGAGAAAAACATATATGACAATGAAAATTTTTTATTAGCTCTAGTTTCTATGATATACACAAGGTGGAAGTATTACATATTAACAGATTGAGAGAAAAGGATACATTTTAATTACATACATGCTAACAACAATGAAAGTGCATTTGATTTTCTTAACTGGTAATTACATGCTAAGAGTTCTAAATTGCTGGAAAAATACTTCGCAGATAGTCATGTCTGAAGAGAATCATGTGGTGGCCTATTGACTTCGTCATCTTTTAGCTTGCCTCTTGTGATGGAGTTCTGCAGAATCCCTATACAAAGACCAACAGTAATCCGCAAGCATTATTTCATGCCAACGGCCGTGATATCTTTGTTCCGTAACAGAAATGTCCTGATAGAATCTCCCCCCATGTTCATCATTAACAGCTCCACAACTAGGAGGGAAAAAGTCTAGGTGGGAGTGGAGAAAATGGATCTTAAGGGACACGTTGCATCCAAGGTTACAGTATTTTTGCAGGAGCACTGTCACCAAATGCTTGTAGCTGTCATCTCTTTTGTTGCCTAAAAATACATGAACAACACCCTTGAAGGCTTCCCAAGCTTCCTTTTCTTTCCCCTCCAAAATATGGTCAAATGCAGGATCCTTTACAAGTTCTCTAATTTGTGGTCCGACAAAAATGCCTTCCTTAACTTTTGCATCACTTAATTTCCAATATTTCTCTCTGATTGTGTTTTGTTATTTGACAGGTGTGCCAACTCACAAAAAAATACTCCCAAATTTAAAATCTTTACTCTAAAAAATTAAATGTCACTTTATCTTCAAAACAAGAGCTAATCTATCATTTTATGGTGATTTTTTAATTAGGCAATTGGAAATACTTGTAAATTCACTAATTTTAAGCCAGAAACATTTTCATTGATGTCCAGTGTAATTTAACTTGTGTTTATTTTATGGTTAAATGACCAAAAGAATAATAAATTATATAAATAAATAATTATTTATATTACATTTTTATTTTCAGAGTTTGGTAATAAAACTTACCCATTCCCTAGCGGCTGTAATGATAACAGGAATGAACAACCTGATGATGCAAATAAGGATTTACGAAACTAGTCTTGAATTCTGTGGAAAGTTCAACAAGTGAGTGAGTATGTGGTGTTTTAGGACCCGTCGACAATGAGGTCATTTGGGCCCGAAATTCATCAATTTTCTAAAAAAGATAAATGAAGTTTATAAGGAATAATTATATTTTATTGTAGTATTTGTTGCTTCACTGTTGTTAGCTTCTGTTTTTTTACATATTAATTATGCTAAAAATGTATATTCAAGCTGTATATTAATTAAATATACATTTATTTATCTACATTACTAAATCTTTTTAATTAAAAAAAAAAAATATTTTGTTGTTAATGGCACTATCAACTGAAGGCTCATATCAGCACTGCTAGTATGCCTGTACTTTGTCTTGAAGTTCTTTCACATTTAACTACTGACATGGGAATAAATATTGTTGTTAATGACACTAAATTTGCAATGCTACCCTGAAAGAGACCACCAGATGAGAGATGATGTGAAATGATAATGGAGATGAAATAGAGGTACAGGAAATTTGGGAGATGTAATTAACCTACCTGGCATTCGCCTAGTGACCCGGGAAAACCCCCAAGAAAACCTATGGGTCACGTAGAGTGGCTACAGCAATTGAAGCCAGACCTCCGGAATACAGGCCACAGACAAAACCGCTCAAGCTGTGCCACTCGGTATGCTTATCTAGATGACATCATATAATACAAGGGGCATCCAGAAAGTAAGTTCTGTTTCAATTTATCTCCGCTGCAGCGCTGCGATTGCAGTTCTGCACATGCGCGGTAGATGCTCTGTATCAAGGAGAAGAAACGTGTGCCATTGTGAGATTGCTGTCAGCCACGTACGCTTTGTTGTGCTTGTTTACAATGTCGGTTTTGATTGAAAATTCAACCGCTTGTGAAATCAGATCTGTGATTCGTTTTCTGAATGCTAGGAAAGTGAAACCTATTGAAATTTATTTGCAAATTTGCGATGTCAAAAGGTGTTGTGTTTCATCACGACAATGCATGACCACACACTGCAAATGCGACGAAAAACATCCTACCAGGATTTTGCTGGGACATGTTTGACTACCCCCCGTACAACCCTGACCTCGCTCCTAGCGACTTTCATCTGTTTTTGCAACTCAAACCTTTCCTTGGCGGTCAACACTACAACAATGACGAAGAGCTTAAAGAAAATGTTTCCAACTGGTTGAAGACACAGGCGGCAAACTTCTATGAAGAAGGTATACAAAAACTTGTGCCTCGCTATGACAAATGCCTGCAAAATTTTGGCAGTTATGTGGAAAATTAGTTTGAGAGTTGTAGAATTTTAAGGAATAAATAATTTTTCTGCATCTGTACACAATTTAATTTTATTACCAAACAGAACTTACTTTTTGGACGTACATCATATTTTAGTCATAAAGCTACCACATGATGTAATTCATACCTGAAGGTATTGCCTCACCAACAGTTTGTTTTTCTCACTATCTGAACTGGCCTCTTCATTGGTCACTTGAGGCTCAAACAGTTTCACTGTATTATGTTGATTTAAAGGTTTCTCATAAATTCTTGTTGGATCTGATGTTGAGTAACGAGCAATTTTACTGAAAATTGAAAGCCAAATACACTTCACTAGAATAAATTAATAGATTAATAATGATAATGATGATAATAATAATAATAATAATAATAATAATAATAATAATAATAATAATAATAATAATAATAATAATAATAATAATAATAATAATAATAATAATAATAATAATAATAATAATAATAATAATAATAATAATAATAATAATAATAATAATAATAATAATAATAATAATAATAATAATAATGTACATTATTAAATAATGCTGAAGCAATCAATTTATACTCACATATTAGTTATACCATACCGTGCCATTAAGTGGCACTTGAGTTCCAGAAGCAGAAGACAGCCTTTAAAAGCAGTGACATATTTAAGCAATGCAGAATTATCTTCGGGTATGAGCTGCAAAATTTGTTCTTCCGATTCACTATCGATTATAGTACTTGCTTCATCCTGAGTTATTGATTCATTGAAGAGAAGACCCTGAAAAGAGAAAAGTCATTGAAAATTGTATAAAACTTGAAAAGAAAAGAGAAAAAAGATGTTAAAAACCATTTCTGATTCATTTATTTAGTACATAAATAGAAAACAAATTTCAAAATTATCATGTTAGCATTATGCTGTTCAACAAATAGTTAAATGGGTCATTGTATAATGGTACCTATACTCCTGTTGGCCTTAGAAAGGAACCTGATGTAAGCAGAAGTACATGGCATGCTGTGTGCATCTGCTGCAGATTACATTGTAGTTCTATGTCTGAATTAATTTTGCCTTATATCATTATACAGAGTGTGTGTAGATGAATATCGGGGTTTTAACTCCTTATAATATTTATTATATTCAACTTAGTTATAAATGATATGTCAAAAGAAAAAGCAACTCAAACAGTTTTACCAAGAACTTTATAAAGTTCAATGTGATTACCCTTTGTCACACGGCACACATCAAGTCTATAGCCAAGTTCTTCCCAAAAGTTTATAAGTGTGTATTCAGTAATTGTAGCAACAGCTGCTTCAATCTGGTTTCTTAATTCAGGGAGGTCAGCTGGTAGCCGGCCACGCCGTGGCTCAGTGGTTAGACCGCTTGGCTCTCACCAAGGCGGCCCGGGTTCGATTCCAGGCGACCGCAAAGTGAGATTTGTGGTGGACAACACGGCGTTGGGGCGGGTTTTCTCCGGGACCTCCGGTTTCCCCCGCCATCTCATTCCACCAGTGCTCCATCTTCATCTCATGCATCATCAGTGTCACCGCCTGCGGTGCCGTATGTAGTAAAAGCGGGCGTTAAACACTACACATTTCAGCTGGTAGCAGAGGCACATACATACGATCCTTGATGAAGCCCCAAAGGTAAAAATTGCAATGGTGTTAGGTCAGAAGAACGTGGAGGCCATGCATAGCAAGCCCTGTCATTGGGGCCCTTGTAGCCTATCCAGTGCTCAGGTACAGTGACATTCAACCAATCACATACTTTGTTATGCCAGTGAGGGGGCGCACCATCTTGCTGGAAAATGAACTTCCCTGGCTCATTTTCTTCCAACTGAGGGAAGAGCCATTTCTCTAGTGTATCAAGGTAAGAAGTGCCAGTTACAGTAGGTTCACCAAAAAAGAAAGGCCCATAAACTTTTCATCAGGATACGGCACAAAAAACATTCACTTTAGGGGAATCTTGTTGCATTTGTACCATCTTGTGAGGATTTTCTGAGTCCCAGATGTGCACATTATGAGTGTTAACATGTCCACTAAGGTGAAAGGTTGATTCATCACTGAAGACAACACGATCCATAAAATTGTCGTCATGAAACAACATCGTTTGCAAAGTTGGCACATAATCCGTGGTCTGTCGGCTTTAGAGCCTGTAATAACTGTAAATGGCAAGGACATAACCATAAGCGTTTTCTTACAACTTTCCAAACAGTCGACACAGGAACTTGTAATTCTCGACTAGCCTTCCGGACTGATTTCTTGGGCTACAAGTGAACGACTCTCTGACTCCTTCAACAGTCTCTTCACTTATTCTTGGTCGTCCCATGCTCTTCCCTTTACAAAGGCAGCCGGTATCTTCAAACTGATGATACCATCTACGAATGTTATTATCATAGGAGGATCACAACCGAACTTAATGCGGAACGCACGTTGCACAGTAACTACAGATTCAGTCTTTGCAAACTGCAAAACACAAAACACTTTCTGTTTACTAGTCGCCATCTTTGCTACTACCGCTGTCTAGCAGATTGCAGCAGAAACATTGCACGCACATGCGCACTGGTGTCAACAAACAAAACTGTTTGAGTTGCTTTTTCATTTGGCATATCATTTATAACTGTAAGTTTAATGCACTAAATATTAATAAAGAGTTAAAACTCTGATATTCATTTATATACACCCTGTATATTACTTATATTAATATTAAGAGTTTATTTAGTTAAAAAGCATTGTTAGAATATTAAGTTTTAATTCACACTACATAAAAAAAAGAAACATATGCATGTAGATTAGTGAAAAAGCAATACAGGACTGGCAGTACAATACAACCAAAGGAACAATAACAGTGAATTCTTTCCCCTCCATTAGAGAGAGACTCAAGGTGAATTTGTCACTCACGACGTGTTTTACAGCTCTAACCACAGGACATGGAAAAACCAATTCATACAAACACAGATTCCACAATGCAGATAACCCAACATGTTCGTGCAACACAGGACACCAAACGGTACATCACATATGTATGCCCAGAAGTACTACAACAAAGAACCAATTTAAGAGAAGAAAGTAGGAAAAAAAGGAGGAACCTGGTCAGTGACTGCACAACAGCTCATATCTAAACATTTGAGACTTCCAACAATTCTGTAATTCAATAGGACTGTGAAGTGTAAAAACAAAGAGATAAAGTTGTGACAGTGAGGAGGATATCAACAATAACAATAAGGATGATTAGTAATAGTGATTATAAGGATATAACTATGACCAAATCAAGAAATAATTTAATACAGAAGAACTACCAAACATTCAAACAGTATCGAGATTTAACTGTATTATAAACAAATTTCAGGACTAGCTATGGGAAGCCCGCTATCACCATTTTTGGCCAATCTATACATGAGCTTTTTCGAAACACATATAACTAAAGCCTTCCCTCATATGTTTAAAACATGGTACAGATACGTAGACGACATCTTTGCAATAGTGCCCTACAAACTAATAGATGATGCTTTGAAACTACTCAACCTGCAAGAACCCAGCATACAATTCACAGTAGAAACTGAAGAGGACTGTACTCTACCTTTTTTAGACCTTAAAATAAAAAAAAGCAATGAAAAACTAGAATTTGGCATTCATAGAAAAGCAACACACACAGATAATTACATCAAAGCAAATAGTTTCAACCCAATTCCACACAAACATGCAACCATCAACAGTCTCACACACAGATTAGTAAATCTACCTCTCAGCCAGCAAGAATATCAAAACGAATACCATCAAATCTTAAAAACTGCAATTAAAAATGGATATGGAAAAAAACCTTGTAGATAAAAAACTAAAATTATTCAAACTTCAAAAGAGATTAAAACAGATCACAGCTCTCACACCAATAAAACAAGAAATTAGATTTACTAAATTTACTTACCACCCCTGGGCCACAAAAAAGTTCCAAAAAATATTCAAGAAATACAATATAACATTGGCACCAAAAAACAATTACAACATTAAAAACCTACTTCACAGTAATAATACTGATAAGATAAAACCAGAGGAAAAGTCAGGCATTTACAAGATTAAGTGTAAAGACTGTGAAAAAATTTACATAGGGAGGACAAAAAGAAACATAGGCACTAGAAAGAAAGAACACTTCAGGCACTTAAGATTCAAAAATATTGATAAGTCTGCAATAGCAGCTCATTTCTGGTCTGAAAATCATGAAATTGAAGATAGCACAGAATTACTAAAATACGTACAAAAACATAGTGAACTCGTCATATGGGAGAGGATATACATAGAAAAACATAAAAACCAACTAATGAACTTTGAAATCCCGCTAGAAGAGAATCCCACATTTAAGTTCATCACTAAATCAACAGATGGCAGCAAAAACCCCAGAATTACCCACACCGCTGGATCTAGCTTCAGTCGCATAAGAGCCGTAGATGCAAACGATGATTTGCGAAACATGTCCTCAAAATAGGTACAAAAGTGAAGCAGATGTGTAAAAAATACGACTCATCTAAAATTTAATAATTCAAACAGTAATTCCCGACTATCCTCGAAAAACAATTGAACTTTCAGGTTGATTATGAGACATGACTATCTGGCAAAACATTTGAACAGAATTGGGATATATTCCTCACCACTCTGTCCTCTGTGTGATCTGCAAGATGAAATGGACCAAGACCACCTGCAAATATGCGGCCCTTTCTAGCGACCCATCCATAAGTGAAAAATATTGGAGAGCAAGAGGATTAATGACTTTGTTGTCACAAATTCAGCATTAGCCAACAACAACGTAAATTGACTTAGGGAGTACATCACTTTTATATCAATTAATTAAAATTAATTGTTCTTTCCTACTAGCTGTGTGTAAGACAAGGTTTAGATAGGTTCGAATCCTGGTTATGACATTGAATATTTCAGTCTGACTCTACCTATAGAAAACTGAGTGGAATGGTTCAAGTTATTTCATCTGTGGCCTGCATTCAGGAGGTCTGGGTTCGATTCCCGTTCAATTCTGGGTTCGATTCTGTTTTTTTTTTTTTTTTTTTTTTTTTCCTGGGTCAGATATTGACTCCAGTAATAACAAAACAGAAAGTGAATGTAAAATTATGACAGCGATGCAGGGGAAATAAGTGACAGTGATGAAAGAGATGAAAATGTTTCGCCCCAAGAAGAATGCATAATGCATTAAGAAAAGGCAGGTTACCAGTTCTTTGTTTTAGTCACTGAAAAACAGTTTTGTTTCACTAAATCATGGTTTTGACTGCCACAATTCAAGCTTGTTTTAAAATGTCATGTGTGTTTAACAACCACAAAAGAAAAGATATTTGATATGCATTTGTACAGTTTCCATTACAAATTCAGTACAATAAAATTTAACATAGAACATGCTGTATTATACCTCATGTATAAATACATAAAACTGCTGACCTTAAGATTTACTCGCTGACTCAGGTCCCCTGGTCATAAGCCTTTGGTTTTCCTGAGCAGCTTGGTGTCATTTCTTCTTGACCTTTGCTTCTTTTATCCTAATCCACTTTTCTCTTATCCTATATAAGAAATCTCCTATACATCTATTTTTCTTTTCTCCCATCCCCGTTAGCATGCATACTTCCAATGTCTCTTTACTTACACTGTCTCATTTCTTATCCCATATTTTTCTCCTGTAATTTGTTAACTCCTTACATTCTATCAGGTACTGAACAGTGCTTTCTTCGTCCCCACAAAATTCACATATCCCTGCCTCATTACTTCTCAACCCTTTTAAGTATAATATTCCTACTCTCATCCATGCTATGCCTTCTCTTCCAGTTTTATCACATTGATCTATATATTTTCCCTACTCCATTCTGTCTTTAATTGCTTATAAAATTTCAAAGATTTATTTTCTTCTATACTTTCCCATATCTCTTGCCTATCTATGTCTTGTACTCTAGTTCTCACTTCCTTCCAAAAACTGCTATAATTTATCTCCTCTGTTCTTCATAGATCTCCCATGCCTATCTTCAGTATCATTCTTTCCAATTCCGACCACCAACTATTTGTATTTTTAATGCTTTTCTGTTGCTTCATGCACAGATTCAATAATTCCCCTTTCTGCCCTTTAATACACTTATACCAGAATTTCAATATTCTATTATTATGCCCCTCCTTTTTGTATTACCTAGCTCTAGTAATGCAACTTCTCTTGGTGCCAATTTTGGCAGCCCTAGTAGTTCTTTGCAAAACAATCCATACATCTGGTCTAATTGTGTACCTATCTCTGATGTGCCCCATACCTCCACTGCATACATTGTTCTGGCTTCAACGACTGCTTCATACATTCTTTCTAACCATCTAACTGACATCTCCAGTTTATGTTTACATTTTCTTACCCCTGACATTGCCGCCCTACCATTAGCTATCACTTTTCTGGCTTGTGCGGCCCATCCTCCACTGCTGCACATCCTTACACCTAAATAGTCATACTCGTTTACCACTTCTACCATTCCTCTTCTTTCCTAAGTATCGATCCTTTTTTAAATACCATTATTTTTTATTTTACAAAAGAAAATATACATAATTTATGGTGCAAGATACAATGTTCGGTTTATGCCTCAACCCCTGTTTTGAAATATGCCACACACAGACCAAATTCTAAACTACACTGAAAAGTAACATTGCATTATGAAAATTGTACTATTCTTTAGCTATAACATGAATATTCAAATTTGAAAGAAATTTAGTAAATTTAAATTCTATTATATGTGTTTGGAGGAATGGATACAACAAAAGTTTGGTGTTGAAGAAAATTAGAAAAGCTAAACTGAAAACCATTAAGGAAGCAACCACATTTACAAAAGAAAAAGAAAGCAACAGCATATTCAGTTCATTCACATATCACCCAAAAACATTTAATAAATTTAAAAAGATCTTCAAGGAACAAAATATCACCTTGGCATCTACTAATAGACAATCAATTTTAAAATTGCTAAATTCAAAAACAAAAGATGAAATCCCATCAGTTAATAGATCCGGAATATACCAGATAAGTTGTAAGAATTGTGAAAAATGCTAAATAGGTCAAACTAAAAGAAATCTAAAAACCAGAGTCAAAGAGCACTTTAGAAACATCCGATTGAAACAAGATGATAAGTCAGCAGTAGCATTTCACTTTTGGAATGAAAACCATGACATTGATCCAAATTCAAGATTATTAAAAGGAGTGATAAACAAAAATAAATTGACAACACGGGAGAACATATTCATATGGAAAAATAAGGATCGCGTAATGAACTTTGAAATCCCACCAGTAGATAATTTGACAAAGAAGTTCATAGTTCCACCACCAGAGAGAGAGCAGACAACAACAGATGCCAGTTGGAAAGAGATTGAAAATGGAGGCGAATGCCTTTGAAACTAGTCTCTCATAAATATAAACAAGTGACGAGTATTAATAAATCAACTACAAATAGCTTCTGAGATTAAATTCTATTGTTTTTAGTAGGACAGTGTTTAAAGTTGTCAATGACTTAATTTTACTTGTGACAAATATGCCTAAATTACTTGTTCCTGTGGACAAATCTAACTTCTGTGTGTTTGCATGTGGCTTTTGTAATTAAGATATTTTTGAGAATGTGGATCATTTACATCAGTTTGCAATCACTTTGGTAAATATTTTGTTATACAAGATATTTTACATGTTATTGTATAAACAAAATTTTTTAAATTTAAAAAATATCTCAGCAAGAAGGGGCCACCGAATGGAAAATATGTCAGCAGTGAGTAACTGAGGTATGAAATGAAATGTGTAGTGTTTAACGCCCGCTTTTACTACATATGGCACCGCAGACGATGACACTGATGATACATGAGATGAAGATGGAGCACCGGTGGAATGAGATGGCATGGGAAACCGGAGATTCCGGAGAAAACCCGTCCCGGCGCCGTGTTGTCCACCACAAATCTCACTTTGCGGTCGCCTGGGATCGAACTCGGGCCGCCTTGGTGAGAGCCAAGCGGTCTAACCACTGAGCCACGGCGCGGCCCGAACTGAGGTATGGAAAACTATTGATAGCAGAATAAATGAATGAATACATGAATACATAAATAAATAAACAAACAAACAAATAAAAAACCAACAACCAACTAACTAAACAAACAACCAACTAAACAAACAAACAAACTAACCTAACTAAAATAACTAACCCATTAACTAAAATAACTAAATAAATAAATAAATCCATGTAACTGGAAAGTGATGGTTTTAGATTTCAAAACTGAAGTGAATACAACTTTCAATATTATAATTAAAACACAGTTTCAACTTTTTTATACTCACCTCGTCAAATGACTGAAGAGCGTTATTGCCACATGTTGCTACTGTAATATCAATATGATGGATAATAAAAAGGGGCTCATCTTGGAGTTTGTATGGAAAGTACGCCAGATTGTCTACAAGGTACCTCATCTGTGATAAAGTCGTGTTCTGTAAAGCAAGAAAGTAAATTGAACAACTGTTTGAGGATATTTAAATAAAACACCAACAGGGCAAAGAACTCACATGATATGAAGTGACTCAAGTTTTGAGCTTGAGCAACAATAGCTAAAGCATGTCTTCCTAGCTTTGGAATGAAGTTCAGATAGTTAGGAGGGCTGTTCAATAAAGAATGATCCTAATTTTTTTACGGTCATAATTTTTTGCACTAAAATTCAATCTTATCTATATTCTACACGCCGTAGTAGTTTCATTGTTGGTACTCCTGGTTCCGGCCTGCGAGAACCAGGCAAGTTCAGACATGTTCAGTATCACCTACCGCTGCAATGGAGGTAACACGTGAGGAACAATATGCGGCTTTGAAATTCTGCTTTCATCTCAACAAATTTTCAGTTGAGACCTACACAATGTTACAGGAGGCCTATGGAGAGTCTGTTCTTCCCTAAAGTACAGCCCGAAGGTGGTTTAAAATGTTTAAAGAGGGGAGACAATCAATTTCAAAGGAAGGTGGACCCAGTGCTCCAGTTACTGCTCTTACGGAAGAAAACATCAACACTGCTGTTGCCATTGTGAGAAAGGATCCACAAATTACCTTAAGATCACTTTCTGAAATACTGAATATTTCATTGGGTGCCACCCACACGTTGGTGACAGAAACATTACACGTGAGAAGTGTTTGTGCGCGATGGGTTCCAAGACTACTGATTTCTGAACAAAAGGACATTCACATGCAGGTCTGCATAAAGTTAAAGTTGATGTTAGAGGAAGATCCAGAGTTTCTTTCAAATGTAATCACTGCCGATGGAACTTGGCTACATCATTTTGATCCTAAGAGCAAACAGCAAAGCTCAGTCTGGAAATCTTCCTTCATCACAACCCCCAAAAAAGCAAAAGTGGTTACTTCTGCTGGGAAAGTTATGGTCATCTCATTCTTTGATATTCATGGAATGGTTTATCAGCATGTTGTACCTGTACACACATCAGTAACTGGACAATACTACAGGGATCTCCTGAAAACATTGCAAGTCCATATCAGGCGCAGAACATCACATTTCCATGAAGCAGGCTGGATGCTGCATCACAATAATGCACAGCTGCATATTGCCAATGTTGCTGAATATCTTGCAAAAATCAACGAGAAGTACATCTCTCACCCTCCCTATAGTCCGGATTTAGCCTCATGTGACTTTTTTCTATTCCCTAACTTGAAGAAACGCCTTCATGGGAGGCATTATCCATCATCAGTAGCAGTGGTGAAGACTGCGGAGGCGATTTTGAAGGATCTCTCAAAAAATGGTTTCCAGCATGTCTTTGAAGACTGGCAGAAACGCTGGGACAAGTGCATCGCATTCAGGAGAGACTATTTTGGGAAAGACCATCAAAATTATGAGAATGAGTAAAGGTACATTGTCAAAAAGACAATTGTGATCATTCTTTATTGAACAGCCCTCGTACATTTGCATAGTCCATTCTTGAAGTTGTTATTAACTTTCTTTCTTCTCTGTTTGTTCGGTATAAATGTTGCAATTGATTTTAAACTAATTTAAAACTTTAAACATAGGTTATATCTAAGTTTTTAAAATGTTATTTTCTTCATTCTCAAAACTTTTAGAGTGACCTTTGTAGATATTTTACAGGCTGGCGCTCGATAAGTCCTCCGATTGAATTTTGATCCTACAGTTATACTATTGGGGCAATAGTTTTCAAATTGTGCACTCAACTTCATGCAGTTCATGGAAATTACGGAAGTTGTTACACTTTCATCGCTTCCATTTTGAGTCCACTGTTTCAGTTTGCCGCGATGGTGGACAAAGGACAGTTGACTGTAGCACAAAAGATGAAGATTATGTTACTGTTCGTGACAATGAACAGTGCTACATTCCTTAAAGACAGAACTGAATGGCAGTATTTCACAATTCATTACACAATTTATATTTTCTAAAGTAAATGCTTTTTCCCAAACCATTAAATCTAACAGCATTTAATTGTTTTAATAGTTTAACATCTAGATTTATTTCATGGTTAAATGACCAAAAATGATCTGTCATGGCCAATTTATGGTCTATTTATACCTAATATTTCTAAAATATTCCTTCATTCTGGTTTCTAATTATGTTTGGTCCTTCCAATGTAAAACTGGTCACAATCTAAATAATTAAATTGATAAATGCCAGATTTTTTAATCATCAGAAATTTTATATTTTTTTTAGAAACAAGTTGTAAATTTTTTATATTATCTTTATTTTGAGGAACCAAAATTATTAAAATTCTTTAAAACAATTTTGAAACTGTATTAGCCAAAGATGGTAAGTGAAGTTTTAAAATTTTTAGTTAATTGATGGAAATTAATCATTTCTTCACACTAGCTGTATATAGGCTAAGGTTTTTGATGGACAGAGTCAACATGAAAAATTCAATGCCACAACCTGGAATTTGGACCACGAATCTCCTGGGACTCAAGTATTTACGTTAGTAAGTTGCCACAAACAGTGTATCTCGAATGCAAGAGTCCCTAGTGGTCTCTGGGAAATATACGTGTCAAATGGAGAATTTAATGTAATGATGGTAAGTTGGCCATGGTAGCTCAATGGGTTAGAGCGACTGGACGGAAACCAGGTGATTTGTGGTTTAAATCCCGGCCATGGCGTTGAATTTTTAATGTTGACTCTATCAAAAACCGTAGCCTATAAACGGCTAGTGTGAAGAAATGATTAATTTCCATCACTTAACTAAAATAATAAGAGTTAAATGATGAAGCCTGGGACTCAAGTACTTACGATGATAAGTCGCCACAAACAGTGTATCTCGAATGCAAGAGCCCCTATAGTGGTCTCTCGGGGAAATATACGAGTCAAATGGAGAATTTAATGTGATGATGGCAAGTTGGCAATCGTAGCTCAATGGGTTAGAGTGACTGGACCGAAACCAGGAGATCCGTGGTTCAAATCCCAACCGTGGCACTGAATTTTTCGTGTTGACTCTATCCATCAAAAACTTTCAAAAACTTATCCCCTAGTGGCTTAACAGGAAAAAATGGACTGACGATGCAAATAAGAAAGTTCATCAATTTTGGAAATTAATTATTCTTTCACACTGGCCGTGTGTAGGCTAAATTGTGGAAACGTAGAGTCAGACTGAAAAATTCAATGCCATAGCCGGGATTTGAACCACGGATCTTCAGTTCCGTGGTTCAAATCCTGGCTATGGCATTGAATTTTTCAGTCTGACTCTACGTTTCCACTTCATCAATTTTCTTAAATAGATAAGTGAAATTTGTGACAATTATATTTTATTTAATATTTGCTACTTCATTATTGTTAGCTTCTATTTTTTGCATATTACAAGAAGATGTTTTAGATTTCAGAACATATTATCTCTTAAGGAACTCATGATACTTTGAATTGTTATAGAACATAAACTCTTAAATCTGATATGTTACAATTACATCCAGGTATGAAATGAGGTGTAGACACTGCAAGTTCCATTAAAAAAAAATGTTGCTTTAGTAAACATTTATTGTAAAAACTAATCCAATGTAACTCACCATTTGATCAAACTGCTTCAGTAGGGTAAGTACAAATGCTCTCCGCTGTTGCTTCGTTTTTTGCAAAACCAAGTATGTTGTTGAATTCAAAGCCTTTGGTAGATTTTGATTTTGATGTATTCTGTATCCCTTAACAGTTTCTGAACTTTGCTGAAGAATGGTTTGTATATTATGTGAAAGCCATATACCTGAAAGGAGGTTTGTAGAAAGACATCCAGGATATTTAAGAACTATATCCTTTAGTTGCTGATCTGCTATAACACTTACGCTTTGATCTGTATCTGTGCTCATAGCTATTAAGAATGGAATAATCTGGAAAAAAAGAGTAATCTTATGTAGCCTATGCACTTAAATGAAAGATATTGTCAAGAGCGTAATATCAGCTTATATACCAGTTAATGAAATTCAAAACTAAATAAAACTATCATTTTATTAAAGGACACTGCTACTGAATTTTCTAACTTTTTAAATTTTAAAGCTAGTTTTTAAGACAGGTACACTTCATATGAGTAAATAAAGAAATAACTACATACCTCTAACTCAAATAGTTTCTCAAATAATACAATGCATTTTAACAGGGAGAGGGGGAATTGAGCAAATTTTTTAAAACTGTCCCATACATATTCTCATGAAATGAAATGTGATAGTAACATAGTACAATGAAAATAAATTTGTTTTATTTAAGTTGATGTTATTAGTGAGTATTTTCCCACATCTTCAGTCAACACACTTCATTGTCAAGGATACAACGAAGTGTGTTGACTGTAGATGTGGGCAAATGCTCATGAAATTTATCTTGTATAAAGAATCTCGTATAATTAATCTCGTATAAAGAAGATAGAAGTATTGTCATCAACTTCTTAAGATAAGTGGAAAATAATTACTAAATATTTTTATTTGTATAATATTTATTACTCCACTGTAACTAGCTTCATTTTCTGTGTAATAAATATTTGTTTTTTTAAGTTGTTGATGTTAAAATATTCCTTGTTTTAAAGATAATTAATTTGTTTGGAGTCAGTAAATAAAGAAATCATATAATGCAGTGGTCATCACGATGCGCTAAAATGGGTAATGCGTAAGCAGTGCACCAGCGAATGCACTATAGTGCAGGAGCGGTGGGGAGGGAGAGGCAACCTGGTACCTTGTGTGGGGCTCGTTAGTTACCTGTGTATGGATGTTGTGTACAAGTTGGCTACATGTTCACGAAGGTCTTCTACCCCTACTTTATTTAACCTTTCATAGGAGAAGGCATATTTTGTTTTGTTTTTACACCATTTGTAATGCTGCGCGATGTTTAATATGCAATAATTTCCTGAATGTAATATGAAAATATAATCTCCAACACCATTATGACACTTGTCATGCTAGTGATTACGACAAATTAGAAGGTGATAAATGAATCACAATGCTGGAGCAGTTACAGGACACCAACGGACAGGTACAGTACGGTTGTTATTATTGTATTGTCTGTTGTGATGATGATTATTATTATTACTATTATTGTAAGTCTTGAAGCTTTCATGGCGGGTATTACTAATCAAGGCTTCGCGGGTGATCAGCCATGTCAAATTAATAAACGTTGAGCTTTCGGCCATTGCAAACTCCATGGCCTTCTTCAGGATCTGATGAAATGACTGAATTCTTCTCACTATATATGATCAAATGGTGGGTGGGGCTTGGCCAGGGCAGCACAAGCCCCACCCACCATTTGATCATATATAGTGAGAATGGCCGAAAGCTCGACGTTTATTAATTTGACACGGCTGATCATCTGCGAAGCCTTGATTAGTATTAGACATAGTATTTATTCAAAGTATAAACTTGAAAGAAGCGTAGAGACAGTGAAGCACAACTTAGCATAGTATTTATTATTGTTATTATTATTATCATCATCATCATCATCATCATCATCATTTAGTTGCTCTAAGCACAACATTAATAAGACTGTCCTAGAGTATATTATATATTTATGTATTTATGTTAGCCTATTAATTTCCTAAAAGAAACGGCTGAATAACTGGTATGTAATTACATAAAATTTACTTATTTAAATACATGTGAACACTGTATGCTTCGATTGTTTCTGAACGTGACTAAGGAGTTCTATGACACTATGGAAAAGCCGCCACTGCACCACTGCTTACCCGTCAACAGTTCCAAGTGCACTAGCGTGTATGCGGGTAAGAAGACGGCAGCACAAGGGTACACACAGCTGCTGATCTCTGATATAATGTATGCTTGAACCTTTAGGAAGCACATTTGAGAATATGTGTGTAAATTGGAAATCAAATCAGAGCAAAATAAAATGTAAGAAAATAACATCATGTACAAAAATGTAAACTAGAGAAAAAAGCACCTCACAGAAAGGGGCCAGAAGGATTAAAAATGAGTACACAGGTCATTTAAGCACATCTAAAGGCTTTTAAAAATGTTGGCTCATGAAACATGTTTTGTCAAAATTTTCATGGGTGGCCTGATGTTTTTCTGATATAACTAAAAAAAACATACATTACAAACCAAAACAATTAGATGTGCTGAATGATTTTCTCAGGATTCAGGAACTCTCCCGGGAAAACTGGTCACAATGAAGTCTGAAAGCCTGACCAAGAAGAAAGAAAAAGCATTACATGCCAAAGTATTTGCTTACTGAAGGAGAGCTTAACTCAGGTTTTCAGGACTAACTGACCCTGCCTGACAGGTCAAAACTCAGCTGAGGTGACATTACAGCTGCACACCTGGTGCCAAGAAGGGAAACCAAAAAGTAGCTCAGCGGCCTATGATACCCGAGTTTCTTTTTCTTTTTTTTAATTTACGTTCTTTAACGTTAAGTCATATCGGACGATGAATGAAATGGGTGAAATGATGCTCAAATGAGCCCAGGGTCCATAGAGCTTAGAGTTACCTGACATTTGTCTTTCAGGATAAGGGAAGATCTCGGAAAAAACCTTATCCAGATAACTCACCCTGACCGAGATTCGTACTCAGGACCTCTTGAACGTGAGGCAGACACACTGCCATCTATGCTACCAAGACGGGCTATGACACCTGAGTTGAACTAGTAAAATAACTTAGTCAGCTCAACTATCACTGGGAAAGTAGTATGTAATATATGCATTAAGCCCAATGGAAAATCTTGAATCACAACCTAGCCTTTTTTCCTCGCCCCCAAAGTCTGATCGGTCTGGAATTAAAAGCACAGTGAAATCCAAAACTGTTTTATGTGTAGCATTTAGCTACACCTATCAGCTACTTCTCTACATAGTCGCCGCTCTGACTTAGGCATTTTTTGTAGTGTGGTATTAATTTTTCAATTCCTTCATCGTAACTTCATCAACCAAGTCTGTATGCTGGTCTGCAGCTCAGTCTGTACCAAAATGATGTCCTCCTAATCCATTTTCATGCGAGGAAACAGATGAAAATCAGAAGGACCCAAATCAGGGCAGTAAGGTGGATGTTCAAACACTTACCATTGAAAATGCTGTTGGAGATTCTTTGTTGCAGCTGCTTTGTTCATGACCTAGCATTGTCATGAACAATGCTGATGACATTCCTCTTCGCTTGTTCTGAACTGCCCTTTGTAGATTCTAAAAAGGTCATGCTGTATGAAGCTCGGGCCCAAATGACCTTGTTGTCGACGGGCCCTAAAACACCACACACTCACTCACTGTATGAAGCTGCAGTGATGGTTGTGACACGTTCCATGAATTCCAACAAGTGAACTCCTTTCTGGTAGCCATACAATTTCTGTTGGAGAGTGTTCACTTGAACTTCTTTGGTTTTAATGAGGAAGAGGAATGCATCCACTGTTTGGATTGGTATTTTTTTTCTTCAGTTTCGTAAAGGACCTATGTCTCGCACCCTGTGACAATTTTGTTCAAAAAAATCTTCTCCTTCATAATGCTAGTACTGGAGAAACGTTAGGTGGTACTCATTCACTGTGATTTGTGATGGTCGGACAACATCTTGGGAACTTACCTCGCACACAGTTTGTGGTACTGGAGTGCCTCAGTCACAACGGTGCAGAGGACAACCTTAAAATTTTGGGAAACAACTCAAGCAACACAGAAATTATAAACAAATGATCCTTTTGAATTGCTTGATCCACTCACTGAATGAGATCATTAACTGAAATTCGCTTCCTACCCTGACTGCCTGCACCATGAATGTCTGTACACCCTGCTTCAAAGTTCCTGAACCATTGTCATAATTTATTTATTTATTTTCAGTTCAGTATAGTGTTAAATACACATAAGAACCACGTCATATGAATTTATACAGTTTAAGAACACAGCTATACAGGTTGTGTGATATAAATAGAATATTAACTTGCTTTAATAAATCCATACACACTAATCTCTGTTTCATATAACCTTGCCCGGCTGAAATGTATCACTCCGCGTTCAACAACCCTCCCCCTCGCCCTAATTGGCTAATGCTTTCGCGTCATACGCCATAGGCGGTGCCTTCCCGTCACATTTCGTAATAATTGCCGGGAAGATAAATAAAATCATACAAAAATCATACAAATAAGGATATGAAGGCATGCAAAAATACAAGTTTATAATGAACTGAGCAAATTGAAACAGAATGGCTGAGCAATGAAACTGAAAGAGTTTATAATGAAAGGCCTTTGGCCTTTTCCACTGGAATTTTTTAAACCAGCACACATACCTTTCAAAAATGCTTGTCTTTCAGTCTTAAAAGTCGTGTCACACCATACTTTACTTTTCGTGTGTTCTTCGTGTATATTTAGCGATTTGTATCTCGGTGCAGTGTGGTTGTCAAATAGCGTCTTCGCCACACAGCAATATCACCTCTGTCTTTTAGCACATTTTTCTTGCCTCTTTTTTCATTCACAAATCCCAGCTGTATAAGCAATCTGCTGAAATTTGGTAAATCTGCATCCTCATTTACAGCAGACGAAATGTTACTTATGTTAGGGAGTTCGTTTCTAAAGAAAAACTACACACATGAAGATGCACAACACTTTTCACGTATTTTCTCCGAGCACGCACTTTTGTTTATTCCTGCTTTTGCCTGGAGTGGTAAGTTTTCCTGTTTCCTCAATTTCATGTCGCGATGTTCCTACAGATCTAACACTCACACCTGTAACTTCAGAGCCCAGCTGTTCGACTTCTCTCACTGACAAAGACGGATTCTTCTCTGTGAGTGCATTAAACACATGCAACACAATTCTTTTTTCGCCTTTTTGTAAATAATTATCCTTGCGATACTTCAGCGAAAAACTGGCGGTAGACTCTGCCATTATACATATAATAAATACATGCGCAATAAACGATCAATAAAATAATTTAGCTCCCGCACTTTCGAATGGCGATGCATGACTAATCCAGTTCAAAACAAGGTCAGTGATAAAAGTCTTATAAACAACTGTCACCACTACCGCTAAATCACATGCTATCGTGCCATGTGCTTGAGAGCAAAGGAATCCTCTTTACTTCGTTTAAGAATTAACATGCATTTCAGATAAATCAACTCTGTTGCGTAATATATTTAATTAAAACAGTTACGAAAATATAAATTTGACAATTCTCTTCCAACATATAATGATATATCACCATGTTAAATAACGAACTAATTTTTATCGCACGACAGTCATTACCTCAACAGCAACCAATGAGAGGTGATTAGGTCACGTGACCGTTAAGAGATACTGGGCAAGCTTACGTGAAACAAGGTATAATAATAATAATAATAATAATAATAATAATAATAATAATAATAATAATAATAATAATAATAATAATAATAATAATAATAATAATAGTAATAATGATAATAGTAATAATAACAATAATCTTTATAAAAATAAAGTTCAAACTAGTATTAATAAACTCATCCACATTATAATAGGCTTTGTCAATTAGGAAACATTTCAGCATTAATTTAAAATTATTATCTTTACAATTCTTGATAGTGACTGGTAGTATGCTATAAAATTTTATGCCCATAAAACTAGGTGTCTTCTCATAAAAGTGCAGTCTATAGGTAGGAATTGCTAAGTCGTCTTTATGTCTAGTGTTGTGATTGTGTCTATCAGAGTTGGTTTCAAGGTGTAGGTTAAATTTCCGAAGGTGCATTATTGTGTGGGTTAGAAGGGTTAGAAGTTTCAATTTTATAAATACTGGACGACAAGATGCGTTATGTTTTAGATTCCCAAGGTGTCTGACGGCTTTTTTCTGCAATACAAACATTTTGTTAAAATTTACCTTAGTTGTGTTACCCCATACTTCGATCCCATATGAGAGGTACGAGTAGATTTTAAAGACTTACTCATCACTTGGAAGCCAGAGAAGACACCTAGTTTTTTGAGTGTGAGACTAATTTGTTGTTACTTATGAATGTTTCACCATACGCATTACTCATTCGTCTGTGAATTTCAGCTGCAATGCACCCCTCCACATGAAGAAATTGAATTACAGCAAGCACTTCATATTTCACAGATGATGCTATTGTTCTAGGCATGTTTTCGTGCTCCTGTGTGCTTACAACTGACAATGGAAATACTAGAGACACTGCACAAAGCTTTATCTGATTTTCACTATGGTTTTAATTTCACGACTGATCGGACCTTGAATTACAACCTTGCCTTGTACTTTGAAACTCTCCCTTTTCTTCAACAATGTATCAATATATCATTAAAAGAAATATTGTTGCTTATATATCATACCTGCATAGGTTGTAGCAGACCTTGTTGCAGAACAATCTGTATAACCCTAGACACTGCTTGTCTCAGCTCCACATTTTCGTGTATATAGCAATTTAAAATGTTCTTAATATATATTTGCATAATAGTGCTTGACATTCCAGAAGATGCATCACAAATGTACTTCAAGTTTTCTTCAGCACCTCTTTTGGACCCTAAAATTTAAAATTATATAATTACTACCATGTATCTCAATAAAGCATTTTCTTTTTGTGCTATTTAATTGCTATCCATTTGCATTAGATACTCCATTACAGGGTTCTTCATTTAAAATCTAACGGAGCACATGGCATTTTGCCTCTCCTGAAATCTTGCTGGATTCCCCCACTATCGGCTGCCATTGTGTTCAGAACTAGTGGTGTGCACTCCACTTGGCAGTATTGTATACTGGCCACCAACTTCAACAGGGGCTTACTCTAGAGCAATGCTTTGTCGTGTGTAAATACAATACAATACTTTATTCGTCACATTACACTTACATAGTTGAGCAGGCGCTCGTAAATTGGTGACTCGTCAAAATTTTAAACCTAAACTTTAAGATCAGAAATAAGTCTACAATATTTACAATACGTTACAAAGTATAATAAAGCAAGAGAATATTAATTATGCACAATATCTAGAGTATATAGTTTTCCTAAAGTTGAACAGACACTAAGATAAAATTGAGATCACAGTGCATCATCCATGTATTCCTGAATTGAATAGTATGCTTTGTTGGTGAATAAACTTTTGACTATTAAATTTTAGATGAGTCGCATTTTTTAACACATCTGCTTCACTTTCGTACCTATTTTGAGGACATGTTTCGCAAATCTTCGCTTGCATCTACGGCTCTTGTGCGACTGACGCTAGATCCAGCGGTGTGGGTAATTCTGGGGTTGTTGCTGCCATCTGTTGATTTAGTGATGAACTGAAATGTGGGATTCTCTTCTAGCGGGATTTCAAAGTTACTTTCAAAGTTACTTTGAAATCCCGCTAGAAGAGAATCCCACATTTCAGTTCATCACTAAATCAACAGATGGCAGCAACAACCCCAGAATTACCCACACCGCTGGATCTAGCGTCAGTCGCACAAGAGCCGTAGATGCAAGCGAAGATTTGCGAAACATGTCCTCAAAATAGGTACGAAAGTGAAGCAGATGTGTTAAAAAATGCGACTCATCTAAAATTTAATAATTTTTCGCTTCACTGTGGTGTTCCAATACAGTTGAATCTCGATAAACTTTTGACTGTTTTCTTAAAAAGATTTTGGTTTTGGATTTCCCTGTTTGTGGCAATGTATTATATATTTTAATCCCGATATATTGTGGACTTTTCTTGAGCAGTGCTAACTTATGAGTAGGGTATTTTATATCTCTTTTTCCTCTTGTGTTATGACCATGACGATGTTGATTTTTTAGAAAAGTATTATAATTACTGTGTACATATAGAACTACATTATACTGTCACCCGAACGTCAGAACATCCTATAGAACAGGCAAGCAGGAGGGTTGGACGTGAAGTATTCTGGGCTGCACCCACCCATTAATCTCAGTCACTAACTGAGGGGATGATTGTCACTTGTCGCTGGCCGCCTCTTTCCTCTTCCCCTGCCATCTGGAACCTTTGTGGTGATTCACTGAAGCCAGAGACGTCTAGAAAACAGCGATTTCCCTATAAAAAGGGGTGCAATGAATGAGGACAATCAGTTAGTTCTTGGCGAGCAGCAAAGCAGCGGACGAGAAGACTGCGTACGTGCGTCGGAGGAGTTTACGTAATCGCGAGTGCAAGTGGAACTTTAACGGACGAACTGGTGAATCGTAATTGTGTGCATTACGTAATTCTGTGTAAGTCGGCGGAAATAAAGAACATTTTTGAGTGGTGCAATTGGACTTTTCATTTCACGAACCCACAAAGTCACAATACATATAGAGGCAAGGTTGCGTCAAAATTCTTAATGTTTTAAAAAGTGGTCTGCAGGATGCTCTATAACTCGAATGGGTCATTATAAGTATGATTTTCTTTTGAATTCGGAAAAGTCTGTCAGAGCCTGTTGCGTTTCCCCATAAAGTTATTCCATATGCAAGTAATGAGTGAAAGTAACTGTAATATACAATTTTTCTTGATTCTAAATTTGTAATCTGTGCCAAGCAGGACATGTTGAAACAGCCAGTATTTAATTTTTTTTCTATACAATTTAATTGTTTAGTCCATTTAAGGCGTTCATCTATAAATAACCCTAAAAGTTTTGCTTCTTTTGACGTAGCTATGAAGTTAACGAGTTACTTTGTGTGTTTTCTACTGTAGTCTTAAAATGTACAATTTCAGTTTTAGTTTTATTTAATTTCAGACCATTGCATGTAAACCATGCTTCTAATTCTTTTATGGCCTGGTCAATGTTTGTTTTTAAATGATCAATATCTGACCCACTTAAAATAATCGACGTGTCATTGGCATAAAATATTGGTTGTCCGCTGACCAACTGAAAGGTCATTCATGTAAATTACATAAAGTAGTGGACCCAGTACGGAACCCTGCAGAACCCCATTTTTAATTTGTTCCCATTTTGTATGTATAGGACCAGTACTGCCTTCCAGTATAATTTTCTGTTTACGGCCTTCTAAATATGATTTGAACCATTCCAAGTGTGTGTACTGTGTGTGCTGTACTGGTGTAGTTTACTATAAAAGGGAATGTCTCAACCCATGTTCATACAGAGTATATTGTCACCGATCACATTGTTGTGGAGCCACCGCAAAGCCAGAGCTGGGCGCATGGACAGTAGAGAAAGAGACAGAGAGTGATGTGTGGGCAGGAAAGCTGCACACTTGCCAAGAGGAAGAAAGAGATAGGGAGGCTCTGGAATGTTCCGTCTTTTCTCTTGCAGTTGCGATTGTTCTTGGAAAGTCTACAGCATTCTAGAACAATGACTGGGAGGTATAAATAGCGACAAAGTGTGAGAAGGAGTCAGTCAGTCAGTTGTGTTGTAGTTGTGTGAGATGTGTGATGCTTATTGTGACAGTGGACATTTGAACTGTATCACAGTGATTTCTTTGGTTTGTTTACGTGCGACAAAGCAAGAGTCGACCTTGAAGACAACTGATTGTTGTAACCACAGTCAGTATCAGACAGCGATTAGGAGGCAAGGAATTAATAGAAATCTCGATATTGAAGAAAGGAATATTAATTAATAAAAAAATGCTTTGATAAACCAATATATAAAGAAATATTATATTAATATTAAATTAGAATGGTTAGGATGATGAATATAATAGCGGTTTAGTTAAGGAATAAGGAGGAAACAATATAATTTAATATATCAGGTATGTTAGCATCAAATCTACACGCTGTAAGCGACAGGAAAGAGGACCATTATCTTCTTTGTGTCAGAAAGGGTTCAATGTCTGAGGACTATAGATAGCCAGTAGCAAGGAATGCATTGAGACAAAAAGGCTTTCAGGGTGTGATGAGGCATGAAAGGTAGAGTCTTATTTTACTGATGTGATAACGATGTATACCGTTACAAAGAGCCCAGGGTAGGCGTGTCAGAACTCAGGGTAGGCGTTAAGTAAATGAGTTAGATGAGTTTTGGAAACCAATGAAAAATAAATCAAAATAAATCAGAAACCAATAATAAAGTAAGATTTGAAAAATGGAGAGAAGGGCGAGCTATTTTGGTCATGTGATAAGTGAGAGTGGGGAGCAGAATTAGGTTCGAACTGAATCGCGAAGTCGAGGAAAGTTACTTGCTATATCGTACTTCAAGAGGTGAGACGTGTTAGTGTCGGTCGGGAGAAGAAGATGTAATACGTTAGTATAATTTAATTGGAAGTGGTCACCGTTGCAACTCAGTCTTAATGGAACAAACACACTACAAGTGAATTAAACAAAATTTCACAGTCATCTGAGAATTATTGATTCTACTGGGCAACCAACATCTACAAACCCATTTTCCTATAACCATTCACCTGAGAAGAGAACTCATAGCTCCAAATTTCAACAAGAACCCAAACAATTTAAATAATATGCAGTTTTGCAACTTAATGGCACTGGATTATGCCACATTGTCAATGTCACGTCTTTTTGCTGCTGCAAGGATTGTACAAAGTTTCTGTTTACTGCAATAAAGAGTGTTTTAAAGGCTGCAAACCACACTTTTGATTCCACAAACCCATGAAGTCACAATATTCAAACATTCCCTGGTGAAATGCCTCCTTCCAGATTTCCAATTCATGAGATTGTGAAGAAATTTAAAACCAATGGTTTTGTGGCTAACAAAAAACAAAAGCATTAATATACAGTGTTAACAGAGGAAAAGTTAAACAACATAGGTGCACGATTTGAACATTCACCAACCAAATCCATCTCAAAATTAGCACAACAGGTGGGAATTCTTCTGTACATAGAGAAAATAAATTATAAAAACTAAAACTGTACAAGTGTCCATGCTTTAAAACAAAGTGACCCAGTATCACAAGTACATTATTGTGAATGTTATCTTTCATCAGTGAATAATGGTTTCATTGATCCACAGCTTCTGTTCTTTTCCAATGAGGCATGGTTCCACCTCAGTGGTCATGTCAACATCCTCAACAGTTGGTACAGGAGCTCTGAAAATTCACATTGTGTTCAAGAAATCCCTCATGATGGTTGGAAAGTTGGAGTTTGGTGTGCTGTTAGCGCTATACGGATATTTGGTCCAATATTCCATGAGCAGACTGTAAATGCAGAGAGGTAGCGAAATGACATTTTGACCCAATTTTATCAGCGGGCACTGGGGTAGCGCAGTGGCTTTGCTCGTAGTTCCTGCGCTAAGGGTCCTGGCTCTGGGGTTGGGGATTTTAAGTTGGCCCTATCCGTGCCTTCACCTCTGTCTAGCACATGTGAAGTGTTCCCTATGCCCAACGTGGTTTGGAGTCCATGGTATAAACTGTAGGTCCTCTTGCCTCACCATCATCTTCACTATCACCCTACCATCACCCTACCTACATCATGTAGTGGGGTGAGGTTACCCCAAGGCCAAGGTTGCCATGTAGGGAATGTTGGTAACCAACCAACTCCATTTTATCATGAACTGAGAGAAGAAGAGAAATCATATGGGTGATTTCAACAAGATTCTGCTACTGCCCATATAGCAGAACAGTCCATGAGTAAAAGTAGGAAGGTGTTTCAAGAGAGAGTAATTGGTGCTGGTGTATGGTCTGATCTAATAGTGTGTAATTTTTACTTGTAGGGTAACCGAAAGACAAAATTTGAGACATATCCTCATACTTGAAAGAACTGAAACAAATAATTAGAACTGAAATCAGAAACAGTGGCCCAACTTAATCATATGAATCAGAATCTGTTCTCCCGATATAATGCTTATTTAGCCAAGAATGGACTACATTTTCAGCATCGTCTATGCTTTATGAGCGGAGTTTATGTGGAAGCAAAGCTGGCAATCATGCACAGACGAAATGCACCTGTTAAGTTTCAAATGAAGAACCCTAGAAAGGGACTGACGGTTACTAACTGGAAAGCAGAAAGCTTTAATTGAATGGAAGGGGATGATACATCTTAGCAATCATCATAGCAATGAGTAGAAGGACCAAAAAGAGCTAAGATTTATTCATAACAATGGTAGATGCAAAAACCTTGTTGCCGACACTGTAATATGTAATTATCATCTGCCGGGCAAGTGACTGTAAGTCACGCATATGTTTTCCCGGTAAACCACTAGGGGCTCTCGTATTCTCGTATTTGTATTCTGGAAAATATATGAGTCAATTGGAGAATTTAATGTCATGATGGCAGGTTGGCCATGGTAGCTCAAAGGGCAAGAGCAACTGGACGGAAACTGGGAGATCCGTGGTTCTAATCTCGGCCATGGCATTGAATTTTTCATGTTGAAAATCTATCCAAAACCTTAGTGTATATATGGCTACTGTGAAGAAATGATTAATTTCCATCAATTAACTTAAAATAAACATTCATAAATAGAGTCGACATGAAAAATTCAATGCCATGGCCGGGATTTGAACCACAGATCTCCTGGTTTCCGTTCAGTCGCTCTAACCCTTTGAGCTACCATGGCCAACTTGCCGTCCTGATATTAAATTCTCCATTCGACTCGTATATTTACCCGGTAAACCACTAGGGACTCTCGCTTCCGAGATAAACAGTTTGTGACGACTTACTATTGTACGTACTTGAGCTTATCATTTAACTCCTATTATTTAAGTTAATTGATGGAAATTATTATTCATTTCTTCACACTAGCAGCATACAGGCTAAGATATTGGATAGATAGAGTCAACATGAAAAATTCAATGCCATGGCCGAGATTTGAAACACGGATCTCCTGGTTTCCATCCAGTCGCTCTAACCCATAGAGCTACCATGGCCAACTTGCCGTCCTGACATTAAAATCTCCATTTGACTCAACTACCTGTATGCGGCTAGTGTGAAGAAATGAATAATAATTTCCATCAATTAACTTAAATAATAAGAGTTAAATGATGAAGCCTGGGACTCAAGTACTTACAACAGTAAGTCGCCACAAACGGTGTATCTCGGAATCGAGAGCCCCTAGTGGTTTACAGGGGAAATATACGAGTCGAATGGAGAATTTAATGTCAGGACGGCAAGTTGGCCATGGTAGCTCAATGGGTTAGAACGACTGGATGGAAACCAGGAGATTCATGGTTCAAATCCCGGCCGTGGCATTGAATTTTTCATGTCGACTCTATCTATCCAATAACTTAGCCTGTATGCGGCTAGTGCGAAGAAATGAATAATTTCCATCGATTAACTACACATTCATTTTTATGCCCCCAAGTGCGTCACACCTGGGAGGAAGGATGAGGCGAAAGGAGAGAAGGTCGGCTGTACCAAGGAGCCACTACAGTGCAGAGGGCAAGGAGCCTACACTTTACCGGTTTGAAACTCCCTGGCAGGCCAATACAGCTGGCATCCTACCCACTGTGGTCCAAAAACAAACCCCCCAGACCGAGGTTGGAGACCAGAGACCATCCTACCAGAGAAGGAAGTTTCACCAAGAGCATATCATCCTCCCATTCGACGCCAACACACCTTTAGACACTTCTACTATAATGGAAATGAAATGGAGGGAGAGAAATTTGAGGGATGTAATTAATCTATCCAGCATTCGCCTGGTGACCTGGGGAAAGCCCTCAAAAAATCCCATGGGTCAAGAAGATCAGCCACGAGAATCGAACCCAGACTTACCGAATGCAGGCCACAGACAAAACTGCCTGATCCACTCCACTCAATTAAGTTGGTCTTACAGTATGACAAATGTACAAATTCTGATGATATGTTGAAAAATAGTTCAACCTTCCTGTATCAGTTCCAATAAATCTTTCTATAAATTGTATTTTGCTTCTGCAAATGGCCTGAAGGAAACTTAATGTATAGATCCGCTTTGTATACAGTGTGTAAGAAAATTTTTTAGGAAGAATTCTGGAAAT
Organism: Mantis religiosa; assembly: GCA_030765055.1. NCBI lineage: Eukaryota > Metazoa > Arthropoda > Insecta > Mantodea > Mantidae > Mantis > Mantis religiosa. The sequence goes on from CM060960.1 coordinate 36,954,472, forward strand.
ACCAACAATTAATGCATAGAATAGAAGTAGATCACATAGTCAAACTAAAACGTTTTTCATTATGAGTATATTTACATTCTTTATCTTGTGCAAGTGCACTTCTTGCATCTTCTTTCAGGTACAATTCTGTGTTTCTCAGAACCTGGAACAAAAGAAAAGGATAAAAAATAATGTCAAGCATGGAGATCTGTGATGCTCTGCATCTCTCTTACACAAAATAAACACTTAAGCATTACAACAGCCAAAGCATTTAAATATTAGACACATGCTCACATGTAAAATTAAGTATGTTACAACAGGTATCTCTATCAGATCTTCTTTGTAATGTAGAAATAATGATTAGATAAATGAGAAACACAATATTTTAACTGATGTTTAGAGGAATATAGTAACAGTGATATCCAAATTAATTAATAAAATATTTGTAGTCAGTTCTTTTTAAAACTATGTTACATTTTAATTTTTGAGGGAATTATTTCGAGAGCTGTTACTTTCATTTTCAAACTGGAAGGTCCAACTGTAACTGGTTGTCCCCTGTAGGAGGGAAGGGGATCTGTCCCCTTCAGCTGCTGTGGTGCGAGCGCTGCGGATCCCTAGCACTCGTGGTACCTCTGACGTTACTAGAGGAACCTCGGGCTAAACATTCGAGCCCCTCCCTGAATGGAAGTTGTTTGGATTGGGTTGGCCTCAAGGGGGCATTGGTTCCTGATACCTGTGGGAGATTGGGTACGCCTTCGGACGGGGTTGAAGGAAGCCATATATACCCGCGTACTAGCTGCAGAGCTAGTAGAAAGTGTGCTAGATCACCAGGCACCCCTACCGAGGTTGTTCGGTAGCCTTCCCCTTTTGGGGTTGGCGTGCGTAAGTGGCATATCCACTTTCACCCGTCTTGTGTTTTTGGACCAGATGGGGGTGCTTGTTAATCTTTAGGTACTGCCATACTGCAAAGCCCCACGGAGGCACCGGATGCCCTTTGGGGACAGCTCAGTAACTCTCTGGTACAAGAGGGAGGTCAGCGACAGCTGCCTGTGTAGACCCTACTCATAATGTAACTGGTTGTCATTACTTGCAGTGTTCTCACTGGTGGGGGAACACTGAACTTCTTTATTAAATTCTCGACTGGTGGAATTTTGAAATTTATTGATCTGTGTATTTCCATATTAAAGTGTTCTCCTATGTTATGAGTTTCTAGGTTTTTTAAGGAGAAATGGTTGACTGGTGCCAGTTTAATGTTTTGTTTCTTGAAGATTTTTTTGAATTTATCAAAGGCCCATTGATGGTAAGTGAATTTTTTGAAAATCATATAAAATCATATTACATAAAATATAAACAATTAGAAAAATCAGCAGTTGCCACACATTTTTGGAAAAAAAAAAAAACACAACATAAATCCAGAACCAAAACTACTAAAACATACATCAGGAAAACAAGAACTATTCACATGGGAACAAATATTCATTTCAAAAAAATAGGAACACAGTATTCAATTTCGACATCCCCCAGAAAGATTTGTTCAGCAAGTTCCTTGAACCGCCACCAGAGGAGAACTATGACAAATTATCATCAACTACACCAATGAGAACCAGTCGATGGCCGGTTGAGGATGGAGGCAAAGTCTCTGAAACATGTTCCGGAAACATTTAAAAGTAAGTGTTGTTTAGTGTCATTAATCGACTCCCTTTAAATTTAATTTATTATAACAACACTGTTTTCAACACTTCCAAGAAAGGAAAACATATCTTACTAGAAAATGATCCAAAAAATGACAGTATTCACTCATATAGTCTAAGATATAATCATGATTTTTACATAACATTACTTAGGAGTACATTAAGCAGATGCTGTATAAAAAACATGGGAAAAATACTGTATAATAAGCTACTGAAACAAATTAAATTAATAAAAAATGAAATAAAGATGAAAACAATAACAAAGTATCTAGTAGAAAATGCCTTTAATACCTAGAGGAATTCGAACAAGGGAATTAAATGAACTGTAAATAAATTGTGTGCAAATATCGTATATGTAAATATAGTATCTATTAGTAATTATTTATCTGACAAATCCACAACATGTAGATGTTTTCATGGACGAAATAAACTGAAATTGAAAACAGTTCCTTTTTGAAATAGTTTGTATAATCCTGATGTAAGGTTATTGATGATAATTCAAATTATTATTATTGTCAACAGATTTTATTACAAATTTCTGATGTTAAATGATTTCCTATAGTTAAAAACTTAAAATACACAATTATTATTTAAAAGTGAGTTAACATGTACCTAGACTACCGTCTAGGATATTATTAGTTAAGCTTTAATTACCTGCAATTTCATTCTCACAGGACTATCTGCACATGTCAGATGCTGATTGCACAGTGTGATCAAACTATTGTGGAGCATATAATCAGGATACTGAACACACATCAGACCAATTGCTTTCAGTGCACAAGTCTGCAGACTCTCATCAAATTTCATTGCGAAGTGGAGTAGCAGTTCGTAGACCTGGTCTATTAAATTCTCCTGCAGAAAATATTTTATACAATAAATTATGGTTCATATGCTGAAATAAGAATAAGGATTATTTTAATTTAAATTCATATATAACATAAATGGGGGATACTAAAAGTGAAGATTATAAATGCATTTAGATTTCAGAAATTTTTGGATACATTTTTAAGTTTTTATGATATTTGTAAACCATTTTTTAACATATAGTCATTAATGCATGCAGGCTAATGAGGCTGCATGTTGTCATAATTTTCACAATACACAGGGAACATGCAAGAATTGCAACAGACAGCAAACTTACTTCCAATGATAAAAAGTCTGTTTCATCTGGTCATGCAAGACTGTATGTGGGTAGGCAAAAATATGAAAAGAAGTGGGCGTGTTGTTGTTGTTATTATTATTATTATTATTATTATTATTATTATTATTATTATTATTATTATTATTATTATTATTATTATTATTATTATTATTATTATTATTATTATTATTATTATTATTTTTGTTGTTGTAATTTACATCCTCCAATGTTAAGTCATATCGGACGCTGAATGAAATGGGTGAAATGATGCTCAAATGAGTCCGGGGTCCATGGAGCTTAGAGTTACCCGACATTCATCTTCCAGGATAAGAGAAAACCCCAGAAAAAACCTTATCCAGGTAACTCGCCCTGACCGAGATTCGAACTAGGGACCTCTTGAGCGTGAGGCAGACACACTACCATCTACACTACTGAGGCGGGCAGCATGTTATTACAAGCAGCAGTTTTAAAAGGATGTTGATTATACAATAAATTATATTTAATTAAAAATTTACAATATGTCAACTGAGACACTCTGTACTTCACATACCCCCCATCTCTGTATGTGAAGTACAGAGTGTCTCAGTTGACTTGTACGAGGGGTGTTCAAATGAAAAGGTACGAAACATCTTAACAACCAAACCATTTGAAACTTGAATATGCTACTTTGGGATAATGTAGTGAGACATCTAGTTACGTGAATGTAATGTCCATCTGGTTCTGCACATGCGTGGACAACTGCACATGATGCAGGAGAGAAGCAGGCAGTAGTGAGATTCACCCAATTGATGCGGCAGTGCAGGTGAGGACATCCTGGCTTTCACACTGTAAAATTCGACAACTGAGGAACAGCAGAAAGTGTTCACCTTCTGCAGTCAGAAATCTGATAACACCTTGCTGTTCCTCAATTGTTGAATTTTGCAATGTGAATGTTGTGAGATTTGCCTAATTGATGTGGCAGTGCATTTGAGGGCATCCTAGCTTTCACACTGTAAAATTCGACAACTGAGGAACAGCAGAAGGTGCTCACCTTCTGCAGTCAGAAATCTGATAAGACCTCGCTGTTCCTCAACTGTCGAATTTTGCAATGTGAACGTCAGGATGTCCTCACACACACTGCTGTGTCAATTGAACGGCACTTACAACTGCCTGCTTCTCTCCTGTGTCATGTGCAGGCACCCACAATGTGCACAACCAGGCCGAACACTACAATCGCATCACTAGATGTCTCACTACGTTATCCCAAAGCAGCATATTAAAATGTCAACCGGTTTGGTTGTTAAGACGTTTTGAAACTTTTCATTTGAACACACCTCATATAATTTTTAATTATTGCATCACTTCATAGTGTTAATTCCAATTTGTTTTTTCAAATTGAGATTTTATTTGCAGGGTTTGTGGTGCAGATAGGCAAAGTTGATAAATGATTATGCCATTTCCAAATTCGTTATGTTTATTGAATTTAAATGAATAATAACTCCACAAAAGAACATGCCTATTTTATAATTTAATATCAAATTTGAATTATTCTTTCTAGATAAGTCCAAAAAGATAAATCATTTTCTATGATGATGTGCAAATATGTCTATGTGGATCAGTATGTGGTGAACTATACCGTGTGTAAGGGATATGAGTGCACAGATTTCACATGCTGGGAGATCCAAATATGATGAATAAGTCCCATAATAATTTCATCTTGAAATAAAAAAGAAGTAATTGAACATTACTTAATACATTATCTGCACCGTCTGGCAACAGAGCAGGATTTCAGAGCTAATGTTATTGTTTTGGTTTGCGTCAGGCATGTGTTTACACCTACAATGGGTGCAAGTCTAATTTAGGCCAGTGCTTGAAAGCTGGTTTGCCACATGCCTGTGTGTTTATAAGCTATTTGCCACTGCCAGTAGTGAGGCGTGGGGTGCTTCTCTTTTAAGCTATTCAATCGCTTTCGCGAGACCTAAACTAAAAGCTGTGTAAACGCTATGCATAAATTGACTAAGGATAACAAATTCAACTATTAATTATGGAAATACCTCGTTCAGGTGTATTGTGTAAAATTAAATCAAAGCCACTGATTTGCTCAACAGAAAATGTATAAATGTTCAATAACTACATCAGCATGATGTCTATTTATAGTAGATGCTCAAAATGTTCTGTTAGGTTCTTTGCTATGACTTTTGGTTTTGGAATTCTCCTATTGTGAAACTATCCAGTTGCAGTTGGCTTGATTTGTGAAGACTGCCATATTTTTTAATGCACTTAAGCATCTGAAACACTGACAGAATCTGCTCTTGTGCAAAGTGTTGCGGAAGGTAGGTTTACTGTTTACATTTCTGACCTGTTCTAAATGCAAGCCAATGTTGCAGGGTTACCAAGAGTAAGCCAGCAACTTTACTGCAACAGATAAACAGGAATCCAGTTCTTTAATATCATTTTGTGGCTAAATGAATCATTTTAACATATGGTAAGGAAACAAATAACTCATCTTCTGTAGCTCTACCTTGTTATCCTTATAGAAAAAGTAAATGATTAAGGTATGAGACATATTTGCAATTAAAACTTTGATCAATTTCAATTTTTTAATAGTCAACATGAAAAATTCAATGCCATGGCCGGGATTTGAACCAAGGATCTCCTGGTTTCCATCCAGTCGCTCTAACCCATTAAGCTGCCATGGCCAACTTGCCATCATAACATTAAATTCTCCATCTGACTCGTATATTTCCCTGGTAGACCACTAGGGGCTCTCGCATTCGAGATACACCGTTTGTGGCGACTTACTATCATAAGTACTTGAGTCCCAGGCTTCATCATTTAACTCTTATTATTTTAGTTAATTGATGGAAATTAATCATTTCTTCAGACTAGCCATATATAAGCTAAGATTTTTGATAGTCAATATGAAAAATTCAATGCCATGGCCGGGATTTGAACCATGGATCTCCTGGTATCCGTCCAGTCGCTCTAACCCATTGAGCTGCCATAGCCAACTTGCTGTCATGACATTAAATTCTCCATTTGACTCGTGTATTTCCCTGGTGAATATTTTACTTTTGCAGCCATGAACTTTAGAGGAAACTGGTACAAGAACCTATGTTTCAGCTTAGCATCAGGAAGCTGATGTCGAAGTTTGCACACTTATACCCCTTACACTTTGTATATTTTTTATCTGTACGTAGTTACTGTTCTTATGATGATATATTATGTATTCCTGTCTGTTATTTCTTGGTTATTTATTATTTATTTATTTTATTTACATCCTCCAACATTAAGTCATATCGGATGATGAATGAAATGGGTGAAATGATGCTCAAATGAGTCCAGGTTCCATGGAGCCCAGAGTTACTCGACATTTGTCTTTCAGGATACGGGAAAACCCCAGAAGAAACCTTATCCAGGTAACTCACCCTGACCGAGATTGAACTCAGAACCTTTTGAACGTGAGATAGACATGCTACCATCCACGCTACTGAGGCGGGCATATTTCTTGGTTATGTTAGCAAAAATTAGTATTTGCACAATGACAGTAAACATTAATGTTGACTATGCAATGTATTGTGGTTATGATCATCTTTTTGGCTATTTTTTCATACAAGAGCTTTTAACACACTCATTAGTAGGTAAAATATTTAATTCATGACCTAGAAGTACTTCAAAATCGTGCCTTGAAAATAATCTACAATCTACCCTTTAGAACAAACACAAAAACACTCTACCATGCAACTAACATTTTACCATTACAACTAAACATAGAGTTGTCCTTGATAATATATCTCCACAAAATAAAAAATAATCTTCTAAAGTCCAATCTAACATTTGAAAGCTCCTCACATATATATAATACAAGAAATAAAGGAAACTTAACAAAACCAACAGTGAACACTTCTACTTATGGCCTGAACAGCTTAACCTCACACGTTATCAACTTATATAATGCGCTGCCACTGGAACTGAAAGGCTGCAGGAACATAAAAGGTTTTAAAAGGAAATTTGCTGAAAATTTACTGAAGGCATATATTGATAGCTGATAAAGTGTTACACATTTATAGCTGGTTTGAAAGCTGAACTGTTTAAAAATTAATATGGATTAATGTCCCATAGAATATGTAGCTTCTATTTGTCTGTTAAGTTCTTTGTTACTATTATTTCTTGAGTTATAGTGAATGTCTGTAGCTTTGTATGTTTCATATATGTTATTCTTGTACGGTAATTCATTCCTACTATGAAAATGTAATATAAGTATTGTTAAGGGCTGTTTGCCATCATTTTATATATTTTTGTACTGTTCCCTAGCATGAGCTATGGCTCTGGGAACCTTTTCAGATAACAATAAATAAATAAATAAATAAAAATAAATAAATAACTAAGGTGGCATTCACAGAGGTAGAGGTAGATCAGGTAATGGAGGGGAAACCTAGCATCTCGACCCACAATTGGATCTGTTGTGCATACTATATGCACAGGATTTCTTGAGCTTTCGGGTCCCAAGTCCTCATTCGGTAGGTTTTGCCTATTTCCGTAAACACAGATGACAACTTTTAAACAGGAAATGCGCTACACACTGTGACATCTAGTGGCTAATATGCTAAGCTTTCACACATACACCATTTCTTTTTGAGCAATTGTGAGGTTAATTATTAGCTAACCAGTTTACAACAAATCTAAAAGCAAGACTATGTTGTTAATCTTATGGCTCTCAAAAGGGGACCCACTATTTTTCGTCTACCTCCATATAACTGTGATCTGAATGCAACTGAGCTGGCGTGGGTAAAAATAAAGAATGTTTACAAAGTATGCAATGTTAATGAGAGCCACAAATCTGCGGAAACTTGCTATAGAAGCTACGGATTGGGAAGGATACGCTAAGAAGCTCCAAGAGCTGGAAATGGAGAAACGATGGTGTAATAGAAAATACAATTAATGAAATTATTAACACATTAGAGGATACCAGCAATGAAATTGACGCAGTAGACTTGGAAATCGAAGAATAACAAAGTGAGTGAGTGTTTATAACTGTCATAATATTTGTTTTCTACTTTTATGTGTTTCATAACAGTAAATATGTAATACAGCATATCGGATGGAGTTCAATTGTTTGTTGCCACATCTCTTACCTTCGGCACATATCTTTACTTATCTTACCGCAATTTGGCTGAATTGTGTTTTTCAAGATTGACCACTCTGCAGAAACAAAAGCATGTTAGCTCTCTCTTCTTCCCCTCTACCTGCACCACACCGTAAATCCAGTGCTCAAGAAATCTTGCGCATATAGTACACTCCAGGAGAAATAGGCGAGATGAAGGAAAATCACAAGATACGTGGACTACAGGAATGGACAATATAAGTGGGAGAGATGCTCAGAGTGGAAAGCACTTGCAGTTACCTGCATAAACTGCTGGAGGCTGAGAACTGGGAAAGCATGACTTGCCAGTGGAGGCTCAAATAGCCAGCTTCTGGTGGAGTAGGGAAGAAGTTCTAACATGCAAGTCTCTGGAGTTGTGCTTTAACATGAAAAAAGATAAAATGAGAGGAAATGGGAGGGGGGAGGGGAACTGTGGCAGAAGACACCACTCCAGCATTACATTAGAGTAGCTACAAAACAGAATGAACATGGGCTTAGCCAATACAGTGATTGTGCTCCATTGGCATTGGCAGTTCCACAGCAAGCACGCGACAGATGGAAGATATGTATGTCTTCATCTCACTACAAACATATCCTTAAATTCTATATAAAGAACAGTACTAAAGCCAGAAAACTATTCAAATATAATTCTTCCTGCAGTGAATTATGATTAACCCGGGTTTCATCCAAAAAAGATGGGACTGGAATCACTTGCACTTTTAAAGTTACTCATTTTGCGCAGAAATTTTAATCTTGCAGCAACAATATCGCTTCTGTCAAACAGAAATTTGCAAATTATTGATTTTCCTGTATTTGAACCCAAGAGATTTGAAAATGTTATACATAGAAGATATAAATCCTGTATATTTTATTTTTTCGCTCATTAAATTGGTCAGGCTTTTGGTAGTTGGATATTCACCCTTGTCATATAAATCATAAGTTGTTCTATGTAAAACATGCTTTTGAAAACTAAGTTGAAAGCATGTTTTTTCACTGCTTGATATTTTCCAGAAGACCTAAATATGGGGATAACTCTTAATTCAGTGAGCTGCTTGCCTTCTTTGACAAGGTTTGTCACAGAGTGAACACTTACCACGACAAGCTTGTGCCATTAATCCTCGACTCTGAGTGAAATTTATATATTCTTAAACTTCTTTAATTGACATCATTTTGTAAAAAGAATACACATAAAAGATAATATTTCTATCCTGCATATATAAAATCTTTCAAGTTGCCTGCAGGAACACTACTACTAGGAACACTTGCACTAGGTTTGCTAAGCAACATATTTACCAATTTTGAAAAACACATTTGTAGTCTTAAAAGATGACCACTTCGGTGAATTCAGGTTATAAAATGCATCAGCATGTGTTTGTTTTTCTTCACAGACCATTACAGATTCTTTTCTTTCTGGTCAGGCATCTTATCTTTCTCTATCTCCCAACCAGATGTCTACAAACATGAGGTTTGGACAGTCATCCTCAGAAAAGATAGCTGTGACATTGGGAAAAACAAAAGAATTCTGTACTTAGTATCTTTTGAGTGCGCAAAGAAATTAGCCATAGGTTACGGCAAAGTGAGCCAGTCCATGTGTTCAATTGTACAACATTGCACTCATCTTACTCACTAGTCAGCGACAGACCAGCTACACCTAGACCCACTTTACGTTTATTCCTGTTTTGTAGTTTACCTTAGGTAACACAGGGGAAACGTAGCACCATGACCTGCAATTGGATCTGTTGTGCATACACCCTTGGGAGGATAGACAAGATGAAGGAAATTCACAAGATATATGGATTCAGGAATGGATATTTTAAGTGGAAGAAATGCTCAGAGTAGGAAACACTTGCAATGACCTATCCAAACTGCTGGAGGCTGGAGAAAGCATGACTCGGTAATGCAGACTCAAATAGTCAGCTTCTGGTGGAGCTGGGAAGAAGTTCCAACACACAATCCTCTGTGCCATCTACCTGTCATCAACCGACACACAGCCCTGGAGTTGTCCTGTAACATGAAAGATGCAAATGGAAACAAGAAAGAGGAGAACCATAGAAACACCACTCCAGTACCTCTGGAACCTCCTGAATGAGTGTACAGCAGAGTCTTCTCTCTCAATTGGCTGTCACATACATTGTAACTTTAATAATGATAAACACATTTAAATTTACGTAAAATATGAAGCTATTAACAGTGAAGTAAATATATATATAAAAATAATAATTTTTAACTTAAAACTTCACTTATCTTATAAGAAATGATGATCATTCTGATAAATTCTCCAGGATCGCTATTTCATGTATAATCATACACATCTTCAGCTGGAAAAACAAAGCTGTCACCATAGTTACTAAACATTAAACGTTCATATGTTCTTGTTAGTACTACCAAATCTGAAAATAAAACAAATTTAAAAACAGAATCGACTGCCAGTATTTCAAAATTCATTACGCGATGTTTGTTTTTTAAAATAAATATATTTTCCCAAACCATTAAATTTATCGGACCATTTAATTGTTTTAATCATTTAACTTCTGGATTTATTTCATGGTTATAGGATCAAAAATGATCTGCTACGGCTGAATTATCAGTGTGTTTATACTTAATGTTACGAAAATGTTCTTTCGTTCTGATTTCTAAATGACGTTTTGTCTTTCCAATATAAACTTTATCACAATCGAAACAATTAAACTGATAAATACCAGATTCTTTATTATTAGGAAGTTTATCTTTTATAGAGAAATGCAATAAATTTTTAATACTATATTAATTTTGAGGAACTAAAGTTTATTAACCCAAGGATGGTAAGTAAATTTTTTAAAATTATAATCATCTTTTATTTTTTAAAGGAAAATAAAAAAAAATAAAATAAAAGACGATTATAATTTTAAAAATTTCCTTACCATCCTTGCATTAATAAACATTTTCAAAAAATGTTTAAAAAGTTTGGTTTAAGTTTAGTTCCTCAAAATAATTATAGTATTAAAAGTTTATTGCCTTTCTCTATAAAATATAAAATTCCTAATAATAAAATATCTGCTATTTATCAGTTTAATTGTTTCGATTGTGATAAAGTTTATATTGGAAAGACAAAATGTAATTTAGAAATCAGAACGAAAGAGCATTTTCATAGCATTAAGTATAAGCAAACTGATAAATCGGCCGTAGCAGATCGTTTTTGGTCATTTAACCATGAAATAAATCCAGAAGTTAAATGATTAAAACAATTAAATGGTCAGATAAATTTAATGGTTTGGGAAAAGATATTTATTTTAAAAAACAAACATTGTATAATGAATTTTGAAATACCAGCAGTCGATTCTGTTTTTAAATTTGTTTTATTTTCAGATTTTGGTAGTTATAACAAGAACATATCAACGTCTAATGTTTAGTAACTATGGTGGCAGCTTTGTTTTTCCAGCTAAAGATGTGTATGAATATATATGAAATAGCAATCCTGGAGAATTTATCAGAATGATCATCATTTCTTATAAAATAACTGAAGATTTAAGTTACAAATTATTATATTTGTATACATTTAAATTTATATATGAAAGAAGCTAGAAACAGTGGTGTGTTAAGATGTATTCACTTAATATGAGTCGATAATAGTGACACTAACACCACTTTTTTTAATCTCTGTTAACATGTTTCGGGAACATGTGTTCCCATCTTCAGAACAATTGACCCGTGTTGTAGTTGTGTTGTGGTGGTTGCCTATCATAGTGGCATCATGTGGCAGTGAAATGTACTTCCATAGGGTACTTGGTGGAGGTAAATCAAAATTCATTAACTGTATTATTAATTTTTAGATGAGTCGTATTTATTACACATCTGCTTCACTTTCGTACCTATTTTGAGGGCATGTTTCGCAAATCATCGTTTGCATCTTCTGCTCTTATGCGACTAAAGCTTGATCCAGTGGTGTGGTGGGTGTAGGTAGTTCTGGAGTTGCTGCTGCCATCTGTTGATTTAGTGATGAACTTAAATGTGGGATTCTCTTCTGGCGGGATTTCAAAGTTCATTAGTTGGTTTTTATGTTTTTCTATGTATATTCTCTCCCATATGACGAGTTCACTATGTTTTTGTACGTATTTTAGTAATTCTGTGCTCAGAAGATGCAAACGATGATTTGCGAAACATGTCCTCAAAATAGGTACGAAAGTGAAGCAGATGTGTAATAAATACGACTCATCTAAAAATTAATAATTATTTCGCTTCACTGTGGTGTTCCAATACAGTTAAATCTCGATATCATTAACTGTAGTTTGTGTTTCAAAATGAAGATCTTTTCCCATGTGTCCAACTCTGCTGTATGACTGGTCAGTTTGATTAGTGTAATGTTTCGGCTGATGTTATGGTTGGTCATCCAGAAATGGTGTGAAACTGCAGATTTATCCATCTGTTTGTATTTTATGCATTTCATATGCTCCTTTAGTCTGGTTCCTAGACTTCTGTTTGTTTTTCCTATATATACTTTGCTAAAATCAGAGGAATTGATTTTGTAAATTCTAACTTTTTTGTCTTGTGGTATGAATGAATGAATTATTTATTGTGCATATTCCAAAATGTTACAATTGTTTACAGTTTACAACTTTAGGCTACATTTGTCTTTACCTTGTTGATAACTTGGCTTACATGACACCCTGGTCTTCTCCTCTATCAGGTAGCTCTTAACCTCCATGCCTCCTTGTTACTTAATTAGTCCCATTCTTCCCCCTCATCTTCCTTTCTTATATTCCTGTGGTATAGTCTTTTAATCTATTACAAAGTAATTTCTCTACACTGAATTTGTTCTGTGGAGCTAAGATAATGTGTTTCAAATCTTCTTAAAACTGTAAAATGTTTTGGATAATATGCAAATTTCTTGAATTTTAATTGTTGTTTTCCTTGGATCAGTCGGGCATGTTCTGAGGATGGAAACACATGTTCTTGAAACATGTTAACAAAGATTAAAAAATATGATGTTAGTGTTACTAGTACAGACTCATCTTAAGTAAATACATTTAAATTTATTAATTTTTAGATAAGTCGTATTTATTACACATCTAAAAATTAATAATTATTTCGCTTCACTATGGTGTTCCAATACAGTTAAATCTCGATACATTTAAATTTAATAAAATTGATAGTATCATAATACAATAATATTCTTATGAACAATTAAAATATATGCAATAAGGATCACTTTGAGGTTTCACATTTCCTGCTACATAATAGCAATAAAGGCATTTTGTTAATCTAAATTTGGAATATTCAAATCACAACGAAGGAGTGCTAATGGAATTGAAAGCATTACAACAGAGATGGTTATTGTTATATCTACTGATGAGAGGTATGTTGTAGGCGTGTGTCATTTAAGGGCAAATGGATATTATTTGGACATGTGCGGACAATGCGGACAAATGCTTAGACCTCGAAAGATGTTCATTGCCTTTTTAGTTAGCAATATTTAGTGTTTCTAATCCAATTCATCTTTATACATTATCAATACATCATGGTTTCTAATACCTTTACCAATTGTAATAGTAAATTAATGTAAGTTAAAAAAATGAAAATAAATGAGAAATCAACAAATTATTTCAGTTTGTTGTTCGCAATCAATATACAACATAGATAGAGTCAACATGAAAAATTCAATGCCATGGCCAGGATTTGAACCACGGATCTCCTGGCTTCCGTCCAGTCTCTCTAACCCATTGAGCTACCATGGCCAACTTGCCATCATGACATTAAATTATCCATTTGACTTGTATATTATTAAGTTCTCCATTTGACTCATATAATGTCGTGACGGCAAGTTGGCCATGGTAGCTCAAAGGGTTAGAGCAACTGGATGGAAACCAGGAGATTTGTGGTTCATATCCTGTCATGGCATTGAATTTTTCATGTTGACTCTATCAAAAACCTTAGCCTGTATATGGCCAGTGTGAAGAAATGATTAATTTCCATCAATTAACTAAAATACTAAAACATTATTGAAACTCATCAATAAGCTAGAAGGAAGCTTTCAAAATTACACTTAGTGCATATTTCATATGGCAGACTTGGAATAAAATCAGTACAATTACATAATTTAAAAAAAAAATTCTGAAATCATATCTGTAAGAAATTATCTGGGCTAAAATCTTACTAGTCAAGAAAAAAAAACAACAAAAAATGAAGTTCTTAGTGATGAAACAACTCACTTCACTCATTCCTTCTGAGAAGTGCTCCATCACAAGGGATAGACATAAAAGATCTACTATATATCAGAAATCCCACGTAAAGCTGCAGTAGCAAATTTTAGATTACTTACGGAACATGATTATTTGGCCAAACACTTACACAAGGAATTTATACAAGTCCAAATTGCCCTCTGTGCAACAAAGAAGAGGAAATGACTGAAGAACATATTTTAACCTGTGAAGCCTTACCTGCCAGACCCACTACACAGAAATATTGGAGAGCAAGAGAGCTAATGGCTTCATTGCCAAAGCCTAGCATTTGACAACAAAGAAGAGGAAATGACTGAAGAACATCTTTTAACCTGTGAAGCTCTACCTGCTGGACCCACTACACAGAAATATTTGAGAGCAAGAGAGCTAATGGCTTCATTGCTAAAGCCTAGCATTTGACAACGAAGAAGAGGAAATGACTGAAGAACATCTTTTAACCTGTGAAGCCCTACCTGCCGGACCCACTACACAGAAATATTGGAGGGCAAGAGAGCTAATGGTTTCACTGCTAAAGCCTAGCATTTGACAACAAAGAAGAGGAAATGACTGAAGAACATCTTTTAACCTGTGAAGCCCTACCTGCTGGACCCACTACACAGAAATATTGGAGAGCAAGAGAGCTAATGGCTTCATTGCTAAAGCCTAGCATTTGACAACAAAGAATAGGAAATGACTGAAGAACATCTTTTAATCTGTGAAGCCCTACCTGCCGGAGCCACTACACAGAAATATTGGAGAGCAAGAGAGCTAATGGCTTCATTGCTAAAGCCTAGCATTTGACAACAAAGAATAGGAAATGACTGAAGAACATCTTTTAATCTGTGAAGCCCTACCTGCCGGACCCACTACACAGAAATATTGGAGAACAAGAGAGCTAATGGCTTCATTGCTAAAGCCTAGCATTTGAAAACAACATATATCAGGTGCTAAGTTCCTACTCGAGCTTTGTGATAGTCTAGAATCAATGACAATATACTTAACTTTTTCTTTCAACATTATGACACCCTGGCTATGAAAGATGCAACCAAATTGATGTTAGAAGCAATTGGTGTATCTATAAACGATGTTTAAAACGTAAGAATCGAAACAAAACAAATAGAACTATAAAAATCTTAAGAAAGAGAGAAATTTGTTAAAAGTGTCATTCACTTTAGAGTGCATACTTTCTTTTTTAAATTATAACTAAATTTTAAAATTATATATAAGTAGTTATGTAACAACTTGACCAGTCAATTAAAAGACACAGCCTCAAATAATTTTAAGGCAAAACTTCACCAATTCTTTATGAAAAATCATTAGCATTACCCACAAAGATGCCTATTTGAGCAGCAAGTTGTTTGATTGTTACTGATGTTCTGAATAAGTCTATTGGTGCATTGAACTGTTTTCAGTATCACAGCCTTCTGTAGCCTTCCCAAATGTTGGAGATCTGACAGTCTTACTTCATCTCATTCTTACTCTGACAATCTGTCAACACAATGATTGACAGTAATTGTCTACTGTTTGATCCCCATAGACATTTTTAAGTGTCTGTGAATGTTTGAAACCATCACCTGCTCTGCAAAACGAAATTTAATCACAGTTCTCTGCTTTGTGCAAGTGTCATGACAGCTGCCATTATATAACTAAAAGTGCACAGCCATCTGTTAAAAACAATGAAACTTTTAGACATAATAAAAAAGGAATTGTAAATATGTTCTCCAACATTTTGTTAATTTTCAATGAAAGTCTATCGAGAAATAAAATTATGTGGATTACTTAATGAGCAACCTAATACTATCAAAATAAAAGTTTCATCACATTTTTATAATTTAGAAGCCATATCAAAGATCAGGTTCTCTCAGGTTCCAGTTCATAATTTAATCAATATATCTCTAGTAGATAAGAAGTCTTGTGCCGTGGTGTAGCGGGCTAAGGCAGCATGCTTTGGTCCCTGGTCACGGATTGGGGCCCGGGTTCAATCCCACCCATGGGGTGCAGATTTTAGATCCCGGGTATAGGACCGGTGCCCACTCAGCATCGTAAGGAAAGTGAGGAGCTTACGATAGGTAAGCACCTGGTCACGAAAACGAACGTTCCGGCTGGGGGATGCCGAGATGCTGACCATATCCCCTCCCCATATCGGTTGGCAGATCACCTAATATGTGCCGTGCATAAGTGGGAGTGAGGCTGGAAGTTAGGTTGGTAGGCCTTGGCCCTCTTAGGGCTGTCGCCTAAGTTTTTTTTTTTAAGTAGATAAGAAGTATAGAGAAGACATAAATCAGGTATAAATACTCACCTCAATATTCTGAAAACTATTTGTGTCCTCGAAATTAAAATGTTTTAGAAATAGTCCAATGGTGAATAATGCTCTTTGAAGCAATGGACGCTGCCTTTCTAGCTCTGCAAGGGATGAATTCTTCTGATAATCACATTTAAACATTTGCAGAAAGGCTGAAATTATAACAATCTGACAATAACACTATATTCAAACTATTATTATTGTTAATTTTTTTAACACAACTTATCTAAGGCAGAAAAAATCTTGCATCCTATTCAAAATCTGAATATATGGAAAAAAAAAAGAGCTTTTTCTTTTTGTTTATTTCTGTGTGTCTCTTAAACAAAAAATCATTCTTAAATCAAACCTTTAATGGATAGTAGGAAAATATTTTTTCAATCAGTTCCCATATTCTCAAATAACACTTCACAACAAAAACTTTGAATTTTGAATTAACAATTACTTTCAAAATACAGCCATAAGAATTTTTATTAAAATATATTTTTGAGAACACAGCGAACAAAACATATATCTTGAATATATATAATTTATAACTTAAAACTTTGCTTATCTTGTAAGAAATTTTAACGACTTGGTGTCGCTGAAAGTGAGCTGTGGAGGAAAAAATGATGGCGAACCTCAATGAAAATCTAGTTGTTGGACTCCAGAAGCTCTACGGCCACTCTGGCATTCACACCCGATCTTACTTTCAGGGGCGGTCTCATAAGAGAAGTGATAATTCAGCTATCAATTAAAATAAAATGGCAGTTCCTCCTTTGCTATATAAAATTTGTATTTCAATTGAAAAGAAACTTTTCCAACCATTTATCATACCTTTCAATGCAAGTACAAACTCTGCAGAAATGCACACACATGCAAAACACACCCTCACACTATCACGTCCTTTTCCAGAAGAACAAAATGGTGTCAAGAGCCTTAGCTTTTATAATTCTGCTGTTGCCATAATGACAACTAAACATCTTTCAGATTTTCTACATATATCGTCATTCTTTTTAAATAAATTTTTCTTAACCTAATTTTAAAATTTAATAATTATTTTATAAAGGATTGTCAAAGTATTTAAAGTGAGACATCTGTTATATTAATTACTTAAATCATTTCAAAATGATGAACTTTTCTTATAAATTGTTCAGGATCGCGACTTCATGGGAATTCTTCCACATCATCAGCCGGAACCACAAACAAAACTGTCGTCATTGTTACAAACGCTAGATGTTAATATGTTCTTGTTAGTATTACCAAAATCTGGAAATGAAACAAATTTACAAACAGAACTGACTGCCGGTATTTGAAAATTCATTATGCAATGTTTGTTTTTTAAAATAAATATATATTTTCCCAAACCATTAAATCTATCGGACCATTTAATTGTTTTAATAATTAAACTTCTGGATTTATTTCATGGTTAAATGACCAAAAATGATCTGCTACGGCCGATTTATCAGTCCGTTTATACTTAATGTTACGAAAATGTTCTTTCGTCTGGTTTCTAAATTACGTTTTGTCTTTCCAATGTAAACTTTATCACAATCGAAACAATTAAATTGCTAAATACCAGATTTTTTATTATTAGAAATAACATCTTTTTTAGAGAAATGCAATAAATTTTTAATACTATATTTATTTTATTCTTTGTTTACTTTGTCATCATTTCTTATAAGTGAAGTTTTAAGTTAAACATTATTATATTTACTAAAATTAGGCTAGTGAGTCAACCTTGTATATACTTTTCTCCACTTACAAGTTTTTTATGAAGACTAGTTTCTGGGGACTTCTCCTCTATCGTCAGCTCTGTGGTAGACTGATATGCGATATGACGATAGGGGAGAAGTCCCCAGAAACTAGTCTTCATAAAAAACTTGTAAGTGGAGAAAAGTATATACAAGGTTGACTCACTAGCCTAATTTTAGTAACAATGGCACTCCACTTTCTGAAATACTTCTTTTTATTCTATATTATTATATTTGTATATATTTGTTTGCTTCATTGTTAATAGCTTCATATTTTATGTATATATCTTGAATTTTATATAAACAGTGTGCAAAATATTCATTCCATAAATGTAACTTTAAATAGAAATTGACAGTTTTTTTAAATTAAAAAATAAATTACCATTCAAAGGCTTCATCAGAAACAAATTTAATCTTACAGTTTTACAATTGCACCAAACAGTACTAGATTTAGATTTATTCTCGATATTGTATTGGATCAAACTTAGCTCATACTTAGCTCATACTAAGCTCATGATCTTCCTTCAAGTGAAAAGTAATTCAGACTTTGAAGGGTTAATTAATTCTTGTAAACATTGCTTTCTCCAGTAAACAAGCTTTTGAATACAGAGATAACACAACTACATACTGCTTAGATATACAACGTTTAAACATGTTTGAATTAATTATGCATGTTTGGAGGAATTTAGTAACAGTGACATTCAAATTAATTGTAAAAACTATTTGTGGTCAGTTTTTAAATGTCTGAATTATTATTTCAATTATATGAGGAAGAGAAATTGTCAACATGATTAAGTGAAACAGGCAATTCTAGTCTCTTCTCAGAGCCCTTTTCCTTCCTTTTTGCATGTTTTAAATACCTACTTAAAGGGCTGCAGAAAATACTGTATTTCATAAAATCTGATATTGGGATTTCATTGAAAATATATATTTTAAGATCTCTGCATCTATCAAGTAATTCTGAAAAAGTTCGACATATGCATGTGAAAATACATTTTGAAAAAAAAAAAAGAAAATGATGAAGAAGAAGATTCTTTATTAGCTTATACATTTTTTTTTTTTTTTTTTTTTTTTTTTTTTTTTTTTACAAGTTTCAAGCCTTGTCAAAATTATAACATTCATCCATTAACTACCACTGAATGGCTGAATGTTACCATGAAATATTTGATGGGCTTAATATGGATATTAAAGCTGTAGTAATTCTCCTGGACTTATCCAAGGCTTTTGATTGTTCAGCACATGATAATTTACTGGGTCAAATACAGAAATATGGCATCAGAAGACAGTTCTTAGAACCAATTAAATCTTATCTGTTAAACCCTAAACAATATATGGAAATTTATTACTAACATCAGATGAAAAAATCCCAAGATAAAACTATAAATTACTTGGTGTGCAGTAGGGATATGCACTTGGACCACTCCTATTTCTATTATACATAAATAGCTTTCTTAAATCCTCAGATTATAAAATAATATCTCTGGTGCCCAGTAGCCTAGTGGTTACGGTACTAGCCTGCAAGCCAGGAGGTTGCAGGTTCAATGCCCAATGGTACCAATGGAATTTATTCCCTGGTATAATCCTTCTGGTAGCTATGGCCCTGGGGTTCACTCAGCCTCTAACAGAAATGAGTGAATGGTTGAAGTTGGCTGCCTCGTGGGGCTGACAACCTCGCAGGACTTGTATGCTGATGTCTATAGCCCCAACATAGACCGCCTAAGGCTACTCACTTTTATTTACCTTTTTACCTTATATAAACTAATATCATACACAGCTGATATTAGAAATATATATATATAGAATGATTAAGAGAGATTGGGGGAGAGAAGATTATGTTGATTTAAGTAGCAGATAGGAAACGGAAGCACAGGGGTAATGTTCCTTAAAGAGTTAACAGGGAATGAATTCAGAAACGTATCATATGTAGTGAAAAGAGAATAAGATGCACTCTTGGTAAAGCATAATGAGTTAAAGAAGTGGAAACAGGATGAGATCCAAAGTGGATAAAATGAGCAATGCTATAAAAACATTATTAGAAAGAAGTAAAAGAATCAAGGATATGGGGGAGTTTACAAAGAAAGGCCGTGCCGTGGCTCAGTGGTTAGACCGCTTGACTCTCACCAAGGCGGCCCGGGTTCAATCCCAGGAGACCGCAAAGTGAGATTTGTGGTGGACAACACGGCACTGGGGCGGGTTTTCTCCGGGATCTCCGGTTTCCCCCGCCATCTCATTCCACCGGTGCTCCATCTTCATCTCATGTATCATCAGTGTCATCGCCTGCGGTGCCGTATGGAGTAAAAGCGGGCATTAAACACTACACATTTCATTTCATTTTTACAAAGAAAATTAATGAAAACTGGCTAAGAAAGTGGAAAACAGCAAAGGCAATGAGAAATAAGGGGAATGAGAAACAAGGGCAAGAGAAAGAATAATAATAAAAAAGAAACTATCAGGGAAGAGGAAAGAAAAGGAATAGAAAAAGGGCTATTGAAAGCCAAAATGCTAGGATGTCTGGCACAAATTAGCTCTTATAAATAAGAAAGGAAATCAGACTCAGTTTGTACTGTGTATGTAGTTTTAAGACAGCATAAATGTATCAAAAACTTGTTTCATGAGATATTTAGTACAAAAAAATATTCTATTATAAGTATGTATAAATATTTGTATATAATGTAAATAAGTATACCAAAAAAGGTGAGGAAAGTTTCACTGATGAAGTCAAAGTTTTTTGTAACTTTCTTCACGACAGAGGCAAGGCAAGACATGCAGCTGGCCACCACTCTCTGATCATGTTGTAAAATCACTTTCATGGTGTCCTCTTCCACAGCCATTAACAGCGAGTCACTGGGATTTTGAATCAATGGCAACGTTACCTCTATTATATATGCTGCACTTGTAATAATCTGGTAATCACCTACAGTCTGAAAAAAAAAAAACAATTTTAAACAATGAATACATTAATAATTTTGTAACTGAATTAATATTTTAAAAAATGATATTCAAAAGTATAATTTCTGTTTGACATACATATGTCTATATAAACAAACATTATCAAACATTGTATTCACTGCACAATCGACAGATGTTTGACCTTTACTGATCTGTATACCTACATATATATTAGAAAAGAGTACCCAACATTATAAATGCTGAAAGTTAAAATTTTTATTCACAGATATGACAGCAAGCTGTGCAACTTTAACATAAGAAATAAGTTTTTATTTTTAAAAAACTTTATTATATCATAGAAACCCTACAGGTAACAAAATTATCCATTTTAGTTAATTGATGGAAATTAATCATTTCTCCACACTAGCCGTATATAGGCTAAGATATTTGATGGATAGAGTCAACATGAAAAATTCAATGCCATGGCCAGGATTTGAAACACAGATCTCCTGGTTTACATCCAGTCGCTCTTAACCTTTGAGCTACCATGGCCAACGTGCCATCCTGACATTAAATTCTCCAGTTGACTCGTATATTTCCCCGGTAGACCACTAGGGGCTCTCGCATCCAAGATACACCGTTTGTGGTGACTTACTATTGTAAGTACTTAAGTCCCAGGCTTCATCATTTAACTCTTATTATTTTAGTTAATTGATGGAAATAAATCATTTCTCCACACTAGCAGTATATAGGCTAAGATATTTAAAAGTGACTAGGTGTGGAAAATGCAGAAGGAATAATGTGCTCTGATCAACAAAGACAGACTGATTTTTTTTTTACTGTTGCTTCTGTGATAGTTTCTTATTTGTAACATAAATATTTGAAAATAGTATGTTTTTGTGTATAATGTCCGTAGGTGGCAGCACTCTCGCATTGGTAGGTTGGTAGTAATGCTGTTTTGTAGACGCTACATGCGTTTCCCATACCAGACAATGGAGTGACACGTCTCTTTGCTGATGGAGGGAATGCATTTTTTAAATTGATTATCACCAGTGATGAGTCAGGCTGCATCATTTTTTTTGCTTTATAATTCAATTTTATTGCTCTTTATAACAATTACAATAGTATACACAATTGAAAACTTGTTTAAGATCATAGTCCAGTTAAAATAAATAAAGACAATCAATACAATTACAAGTAATAACAGTTAAAGTGCTAAAATAATACATAAAGATGATTGTAATACAAATACATTGATAAAAAGTTACTGTAGCTCAATTACAATATCATTATCATTCAGAAATTCTTCCATGTCATAGTAAGCTTTTGATTTAAGAAAATTAGTTAATATATGTTTAAACTTAGGTAATGGAGCAATATTTCTAAAATTTATTGGTAATTTATTGAATAATTTACTGCCAATATAATCAATCTTTCTTTCATATAATTTTAATCTATGTGACTGAGTTATAAAGTTCTGTTTTCCTCTAGTGTTGTAGTTATGAATAGCTGAATATTGAGGCAAAGACCTATTTCGTATATACAATATGGATTTTAATATAAAGATACTGGGAAGGGTTAGTATTGCAAGAGTTTTGAATGCTTCCTTACAAGGACTATACATTGGCAGATTGGCTATGTATCTGATGGCTCGTTTTTGTAATGTAGAGATTTTTTTGAGATTGGCTTTAGATGTTGATCCCCACAGCTCTATGCCATATGTAATAATTGAATGAATGAAAGCAAAATAGACTATCTTGGCAGTTTCAGCTGATACAAATTTTGATATATTACGTATAACAAAAAGGGCTGATGATAATTTCTTTTCAATTTTATTAATATGTTCATTCCATTGTGATCCTGAAAGAAAACAAGCCAGCACAGTGTGGAAATCACCAGGTTCTTCAACACCAAAAACAAGGCAAAATTGGTTCCATGTGCAGGGAAAGTGATGATCACATTTTTTGACTGTGATGCAGCAAGCAGTTCCCCCTTATACCACTATTGCAGCAGCATACTACACGTCAATATTGGCTACACTGAGGAAGCACACTGCAAAGAAATGACCAGAGCTTTCTCAGATTGGGTGGCGACTTCATTATGACATTGCACGGCCTCACGTGGCAATAAAAGATCATGCAATTTCTGGCTCGATTTAACATTACCTGTGTACCGCATCCAGCTCGTAGGCCCAATTTTGCACCCTGTGAGTTTTTTATTTCCTTCACTAAAGGCACAGCATAAGGGCATTAGATTTGAGAACTCTGAAGCACTACTCAAGAAAAGTAAGGCGATTCTCGAGAACCTGACAAAGAATGGCCTGCAGCACATGTTCAAGGACTGGCAGAGACGCTATAAAAAGTATATTGAAGTAGGAGCGGATTACTTTGAAGAAGATCATGTAAACATTGAAATGGAGTAATAAACATTTGTGAAAAAAAAATTTGATCAGCCCTCATACTAATACAAATTTATCAACTCCCATGAAGATAATAACATAAAAATTGATTCATAACATCAGTAACCACAGCAAGAACGACTGTTGAAATACATGCACTTTAATAGAAGCATTCACAATTAATAAAAATGTCCCAAAAACAGCAAAGACTTGGCCAAATTTTAACTTTCTGGTTTTTGTTCCTAGGAATGGTATATTAGATTTACTGCATATCAGACTCTTTACTGTAGAGATTATTCTATGTGGCCAGAATATGAAGCAGCTGCTAGAGCTCTCTTTAGTTATACATTGGAAATATGAAACAAACAAATGTGAATCCTAACCTCAGATCCTGACACTATAGATCCATTGGGCATTAACTCTACTAATGAAAGGCTCATTTGTGGTCTATTAATATGCAACTCAAAACTGCCTATTTCTAAAAACCTAGTGATGGGACTTCAATAACATTGATACAAGGTGACATAAAAAATAGGAATGCTTGAAATGTGTAGTGGTAGCCTTGAGGAGTTGGTAGAGAATTATTTAAATAATGATACACTCCATTATTATAAACAAATTATAATTATAAACAAATTATATTATAAACAAATTTCAGGACTAGCTATGGGAAGCCCGCTATCACCATTTTTGTCCAATCTATACATGAGCTTTTTCGAAACACATATAACTAAAGCCTTCCCTCATATGTTTAAAACATGGTACAGATACGTAGACGACATCTTTGCATTAGTGCCCTACAAACAAATAGATGATGCTTTGAAACTACTCAACCTGCAAGAACCCAGCATACAATTCACAGTGGAAACTGAAGAGGACTGTACTCTACCTTTTTTAGACCTTAAAATCAAAAAAAGCAATGAAAAACTAGAATTTGGCATTCATAGAAAAGCAACACACACAGATAATTACATCAAAGCAAATAGTTTCAACCCAATTCCACACAAACATGCAACCATCAACAGTCTCACACACAGATTAGTAAATCTACCTCTCAGCCAGCAAGAATATCAAAATGAATACCATCAAATCTTAAAAACTGCAATTAAAAATGGATATGGAAAAAACCTTGTAGATAAAAAACTAAAATCACTCAAACTTCAAAAGAGATTAAAACAGATCACAGATCTCACACCAATAAAACAAGAAATTAGATTTGCTAAATGTACTTACCACCCCTGGGCCACAAAAAAGTTCCAAAAAATATTCAAGAAATACAATATAACATTGGCACCAAAAAACAATTACAACATTAAAAACCTACTTCACAGTAATAATACTGATAAGATAAAACCAGAGGAAAAGTCAGGCATTTACAAGATTAAGTGTAAAGACTGTGAAAAAATTTACATAGGGAGGACAAAAAGAAACATAGGCACTAGAAAGAAAGAACACTTCAGGCACTTAAGATACAAAAATATTGATAAGTCCGCAATAGCAGCTCATTTCTGGTCTGAAAATCATGAAATTGAAGATAGCACAGAATTACTAAAATACGTACAAAAACATAGTGAACTCGTCATATGAGAGAATATACATAGAAAAGCATAAAAACCAACTAATGAACTTTGAAATCCCGCCAGAAGAGAATCCCACATTTAAGTTCATCACTAAATCAACAGATGGCAGCAGCAACCCCAGAATTACCCACACCGCTGGATCAAGCTTTAGTCGCATAAGAGCCGTAGATGCAAACGATGATTTGCGAAACATGTCCTCAAAATAGGTACGAAAGTGAAGCAGATGTGTAAAAAATAAGACTCATCTAAAAATTAATAATTTTTCTCTTCACTGTGGTGCTCCAATACAGTTAAATCTCGATAAACTCCATTGTTTCTTAAATAGCAAGTTGTAAGGTGTACATTCAGTAGGAACAAAATGTTTTCTTATATCACTCTTAGTTTTACTGAACTATTCAAATATTCCTATTTTTTTGTGTCACCCTGTACCTTAACACTCTTCATACTCAGTGGTATCGCCAGGGTTACTATTTGCAGATGATATGGTAATAGCATCTATAACAGTGATAGGATTACAAAGAGCAATAAATGAAATTAGCAGCTACTGTAAGGAATGGGGGATAAGAATCAATATAAGCAAGTCCAAAATAGTAGTTCAGTAAAAGATTCTGGGCTGTAAGGCCATGGTCCACTGGGTTTCTTCGTACCTCTTCCAGACGTTTCGCTTACAACTGCGGTAAGCATCATCAGTGGCGTAGAAAAGTCCTCCTTGTACTCTTCCTAGCTACATCTTCATATCTTTCCCAGATGTTTCGCTTACAACTGCGGTAAGCATCATCAGTGGCGTAGAAAAGTCCTCCTTGTACTCTTCCTAGCTACTGAAGAAACCCAGTGGACCACGGCCTTACAGCACGGAATCTTCTACTGAACAAGATGCCAGCCGTGAAAGCCTATGTTTGTTAATAAAAAATAGTAGTGTTTAGGAAGGGTGATAAGTTAAGAAAATGACCAAAAAGTGGAGGTAGTAAAGGAGTCTGACTATTTAGGGATGAGACTATGCTACAATAAAGGCTGGGGAACACATGGGAGAAAGATAAGAGTGAAAGGGAAGATAGCGATGTCTGGGGTAAGAAGCTGTAAATATAAATTACCAGATATGTCAGTAAAGTGGTATGATAGAATCTATGAAGCAATAGTAGAATAAAAAATGACATATGGTGTGGCATTGTGGGGGGGGGGGGCCTAACGAAATAAATCATGTTGTACACACATATGAACAGTTCTGTAAAGAGATACTAGGTTTGAATAAGTCAACGCTAAATGGAGTAGCTAGAGTGGAACTTGGAAGACCTTGCAGAACTGGGGTAATTATAGAAAGATGTTTAAAATATTGGTATAGTTGAATAAAAAAGGATGATTATGTGTCTTGTCTGATTCCCATTCTCATTGCTAATCTATTGTGAACAAAATCCTGCCTATCTTCCCACTCTGGTTACCATTCTTGGGGTTTTGTGAACTGACCTTAATACAGCAAAGGAGACAATAGGTTTTTTTCTCCTTTAAAATAGATTAAATTAGATAGATGAACCTTTTCTGTATAAATACAAATAGAGTTTTAGAAACAAAGAGAGCAAAAGCAAAATATAAAAGCACTTCTTCAACTTCTCTAGTTTTAAACTACCATGGTGTTAGGGGGTTCTTTTTCCTCTTTCCCATATGACTAAGTGTCAGGTTAGGAACAGAAACTCTGGATCATATTAAGAACTGGATGGGTAGTCAGCCCGATGCCTCGTATGAGAGTAAGAGAAGTAAATTACAGAATGAGGGTGAAATGAATGAAAGAAAAGATAATGGAGCAATTGGTGGAAATATGGGAGGGGAAACGAAGATCCCGGAGAAAATCCAACCTTACACCGTGTTGTCCACCACAAACTTCACATGCTCGAACCTGGGCCACCTTGGTGAGAGTTATGCAATCTAACTGCTTGGCCACAGCATGGCTCGCTATACAAAAGCACAATAGTTAAAATATAATCATTAATTAATTATATTATTTGATTTAAAATTCCACACATGCCATACCTGTAACCTGGCTGCTGTGATCTAATAAGGTGCTTACCTGGCATTTTATGCTTAAGTATGGTGCTAAAAGCAGTACATAGTTGACCAAAAGCTTTGGATGTACAACTGCAAATCTTTGAAGTGTAATGAAGCACAATACATAATTCTCTGGTGGATTCTGGGTAAGTGAGGCTAAATTGTAAACTGCTTCCAGTTTCAACATTTTTTGAGCTAAGCAATCTACTATTTGTTGACTGGCTACAATAACTGTAGATGCTACTTCACTAGCTGCCTTTCCTTGCTGTTGTTCAGATCTGAAAATCTATAAAAAATAAGATAGATATTTATTATACTTCATTATGTATACAAATTCCTGTATGTTTACAATTCAATACTGTTTATATGTACAGATGTATCTTTATATCTTGATCGATTGAGAGTGATGTGCATTGGTATCTGGACAAATCCACTTCAGAACGGTCGCAATTGGAGGGGAGGGCAGTTCAGTTGCATATCAGTTGTGAGCAAGTAAACAAGTGCAGAACTACTGAGTAATACTACAGCTTGTTTCAAAATGTACATGTCTCCTGGTTCCAAGAGAGCATTTAAAACTGACGCCTCCTAGCAGCACATTAGAAAATAAAAAACATGAGAAGTAATAACCAATGTCCATAAATTTATCAAAAAGGAACAATGGTCTGGGTCTGCTATGAAAATCTGGGATAGGGTATCTGAGGCAACAGTTATCTGAAAGCAGTAGAGATTTGTACATAAGTGAATCGAGAATATATTGACACATTGCTTCACTCACACTGTTTATTCACAGGACATGTTTCAAGAGCTTTTGCTCTTATCTGCAGCTGATACTCGATTAGTGTAAGTTGTAGTCAACTGATTCACTGATTCACTTATGTACTAATTTGTGCTTCACTGTCCCTACGCTTCTTTCAAGTTTATACTTTGAGTAGAGATTTATTAGGGAAAGAAAAATGATTGGTGCTAGTGCAACAGCGTTCTTCTTTATGCCCAGTAAACAAAGATTAAGAACATGCACAAAATCTAATTTGGATGGTTTTAATTCAGAAGTAGTTAGGCGAACTGTGAATAATTTTTAAAACACAGAAATACAAAAACCAACTCTGAAGAAAGTACTTACGAAGCTTCAATATTCTATTGACTTTCAAGGCAGTGTCAGAACATTAAGAAGAGTTCTTTTGAAGCTAGGACTTATATGGAAAAAATCCAAAAATGACAGACAAATTTTAAAGGAACATCACTCCATACGTGCAAAAAGGCTTAAGTATTTATGAAATATTCAGAGGTATCGCAGTGAAGTTTATATACTTTATCTGGATGAAACATATCAATGCAGTACATACTAGACCACATGCCTGGAGTGAAACTCGTTACAGGGACTCTGCAGCAATGTCGAAAGGCCGACAGCTGCTATGCATGCTGGAGAAGAACAGGATTTTGTTCCAAACGTCAAGATCCAACAAAAGTGTTGAGATTACTACGATAGTAAGAATTACAACTTAATTTATAACAGCTGCAATACTGGCTTCGAGAGAAAGATTTGTTTTTAGACAGCTTGCTACTTCCTTCTCATAATCTTACGCGTGTGAGGCATTGTGACGATAGGTGCACTATCCCCACCACAGTTGCTACCATCCCTACTGCGCAGGATTTTCTGTCAAGATAAAATAATACATCTGTACTCCTACATAGCCTAAAATAAATATTAATTTGAACTCTTCCCTGAATTGCTGAGTTTCCTTGGGTCCATAGACCCAACCATGGTTCTCGAGCTGCTGGGTCCTATTTACCACTTTCTGCCATAAATATATATTATTTTGATTAGCCTTGTTTCTAATTTTTCTCAACCATTTATTTTTCACTAAACCTAAATATTTTTCTATTTCCAATAAATTGCTTTTGATCCAGTCAGCCATGGCTGGGATTTGAACCATGGATCTCCTGGTTTCTGTCCAGTTGCTCTTAACCAGTGAGCTACCATGGTCAACATGCTGACATAACACTAAATTACTATGTCAAAGTGCACCTTTGCATTACGATGTTCCTATAAGAAGATTAGCAATACGACAATTTATGCAAATGTTTATCTCAATTAAATAAAATAGAGTAATATACTTTTGTAAGAATAGTTTGTTCATGAGTACAAGAAGGTTTGTGTGCGCAAATACATGTTCTTTTTCGTAAGTTTCCGAGATTGTTTTCCCTAGCCTATGTTTAATCGATGTTTATTTTTAGCAGATCAATTTTGATGGTGAATGGAGCTTTCGTAAAAGTTTGCTAAAAGGTATAAGAATTTTGTTTGTAAATCAAAAACAGTTTGATTGCGGTCAACACTGTCATTCGTATTGCAAACAGTGAAATGGAGGCGTCAAAAGAAGAGCAAAGAGGGGTTATTCGTTTTCTGACAGTGGAATAGGGCGCTGATGACCTTGTAGTTGAGCGCCCTTAAACCCAATTATCCATCCTGACACTAAATTCTCCAACAGACTTGTACTTTTCCCGGTAAACCACTAGGGGTTGTCATATAAGAGATATGCACTGTTTGTGGTGACTTAATATTATAAGTACTTAAGTACCAGATTTCATCGTTAAACCATTATTATTAGGTTAATTGATGGAAATTAATAATTCTTCCACACTAGCCGTGTATAGACTAAGGTTTTGGATAGAGTCAGACTAAAAAATTCAATGCCATGGCCTGGATTTGAAACACAGAACTCCTGGTCTCCGTCTGGTTGCTCTTAACCACTGAGCTACCATGATCAACATGTCAACATGACACTAAATTCTCCAAATTACTTGTATTGTTTTTTGAATTTACGCTCAATAACTTAACTACAATTTCACTAGGTAGCATAGTACAGTTCTCCTTGTTCACTTCTCCTCTCCAACTTT
Source organism: Mantis religiosa (assembly GCA_030765055.1). Lineage (NCBI taxonomy): Eukaryota > Metazoa > Arthropoda > Insecta > Mantodea > Mantidae > Mantis > Mantis religiosa. The sequence goes on from CM060960.1 coordinate 36,984,430, forward strand.
GCTTCCTCACATTCTATCAATAAATGGCAAAAGTTAAATGTTTTCATGTTGCAAAGTATACACTTTCCTTGTTCTTCTCTCTCTTCTAAACCTTTTAACCTAATCACACCTGTTCTGGCCCATGCAAAGCCTTCTCTTGCTATTTTGTCGCAAATATCAACATACTTTTCTCTATATCGAAATTTGACTACTTTTCTCTGATGGAAATTAAACATTTTTCCACACTGTGTGTAGGTGTTGATTTGAATAGATAGAATAAGACTGAAAAATTCAATGCCACAGCTGGGATTTGAACCACGGATCCCCCAATCTCCATCCAGTTGCTCTTAACCATTGAGCTATTATGACCAACATGCAAGCATGACATTAAATTCTCCATCTAACTCGTATTTTCCCAGTAAACCACTAAGGGCTCCCATATACAATGAGATACACACCTTTTGTGGTGACTTACTATGCTGTAAGTAAGAGGGCTGTTGAATAAAGAATGATCACAATTTTTTTGACAACATACCTTTACTCATCCTCATAATTTTAATGGTCCTTCTCAAAATAGTCTCCCCTGAATTCGATGCACTTGTCCCAGCATTTTCTGCCAGTCTTCAAAGACATGCCGGAAACAATTTTTTGAGAGATCCTTCACCACTGCTTCTGATGATGGATAATGCCTCCCACGAAAGTGTTTCTTCAAGTTAGGGAATAGAAAAAAGTCACATGGGGCTAAATCCGGACTATAGGGAGGGTGAGGGATGCACGTCACATTGATTTTTGCAAGATATTCAGCAACAACATTGGCAATATGCAGCCGCACACTATCGTGGTGCAGCATCCAGCCTGCTTCATGGAAATGTGGTCTTTTGCGCCTGATATGGACTTCCAATGTTTTCAGGACATAGCTGTAGTATTGTCCAGTTACTGAGTGTGTGTAGATACAACATGTTTTTTTTTTTTTATTTACATCCTCCAACGTTAAGTCATATCGGACGATGAATGGAATGGATGAAATGATGCTCAAATGATTCCGGGGCCCATGGAGTTTAGAGTTACCTGACATTTGTATATCAGGATAAGGGAAAACCCCAGCAAAACCTTATCCAGGTAACTCACCCTGACCGAGATTCAAACTCGGGACCTCTTGAACATAGGTACAACATGCTGATAAACCGTTCCATGAATATCAAAGAATGAGACGACCATAACTTTCCCAGCAGAAGCAAACACTTTTGCTTTTTTGGGGGTTGGTGATGAAGGAGATTTCCACACTGAGCTTTGCTGTGATACCGAAATTATTGTTTGCAGGAGCAAAGAATAATGATAGACGTCGAAGGAATGTTGGTCTTTGTGACGACCCAGGGCAAGGTCAGTGAGTTGGGGAAAGTATAGTAACAGTGCCATGAATGAAAGGAACAGTGTCCTTAGAAGGTTTCTAAAGGAATTGTCACTTGACGTACTTGAATAGGGTATTCTTTGGATCGTTTACAATAGCGACCAAAACAGCCACAAAAGGACTTTGTTTGGTTTGGAAAAAGAGTTTGGAGAGTGAAAGTCATATAAATACACACGCGCAGCCGATATAAAGGGTAGAGTCAGACGTGAAGCCTATTAGGGTGGTCAACTTGTTCGGTCTTGAATATTTGTCAGGTCATCAAAATTTATCGAGAAATATAATTAGCATTCAGTCACTATAAACCGTGATTGGTAACCCTCGGTCGGCAGCTTCCATTTCGAGGTTTGAAATAAGAAGCAGTGAATAAATAATTTGGAAACGGGCATTCCAGTGTTGTAAAATTTCCTTCTCACACACATCCACGCATACCCTGAGAGAAACCTCATTGCTCGCCGACTTCTGTGTTCGCCATTATATTATATTTGCATCAAACTGGTGTACAACGTAGAGCAGTGGTAACCTGTGATCGCCACCACCATCATATTTGCATCAAATTGGCGTTCCAACGTGGAACTTGTGTACACCCATAAGCAATACTGTTTCAAATTGGCGCCCAACGTGGGGCCCGATAGGAGAAGGACGTTCGACAACAGGAGGAGGTTCAACCCGAGAAGGAGGTTCAACCGAGAACGAGTTTCAACCCGACAACGAGGTTCAACAGGAGAAGGTGGTTCGACAGGAGGACGGTCGACCCATCAAGAAATTCGTCAACAGTTCGACTGGAAAAAGAAAGGAGGCCGGCATCGTCATCAGTGACATCATCAGGAGCCAGTAAAAAAAAACAATCAAAGGTACAGAGTGTTAAATTATATACTAGACTATTGTGAATGTATTTAAGGAGTGGAAAAATGCTGAGTCAAAATTCTGTAGAAAGCATGGAAGTCCAGGAGGTTGATGCTAGTAGCAGTAGGCAGGAAGTCGAAGTACCAGAGCGTAGTAGAACTGTCCTAGATAATGTAGAAAGGGAAATAAATATGTTAGAGGAAATTAGAAAAGTGTTCGCAAGGTTTGACAGTTTAAGTGAAAGTTTAAGTAAAAAGATAGATGATAAGGTTGAAAGTTTAAGCGAAAGTTTAAGTAAAAAGATAAATGATAACAATCAAAGTTTAAAAAAGATAGAAGAGAAGTTAGAAAATAGTGTTCAGAAGTTAGAGGTAGGACAAATAGAACTAGGAAAGAAGTTCGAGAATCAACAACAGGCGTTAGAAAATGTCAGACAACAAGTTAGTCTGGAAATAGAGAATGTAAGGAAAGAAGCTGGTCAGATAGCAGATATTGTGAGGAAGGAAGTTAGTCAGGAGATAGAGAATTCTGAAAATAAAATTGTTAACTTAGTTAAGGAAAAATCAGATAATGAAAACAGAAAACTGAGGGAGGAAATAGCACAGAAATTAGACAAAGAGAGAGAAATAGCTAGAAAAGAATTAGAAGAAACTAGGAGTAGATTAGAAGTGTCAGAAAGGGAAAGTAGAAGACAGATGAGGAATTTGGAGGAAATTACCGATCACATGAAAGAGGTAGCAGTAGAAATCAAAGGAGTAAAGGAAAACTTAGAAAATCTAAGAATAAGTGGAAATGTTCCTAGTTGTAGTTCTAGCAACGTAAGTGAAGTAAACGCACGAAACGAGGCGATGCCCAATAATGCGTCAGCTGACATTTCGTTGCTAAATATGGGTGCTAGCACCTCTAGTAATGACAACAAATACAATAATGGAGACAGAAATGGCGGTCCGAATATGACATGGCCGAACCATATTCTTAACGAAATTGTACCCCCAATTTTTGAGAAAGAGGATTCTGATGATCCTAAAGTGTTTATTGCAGGATTACAGGAGTATTTTGCGATAAAATGTATACCGGAGGAGTACAAAATGACAATAGTAAGAAAATGCTTTAAAGGTAACGCTGCGAATTGGCTAGACTTGTCCATGGGAAATAACAATGACTTCGGGACCTTTATTAATTTATTCCTGAACAGATATTGGGGGGCAAACAGACAGGCAAGTATAAGGCTCGAGATCAGCAACGGGAAATTTAACCCTAGAACTGAACAGTCGATGGTGAGCTATTTCATGAAGGTAGCTAGAAAATCAAAAATGTTAGATCCCCCTATCAATGAGAAAGAATTGATAACTCTCATGACAACTCATTTTCCTGAGACTATACAACATTATTTAATCATAGCCAAACCCAATAACGTCGCTGCTATGATTGATTTGTTATTAGCCTTAGAAAGCAACAAGCCGAGAAACAATTCAGACAATAAAAATCAAGAGACAAGCGGAAGCGAAAGATGGAGTAATTTCGGGCAAGGGGCACAGTCACATCATAATCGGAATGACATAAGAAATAGATATCGAGGTCCAGTGCCGAGGGTTGAAGCGAACTCCTGGGAAGGTAGGAGTAGAAACCATTTTGACCGGGACAATAGAAATCGGAATGGGGAGAACCGTGAAAGGAACATCCAAGTAAACTATATGAATGCCGGCCGATGTGATAGAAACAGCAGGGGACAAGTATTTAGATTTAGAAGACATTCTGGTAATGAATATTGGAGGAATGACGATAGTTATGAGTTTAGGCCGAGGTCGCCGAGGCAGGGAGACAGGAATAGAGATGGTCGTAATTCACCTGAGAACTCAGAAAGGTCTGAGGCCATTAATGCCACAAGACAGATGGTAGTAAGCAATCAAAATCAAGTGCCGGAAACCAGGAATATAAACAGTGGAACTGGAACCGGAGCTGTAAGTCGGAAGCAGGGAAACGCCAATCCCAGTCAAACGCGCCTTCAGTGAGAACTGGGATAAATACAAATTGTAATATGTACACGGAAACTAGGGCTTCTCGAGGGCAAATGATGATGATACAAAGAAATTCAGACGTTAGGAAAAGATTAGAAGACAATGAGAAAGTAATAGAACCTCCGAGGATCAAGATAGGGATTAATGGACAGAAATACGATGCGATTTTAGACACGGGAGCGAATAGCACGGTGTGCTCGCAGAAGTTCTACGATGACCTAATAACTAGAGGTTTTAAGGTGATGTCTTTACCGGTCAGTGGCATTTATTGTTCGCTAGCTGTTGGTAAGAGGAAGGAAAGGGTGAAATTTCAGGCGATGTTGAATGTTGAAATAAATGGGACAACAATAGAGGTTCTATTTCTGATTGTGCCCAGACTAGTAACAGATATAATCATAGGTTGTGATTGTCTTTATGCATGGGAAGCGGTAATAAATTTCGAAAGTAGATTTTTGAAGTTGGATACAGAGCAAGGGACGGTTATAATACCATTTATGGAAGATAGTTCGGAGAACATTGTCAGGGATAAAGAAGAAGAAGAAATAAGGACAGACACCTTCTTTGTTGAATATATAAAAGTTGGAGCTATTGAATTGGCAAATATTAACGTTGAAGAATACAACACTGAAAATGACGTGAATATGATGCCTGACGAAGATTTTAAATGCGTTAATAATGTTTTAAGAAAACACCAGGAGAATTCATCTGTAAATTCGAGCGACTCTCAAAGAAATAGGTACGGTAGTGTGTTAAACTATATAGACATAGAGGACGTATTAAGAGAAAAGACAAGTAAAGCAGCCGACTTAAATGAGGAACAGAAGAAGGAATTATTTGACATTTTGGTCAGAAATAAAGAAGTTTTCTCTGAAAAACCTGGGAAATGTATCAGCTACACCCATTCATTTGAAATGACGCCTATCAAACCTTTCACTCATAAAGCGAGACCAATTCCATGTGCGATCAGAGAGGAAGTTGATAAAGTAATTAAATCAATGTTAGAAGATGGAGTTATTGAAATCTCCAATTCAGAGTTTGTAAATCCACTGTGCATAGTAAATAAATCAGATGGAAAAATTAGAGTTACTTTGGATGCAAGAAAACTGAATCAACACTGTAAACCTGATAGATTTAGACCAGAGAGTGTAGAAGTAACACTAAACAAACTAAAGAAAGGAAAATTTTTCTCCACATTGGATTTGACGGCATCCTTTTGGCAGATACCGCTTCGGGAAGACTTAAGAAAATACACTGCATTTTTACACTCAGGGATTTTATACCAATTCAAAGTATGCGCATTTGGAATGAATACTAGTGGTAGTGCATTGCTCAGAGCTCTATACGGGATATTTGGAGAATCTGTTAAGAAATTTGTAGCTCAATATATTGATGATTTTATATTATTTTCAATGAATGTGGATGACCATTTGCGACATCTCGACTACGTGCTGGGTAAATTAAGAGAAGCCAATATGACAATTAAACCGAGTAAAACAGCATTCTTCGTGAGACAGACGGAATTTTTAGGATACATAATATCCAATGAAGGAATCAGGCCAAATCCAAACAGAATAGAAAGTATTAACAAAATACCAGCACCGAAAAATATAAAACAACTGAGAAGATTCTTGGGAATTCTAAATTATCAATCTAGATTTATTATTGAGTTTGCAAACGTCGTCGCCCCATTAAGAGAACTTCTGAGGAAAGGGGTAGATTGGAGGTGGTCACCAGTGGAGGAAGAAGCGTTCTCAAGAGTGAAAAGATTATTTGCAGCTTCTATCTTGTTAGAGAAACCCAGAGAAAACCTCCCATATATTATTTTTACTGATGCTTCAGGGCGCGGTTACGGTGCTGTCATAATTCAACGAGATGAAGAAGGGAAAGATCATCTTATTGCAGTGGCCTCAAGGGGAATTTCGAGAACAGAAGCACAGGCATGCACTACTGAAAAAGAAATAGCGGCCGTTTATTTCGCGCTGGTCAAATTTAAAGAGTATGTTTATAATAACCCAGTGATAGTGTACACTGATCACGTAAGCCTAAGATTTATGAACTCATGTAAGCTAACCAATACGCGTATTTCCCGATACATCCACGAGATTACTTCCCACAATTTGGAAATAAGACACATTCCCGGAAATCAAAATATTTTCAGTGACTTGTTATCTCGCATGGAGACAAATTATCCCATACCTGACACTATCAGAGAAAATAAGCATGAGGTGACCATTTTCTATATTGAGACGAAAGAGGGAAAACAATTAGTTAAGAAATTTTTAAATTTGGAGCAATTACAGAGAGAGGATGACAGTATCAGAAAATTAAGAGAAAACGCTCAGCCCATAACGGAGAATTTGAAAGATACCATAGGCCTTCATGAGGGAAATATATATAAGTTTCACGGGAGAATTGAACAAAAGTGGAAGGTTATAATTCCGAAAACATTAGAAGAACAACTCATCATGGCATATCACAAGTCATTGGCGCATACAGGTAGCGAGAAATTAACGTTAGTGATTGGCGAAAATTTTTACATAAAGCATTTGGCGAGGAAAGTCAGAAAGGTGTGTTCTACGTGCGAGTTGTGTCAGAAGGCCAAACCTTTTAACATTAAATTCAATACAGAACCGCAGGCAATTATTAGACGAGAGCGAAATGCTTTAGTTACAGCAGATGCACATGGTGAGCTTCCCATGGGAAAATTCGGATGCAGGTATATCTTTGTTTTACAGGACGTTTTTAGTAAATTTGTTAAAATATATCCTGTAAGAAACATAAGTAGCAAAACTTGCGTGGGAAAATTAGTTAATGATTATGTTCCAAAATATGGCAAAGTTGAAGCGATCCTAACTGATAATGCAACTGTGCATCGCAGTAAATGTTTTCAAGAGACGTTGAAAGAGAATAACATTAAATTGTACCACTGCTCGTCTTATTTTCCGTCGGGAAATCCTACAGAACGTATACTTAGAGACATTGGAATATATTTTCGAATATTAACACATAAAAACCACAAGGATTGGGTAAAATACTGTCCCGTGATTGAGAAAATTATTAATAATACAATAAACGTAACCACAGGATTCGAACCCGTTAGACTCATGTTAGGCATTGAGCCGGAACCAATATTCAAAGAAATAAAAGAAAATATAGACACCAACAACACCCAGTTAAGCAATGAAGAGAGGGCTAAAATTGCCTTTGAGAGAATTAAGCAAAAAGCAGAAAAAAGGAAATTAAAGAGAAAAGAAAGAAAACATAAATGGGAGCCAAAGATTGGTGATTTAGTACTGGTAAAAGACCATAAATTATCAAGTGCAGTAAAAGGTAGAAATAAAAGGATGGAATTGTTATATAAGGGTCCTGCGGAAATTGTCGCGAAATTTGGGGAACATACATTCGAATTAGCAGACGTCAAAAATAATAAACTCCTAGGTAGGTGGCATAAACAACTCCTTCGTCCTTACAAGAAGCCGTTAGATGCTCCTGATTCCTAGATAAGTTATGGGTATAATTTGCTTATAAAAACAGATATGTCTGTATTTTGAAGAACTAAAGTACAATAACAAAATTGTAAAATTAGAAGGGAAACAAACTTGTAAATTGTATAGGTTAAGTATGAATAGTGTAGTGTAAAATGTATAGGTTAAGTGTAAACAGTGTTGTGACAGTGCAGTGAAACTTAAAACTAAACAAGTGAAAAAAAATATATAGTAATGAAAATCAGAACACTTAGACTTTTGAAAATAATATTTATATAGAATCATAAAGAAGTATTCGGAAATGTATAAAAAAAAAAAAAAAATTAACCAGTTAATTAAAATAAAACCGAACAATGAAAGACTTTTGGAAAGAATATTTATATAGAATCCAGAAGAACAATTCAGAAATGTTGTAAAAAGTATATATATATAGATAGATAGATAATATTATTAATGTACAATTGGTTTAAACATAAGAGTGTATATTTAGGAATTGTTTCAAGTGTAACAACAATATGAATTAATTTTAAGTAGATCAGATGGAGAAAGAGAGAGATGAGGTAGATTGAAATATTTTCCGAGTAATATTTGAAAGTTGAAAATTACAGAACAGAATGTTGGTAAATTTTAAATGAAATGTAGTTATGTAACCAGGTGAATAATTTTTAGGAAATGTCATGTAAAAATTAATGTTGTGAGAAGAAATTGTAAAATGAATTGGAAGTTGCTGACAAAGGTCTAATATTTTGCGTTCTATTCGGGCAAGACATATATATTATTTCATTATTGGATAATAAAATAATATCTATGGGGGCATTTGATACCGAAATTATTGTTTGCAGGAGCAAAGAATAATGATAGACGTCGAAGGAATGTTGGTCTTTGTGACGACCCAGGGCAAGGTCAGTGAGTTGGGGAAAGTATAGTAACAGTGCCATGAATGAAAGGAACAGTGTCCTTAGAAGGTTTCTAAAGGAATTGTCACTTGACGTACTTGAATAGGGTATTCTTTGGATCGTTTACAATAGCGACCAAAACAGCCACAAAAGGACTTTGTTTGGTTTGGAAAAAGAGTTTGGAGAGTGAAAGTCATATAAATACACACGCGCAGCCGATATAAAGGGTAGAGTCAGACGTGAAGCCTATTAGGGTGGTCAACTTGTTCGGTCTTGAATATTTGTCAGGTCATCAAAATTTATCGAGAAATATAATTAGCATTCAGTCACTATAAACCGTGATTGGTAACCCTCGGTCGGCAGCTTCCATTTCGAGGTTTGAAATAAGAAGCAGTGAATAAATAATTTGGAAACGGGCATTCCAGTGTTGTAAAATTTCCTTCTCACACACATCCACGCATACCCTGAGAGAAACCTCATTGCTCGCCGACTTCTGTGTTCGCCATTATATTATATTTGCATCAAACTGGTGTACAACGTAGAGCAGTGGTAACCTGTGATCGCCACCACCATCATATTTGCATCAAATTGGCGTTCCAACGTGGAACTTGTGTACACCCATAAGCAATACTGTTTCAGCTGTTTGCTCTCAGGATCAAAATGATGTAGCTAAGTTTCATCAGCAGTTATTACGTTTGAAAGAAACTCCGGATCTTCCTCTAACATCAACTTTAACTGCATGTTAACTCCATTGCAGCGGTAGGTGATACTGAATATGTCTGAACTTGTCTGGTTCTCATAGGTGGGAACCAGGAGTACCAACAATGAAACTACTACGGTGTGTTTGTTTCACATTAAGCTAACAGAATATAATAATATTGAATTTTAGTACGAAAAATTATTACCGTAAAAAATTATGATCATTCTTTATTGAACAGCCCTCGTAAATTAATATAATGCAAATATTATAATCAATTTACAAATGGTGGTATAAAAAAGTAAGTCATAAGAGCAATTTATAATGATATTATCCATAACTCAAACCAGAGCTGTTAGAATGAAATGGAAGACATTTTCAGAATCAGCATACCCAAAATACCCAGAATCACTCGAAAAATATCAGGCACCACAAAAAAAAATTATTCTTTGTTCCCCAGTGTAATTGATTTTCTTGTAATCTCAGTATAAGAATAAAATATTCTTGGGAATAGGAACTTTTGGTGTGTTTCTCTCTGATCCCCATAAAGAAGAGATTCGAATCCTTTCAGCCACTGTAGACACCTAGCACCTGTGGTATTATATGCGCACGATAAGTTGAGTGCTGGATTTACAGTGTGGTGCGGGCAGAGGGGAAAAAGCAAGAGCTAACGCTCTTTTGTTTCTGCACTCTTTTGTTTCAACCTTGAAAAACACAGTTCAGCAAAATAGTGTGTAAGGTAAGTGAATATAATGCACCGCAAGTGTGAGATATGTGGACAAATAGTAAATTGAACTCGATCCGATAAGCTGTATATATATACTTACTATATATATATAACATGAAAATAAAAAATAAATATTATGACAGCTATAAATACTCATTCACTTTGTGATTCTTTGAGTCTGGTGCATCACTTTCATTGCTAGTATCCTCTGATGTGTTGACGATAATTTCATAAATTGTGTTTTCTATTACACCATCGTTTCTGCAATATTTCACTTCCAGCTCTTGGACCTTCTTGCAATGTGTTGCGGTTACGGAAGATAATGCTTCTATAGCAAGTTTCTGCCAATTTGGAGCTGACATATCACCAGTAATGTTGCATCCTCTGAAAACATTCCTTAGTTTTGCCCATGCCAGCTCAATTGCATTCAGATCACAGTTATATGGAGGTAGATGACTAATAATGTGTCACCCTTTCGAGAGCCATAACATCCACAACATACTTTTGTTGTAAACTGGTTAGCTAATTAACCTCCAAATTGATCAACTTGAAATATGGCGGACATGATAAAGCTTAGCATATTAGCCACTAGATGTCAGTGTATACCGCATATTAAGTTTCAACATTGTCATCTGTTCCTTTCTTGGAAGTGTTGAAAACAGTGTTGTTTAGTGTCTTTAATCGACTCTCTTTAAATTGTCATCTGTGTTTACAGAGTTAGACGAAACTTACCGAATGAGGACTTGAAACCTGAGCGCTCAACTTTTCGCACACATATAGTATTTCTGACATTACTGGAAGTATGTTGGGCTGAATATTCGAGCCTCTCCTGAATGGGAGTTGTTCAGACTAGGTTGGGCTTGACAGGTGCAGTTCCTGCCACCCATGGGCAATTGTGTGTGTCTGGCTGGCTTGGCTGCCTAGATAGGGCTGAGGGACGCCTAAAAGGTCCCAGTTACTAGCCTGCAGTGCTAGCAGCACAGTGTGCTAGATCACCAGTGGCCCCACCAAGGTTTTTGGTAGTCTTCCCAAATGAGCTGATGCACTTAAAGTGGTGTATCCACTTCCACCCGAAAGGGGGGGCATTTTAGACTACAGGTATTGCTCTAACGAAAGAGCCACGGAGTTGCTTAGGTGTTCCCTGGTAAATAGAGGAGGAGTTACGATTCCGAGGTAGACCTCGCTCAACATTGGATACAATTGTATAGTGAACCTCTCCTCTAATCATGTATACTCTATTCCCTCAATCAAGCATAGTTGAATGGGCTCAACCAAACTTCCTTTCTTAAGAGTAGACACCCCAATCACCCCTCTATGATGTAAGATGCTGGCATTGAACTCTCAGATCATCCCCTTTGGGAGACAACTGTGACAATATCTTGAACATGATACCGATACTGCTTGAAAAAGGTACAATCTTTGTCGCATATTCTGTGTTAGCTACACATCACTATAAGCTCCTACTTAATTCATACTTACTAGGATTTATCTAACACTGCAGCACTGAGAGAAAGCCAAATATCATTCAGTTTTCAAGCTGTAACACAATAGGCAAAAGAGGAAGCTTCACAAAATATAACAGTCTGAGACATCCAAAAACATACACACAAAAAACATTTTTAATCACCTGTTAAAATAGTAATACTGCATATCAATGAACCATCCTGAATTAATAAATTTATTTTAGCTTTATTCAAGTGACTCAATGTGATGGATCTTTTAAAGCTTAAAAAATATTAAAAAGAATGCTTCCAATAGGTTTGTCCCTAGTTATTTGGCTGTTATACACTTACCAATGCAAACAACTCATCAAGTGATTCCGTTCCATTATCCAGCGATAGATTCACAACATTTATAATGCTCATAACTTTACTTAACAGAGATGTTGATTCCAAATGAGGCTTTTCTGTTACAGGTGTAAACCATATCTTCCGAAAGGCCTGTACAATTAGCTTTTGTACACCTGGAAACACATGAAAACTCATAGGAGAGTGATACTGTACAACCTGAAACTGTTATTTATGGTTAGCCCCAACAAAAGTTATTAATAAATTTTGTAATGGTAGTTAAAATTTGAAGAAAAAAAAAGTTAAATGTTTGAGTAGGATAATATGAAAGTGATTATAAATGGAAGTGAAACAACAAGAGACATACAATTAGACCAAAGATGATATATAACTAATCATTGAGTACTAAATTATAGATGAGTCGTATTTATTACACATCAGCTTCACTTACGTATCTACATTGAGGACATATTTCGCGAACCATCGTTCACATCATCAGCTCTAATGTAACATTAATCTCTGTATCATATAACCTTGCCCCGCTGACATGTATCACTCCGCGTGTAACTACCTTCCCCCTCACTCTCATTGGCTAATGCTTTCGCGCCATAGGCCATAAGTGGTGCCTTCTTGGCACATTTAAACCTGCAGTAAACGTCATAATAATTGCCAGGAAGATAGATAAAATCATACAAATAAGAATATGAAGGCATGCAAAAATACAAGTTTATAATGAAACTGAGCAAGTTGAAACTGAATGAATGAGCAATGAAACTGAAACAAGTTCATAATGAAAGGCCTTTGGCCTTTTCAACTGGAATGTTTTAAAACCAGCACACATACCTTGCAAAAATGCTTGTCTTTCATTCTTAAAAGTCGTGTGATGCCATACTTTTTGTGTGTCCTTCATTCACCCAAGTCTCATCAATGTAGTATATTTTGCTATTTGTATCCCGGTACAGTCTGACTGTCCTTAAATAACGTCTTCGCCACACAGCAATATCGCCCCTGGTAAGTTTTCCTGTTCTCAATTTCATGTCGCGATGTTCCTACGCATCTGGCACACCTGTAAGTTCAGAGCACAGCTGTTCGACTTATCTCACTGACAAAGACGGATTCTTCTCTGTGAGTGCATTAAACACATGCACCATAATTTTTTTTTCGCCGCTTTGTAAAGGTTTCCCCTTGCGATGCTTCAGCGAAAAACTGGCGGAAGACTCTGCCATTATACACATAATAAGTATACGTGCAATAAACTACCAATAAAATAATTTAGCTCACGCACTCGGCACAACACACCTTCAAATGGTGATATATGACTAATCCAGTTCAAAACAAGGTCAGTGATAAAAATCATATAAACAAATATTTCATCACTACCGCTGAAGCACATGCTATCGTGCCATGTGAAAGATGGGCTTCTGAGCAAAGGAACCTCCTCTTTACTTCGTTTAAGAATTAACATGCATTTCAGATAAATCAACTCTGCTGCGTAATATATTTAATTCAAACAGTTACAAAAATATACATTTGACAATTCTCTTCCAACATATAAAGATATATCACGGTGTTAAATAACGAACTAATTTTTACCGCACAATGGTCTATACTACAATAGCAGCCAATGAGAGGTGATAAGGTCATGTGACCGTTTAGAGATATGGGGCAAGCTTATGTGAAACAAGGATTAGAGCTGATGATGCGAACGATGGTTCACGAAACGTCCTCAATATAGGTACGTAAGTGAAGTTGATGTGTAATAAATACGACTCACCTATAATTTTAATAATTGTTTCGCTTCACTGTGTTGTTCCAATACAGTTAAATTTTGATATAATCATTGAGTGATTACTATAGGGACAGAAACTTTTCTGGAAGATGTTACTAGAAATTTTATCTTTCAGTGAGAAAGACGATTTTAGGAGAACGTTGTGTAAAGCTGTATTTTTTAATTTATTAGTTGTTTTTGTTAATTTTATAATAATCTTTATAATAAAATAATGTTATCATTTCACTAATTTATGAGAAACAAAAACATAAATCTGAGACCCAGCCCAGGAAACTAATCCTTTGTGTTCATCAACTACAGTTAAGTTGAGGAAAAGATGTTAAAGTTCATTATCAAATTGTTATATTCACAACATGGGCACCGGGGTAGCGCAGTGGTTTTGTTTGCGGTTCCCATGCTAAGGGTCACGAGTTCGATTCCTGGCTCTGGGATTAGTGATTTTAAGTTGGCCCTATCCACGCCTTCACCTCTATCTAGCACGGGTAGGTCCTCTCGCCTCACTGTCATCTTCACTATCACCCTACCATTGGAGGTAATGGACAACGCCCTCTGGGTGTCTGCACCTGAGAAATGGATCCGGTCATCACGTGGTGGGGCGACGTTAACCTGAAGGCCAAGGTCGCCATGTGGGGAGTGTTGGTATCCAATCCAATATTCACAGCACAACCTGGCCCAAATCATGAAATATAATATTAAATACATAAATATTAAAATTATACTTCAAAATGACAACACAACGTGGTAAAATAATATAAAATAAATTACTACAAACCTATCATGGATGATTGGAATGGCGCATCTTAGTATTCAATGAGAAATCCCATTCTGATAAATCCCTTTTCTCAGCAACTATTCTGGCTAGGAAGAGAGCTTTTTAGCATGCGTACTTATGAGACCGTTTAGAGCTTTTCCAAAAATTATTAAACTAAAAAATTTTATGTATTACATTCACATTACTTTTTTTGTATATTCAACGAATTATTCTTATAAAATCTTATATTTTTTATATTAACTGACAGACATTTGTAGAAATGGTTTTATTACATATTTTGCCCGTGTCGGTAGTGTACATGGTAGCATGTCTGCCTCACGTTCAAGAGGTCCCGAGTTCGAATCTCTGTCAGGGCGAGTTACCTGGATAAGGTTTTACCAGGGTTTTCTCTTATCCTTACAGACGAATGTCGGGTAGCTCTAAGCTCCATGGACCCTGGACACATTTGAGCATCATTTCACCCATGCCTTAACGTTGGAGGACGTAAAATTACAAAAATTTACATATTTTCTTGTAGACAAAATGCAAATATAGTAGGCTTAAGCGATAGTCAAATCTTTTAAGAGCTGGATGCTATATAATGCCTTTGAAATGCCATCTCTTTTCATAAGTTGTAGGCCACTATTTAAGGAATTAAATATATTGCCCCTCCCCTGTATTTACATATATGAAACATTATGCTACATAAAAAATTATCTCAGTATGTACACAACAAACTCACAGATACATTCTCATGATACCAGAAGAAAAGATAACCTTCATGTAATCACACATAGCACTAGTTCTTTTGAAAAAAGTTTTGTATATACTGGCCTCCAGCTTTATAATAAATTACCCAATTATTTGAAGCAAATACCTGCAGAATTTGTCTCAAAAAACTTCTTTCACTCCATTGTTTTTATAGCATAAAAGAATATTATGATTACTTTGACAATTAATTTTGTTAATGTTAATGATGTTAATGTTTTGTAGTATAGGTGAATTGTTTGAATATGTTAACTACAAGTAAATTATCATCATCATCATCATCATCATCATTATTATTTTTTTTATTGTAAAAAAGACTGAGCAGCATGCCCCATTACAATGTAATACTACATGCTTTAACTTCTGAGACATCAGTTCAGAGCAACTTGCGTAACATTAGCCAGAGTACATTGTTCCAATTTTTTAGCCTTTTATAATACTGTTGAACCACTTATTTTAGTATAATAATATCTTAGTACTGCGCTTCTGAACTGATGTGTCGTTCACAATTATTCATTAATTTAATTTAATTAATTTAATTTACATAACATATTTTTTAACAATGTCTTGACAAGATGACTTCCGATATATTGATATTTCGCCAGCGCAAAATCACAGAGTGGTCACAATATCTATCACAATTATTATAACTTTTTAAAGTCTATTGCATTTATAAATCTGCTGAACTGTCTTATGAATCTTCTTGTGAGGTCCTTCTTTGCAGTCGGCCATTTCCCGCCCTGGTGAATTATGGCTGCTGCAAGATCCTTCCTTTGTTTGCCGAGGATAGGACAGTGAAACAAGAGATGATCCACAGTCTGTTCTCCTGTATTACATGGACAAATTGATTCGTCCATGATTTTAAATCTGTGCAGGTAGCTTCGTATATTGCCGTGTCCAGATGTTATACAAGATAAATTTGGCGTAATTCTTATGTTGCTCTTGATACGCTCGATGATGCTTGGGAAGAATTCCTTCGTTGTCGCTCCTTTGGATGTTTTGTCCCATTCTGTTTGCCACCTCCTGATTCCATCTTCATTCACTCTTGTAATAATTACGTCCTTGGATATTTTCTGGTAGACTGCTTCTCCTTCCTCTGCAGCTGCTTCCTTTGCTAATCGATCTGCTAGTTCATTCCCTTCTATCCCAGCGTGTCCTCGGACCCAGCCAAAGTGGATTATCCAGTTTTGTTCTGTAAATTCAATTATTTTACTTCTGATAGATTCTATTAATCTGGGATGTTTCAATTTATTCTTCAATGAATCTAGAGTTATTTGGCTGTCAGTGTATATTGCTACTCTTTTTCTGTTTTCTTCAATATCCTGTAGTTCTTGGAGTTTTTCTAAGACTTTCAATACAGCGATTTGCTCTGCCTGGTTGTTTGTGCAATTTATTATTATTAATTATTTATTATTATTATTATTATTATTATTATTATTATTATTATTATTATTATTATTATTATTATTATTATTATTATTATTATTATTATTATTATTATTATTATTATTATTATTATTATTATTATTATTATTATTATTATTATTATTATTATTATTATTATTATTATTATTATTATTATTATTATTATTATTATTATTATTATTATTATTATTATTATTATTATTATTATTATTATTATTATTATTATTATTATTATTATCATTATTATTATTATCATTACTACTATTATTATTACTACTATTATTATTACTATTATACTGTACATACAGTTGAATTTTCATTCCAAACTTGTGTTGTATATATGTATATTGTATAATTTTTAGTTATAAGTACTTGACGTGTCCTATATCATGTAATATGATCAAAAGGATGAATAAATACTAACTAATCTGGCCATCAAGTATGAATAACAGCTTCCTAATCACAAAAACTATTTTTGTTTGGTTTATTGATACTCGTCACTTACTTTTTTATATTATTGAGAGACTAGTTTCAAAGGCAATCGCCTCCATTTTCAACCTCTTTCCAACTGGCATCTGTTGTCTGCTCTCTCGCTGGTGGTGGAACTATTAACTTTTTTGTCAAATTATCTACTGGTGGGATTTCAAAGTCCACTACGCGATCCTTTTTTTTTCCATATGAATATGTTCTCCCATGTTGTCAATTTATTTTGGTTTATCAATCCTTTTAATAATTTAATGAGAGAGCGGACAACAGTTGCCAGTTGGAAAGAGATTGAAAATGGAGGCAATTGCCTTTGAAACTAGTCTCTCAATAATATAAAGAAGTAAGTGACAAGTATCAATAAACCAACTAAAAACAGTTTTTGCGATTAATTTTGATGTCAATGTTACTAAATTCCTCCAAACACATATAACAGCTTTCTATTTGAGAAATATATAAGTATTTGAAAATTCAGACAAATAAGCAACATCTTGGAAACAGCTCCATAAGAAAATAATTTTGACCTAAATTGTGTATGTTTTTGTATAGAATTAATGAATATTTATCCCTCATTTTTCTTCATACATACATACGAGGGCTATCCAGAAAGTAGATTACGTTTTGGAATAAAAAGTAAACAAAGTATAGGAAACAAATTTTATTATATACAGATGAAAGCCACGCTCAAATACTACTTTTCGACATAGTCACCATTCAAATTAAGGCATTTATCGTAGCGATGTACGAGCTTGGAAATTCCTTCGTCGAAAAATTCGGCCGCCTGCGCCTTCAACCACTTCGTTACCTCTTCTTGCAGCTGTGCGTCGTCATCAAAACGCTGCATAGCCAGCCACTTCTTCATTGCTGGGAATAGGTGGAAGTCGCTCGGTGCCAGGTCGGGACTGTACGGCGGATGAGGAAACAACTCCCACTTAAAAGATTCAAGAACTTCACGAGTGACATTTGCCGTGTGGGGCCGGGCGTTGTCGTGAATCAACAAGATCTTAAAGCTCAACATTCCTCTGCGCTTGTTTTGAATGGCTCTTCTGAGTTTTTGGAGAGTTTGGCAATACCTTTGAGAGTTTATTGTAGTGCCTCTTTCCAGGAAGTCCACCAAAATCACACCTTTTCTGTCCCAAAAAAACAGTCGCCATCATCTTCCTTGCCGACATTGTTTGCATGCATTTCTTGGGTTTTTGGGGAGAACTTGTGTGCCCCCACTGCATTGATTGCAATTTCGTTTCACAGTTCACGTGTTTCACCCATGTTTCGTCACCAGTAACGATGCGATCGAGTAAAGAGTCACCATCCTTATGGTAAACGTCCAAAAAGTTCAACGCTGCAGCCATTCGCTGATTTTTGTGGTCCTCTGTCAAGATTTTTGGAATCCATCTTGCACAAAACTTGTGGTAACCAAGCTTTTCGCTGACGATTTCGTGCAACAAACTTCGCGAAATTTGTGGAAAACTCAAAGAAAGTTCCGTTATTGTGAACCTTCGATTTTCATGGTCTTTAGCATCGACTTTTTCGACAAGTTCGGCAGTCACTATGCTGGGTCTCCCACTTCGATCTTCGTCGTGAACATTGGTTCGGCCATTTTTAAATCTGATGACCCACTGACGCACTCCACCTTCAGTGATAATGTTGTCCCCATACACTTCACAAAGCTGCCGATAGATTTCTATCGGTTTACAGTTTTTTGCAGTCATAAACCTTATTACTGCACGCACCTCGCAGCTCGCGGGATTTTCAATTAACGCAGACATTTCAAACCATCACAGTATCTGAACGGAGCACAGCACGAACCTCTCACTAGCACGGCTAGATGCCGACTGAGCTGCGCAACGCTCTGACCCCAAGATGGCCGCACTAGCCCCGCCCCTAGCGGAAACAGACGAAAACGTAATCTACTTTCTGGATAGCCCTCATATTTTCATAAATATATATAATTAACAACATCCATAACACACAATAACAAACTTTCTTATTCACACCCAATATACCCTTTCTACCTGTTTGCCTTAATTTACGGTCTTAATACACACAACCTCTGGTTTTCCATGTATTAATAATCCTCTGTTCTCTTATATCCCTTGTTCCTGTTTCTCAAACCTTAACTGTTGGTTATTCTTAATCATTCTTAACCATTTCTCCCTGACTTTCCCCAAATAATCGCCTATGCCTTTTACATTATTCTCTCCTTTTACAGACAACATTTTCCTGATTAATAGTACCCCTCCCCCTCCCTAAAGCTGTTCCACTTTTGGATAGATAGAGTCCGACTGAAAAATTCAATGTCATGGCCAGGATTTGAACCACGATCTCCCAGTCTCTGTCCGGTCGCTCTTAACCATTGAGCTACCATGTCAAAATACAATATTACAAAAGTCAAACATGATAAATATTAAAAGCAGAAGCATTATTAACAGTGAAGTGTTCTTCATATTTGAGTTTGATTTATGAGTCACTATGTTTACACTCAAACTTCACTTACTTGTATAATTGAAACGTTTTCAAGATCATTCGATCTCAAACAGTCACCAAACAGCTGAGGATGAGATCGAATGATCTTGAAAATGTTTCAATTATACAACAACAAGTAAGTGAAGTTTGAGTGTAAACATGGTGACTCATAAATCAAACTCAAATATCAAACATGATAACTTAAAATTTTACTATACTATACATTAACCTCAAACTGTTAATTTACTGATGCAAAAACTCATCAGTTAAGAAACAGCATTTCCCAATTACAAATTTTTTAAATCTTTCTTGAAACAGTTTATAGATTTTATATTTTTAATTTTGGAAGGTAATTTGTTGTAATATTCCTAACTACAGCTACAATTTTCCTAACTTTTAACTCATTTACATAAGTATCCCTACCAAATTTATTATTTATTTTTAAAATTCCATATCTTTCCTCTCATAATGCACCTCCTGTAGCGGAGGGTATCTGTCTCCTTCAGCTGGTGTGGTGCGACCCCTACTCTCATGGTACTTCTGATGTTACCAGAAGTAGGATTAGGATTATTACAGAGGGAATTCGGTACCGAAACCTGTTGTTTATTGTACCTAAGCCCCAAGTGGGGCAACCCCAGGAGGAAGGATGAGGTGAGAGGAGACAGAGGGCGGCCAACCCAAGGTGCCGATACACCCGCCAACACTTCCACCCTGAAAGAGACCACCAGATGATAGATGATGTGAAATGATAATGGAGATGAAATGCAGGGACAGGACATTCGGGGGATGTAATTATCCTACCCAGCATTCGACTGGCTACCTGGGAAACCCCCCGGAAAAAACACATGTCAGGTAGGTCAGCCACGGGAATCGAACCCGGGCCTCTCGAATGCAGGCCACAGATGAAACTGCCTGAGCCATCCCACTCGGTTAACCAGAAGTAAGTCGGGCCAAACATTCGAGCTACTTCCTGAATGGGAGTTGTTTAGATTGGGTTGTTCTCGAAGGGGTAGTGATTTCCACCACACATAGATACTGGGTAAGTCTGGCTGGCTTGGCTGCCTAGACAGGTTTAAGGAAGCTTAAAAGAATCCTAGATATTAGCCTGTAGAGCTATTAGCATGATGCACTAGATCTTCAGCGGCCCTACTGAGGATTTCAGTAGTATTCCCAATGAGTTGACGCGTGCAAGTAGAATATCCAATTCTAACCGAAAGGAGGACTTTTTAGACTCCAGGTTTTGGCCTGCTGGAAAGAGCCTTGGGCACTCCTGGGTATTTGAGGGGAGTCTTCAGACTCCAGGTAGACCTTGCTAACCATATCAAAATGCACCCTAACTCTTGTGTCCTGCACCTTCCACTGACTTAGCTACTTTCAAGCTCCCTTGCAGCATGTACTGTTACATACACAGATTCCTTTCAAACAAATTAATCTATATTCCATTGTGTAAGGACTATGATACAATGAAGCAGAAAATTAATATAATTTTGAGTCGAACTAATACTCAATGTTCCACTTATTGCCAGTATTTACCTAGAATGCGTTACGTTAGGATCTTCCTAACATCATCAGCTGTTGTCGACTAATGGACGTCGGTTCGGTGAACTCCTCAGAGGTGATAGGTGTGTCTCTGTCTGTATCTTCATGAACTTGAAATTTGGCTTTTCTTCAAAGGTAGTGTCGAAATTAAACAATTTTCTTTCATGTTTCTTTATGAAGACTTTTTCCCACATGGTTAATGCAGCTGGACCTTGGACACTTTTTAATAAGTGAATTTCTCGTTCTATATCATGATTCTCCTTCCAAAAATGGTACGCTACCGCCGATTTATCTATTTCTTTGTTCCTGATGTTCCTAAATTGCTCTTTAAGCCTAAAGTTCAAGTTCCTTTTTATTTTTCCAATGCAAAAGTTGTCACAGCTCTTGCAATTTATCCTAGTGTACTCCAAATGAGTATTAGTTCAACTCAAAATTATATTAAATTAATATAGTTAATTTCATTACTTTCTCCACTCCTTCCTCTTCTTATAGATACACTGTTTCAAAATATTTCCTTCTGTACTAATGTGTCCTTCCTCTCTATAAAAATTAAGCTCCTTATGTTAATTACGTACTCCTAATTTTAATACTTTTTCCACCTGAAATTATTATTTAATAAATGTTCCTAATTACTCAAAATGTTAATTATTAAAACATTTTAAAATTAATAAAGATAGATTTAAAATTTGCAAACTAGAAAATGAAAATGTGATTTAAAGAACATCTGAAAGAATATTTCCTTACCTTCCTCGTCATGAACTCTCTGAATAATTTGCCAGCATACTTCAGGTACCCTTGGATGTTGTGGATGCTCAACACACATGTCTCGTAAAAAACTGACAACTCTTTTCCTGACACTTATTCCTGCATCCTGAGAACAGAGATGTCAATAATTACAGTAAATGTTTCAGCAAGGAGCTCCAGTGGCAGAAAGAGCAAAAAGTATCTGCTATTCATACTGATCTCTGATCTCACTCTTGCATTTAAACTCACCTTTTCACATACATATAATAAAAAAATAAATTTATGTTCTAACACTTTATTGAAAATAATCATACAATGCCAATGTTATCAACTTCTTGGTTCTTGCATTGCTCCAGGCCAATTTTTCACCATTAGTAGCAGTGCTGCAGGCCATCTTGTGTTACACTGTTCAATCAGGGTGAATATTCCATAGAAGAATGGAAAGCATTGCTTCTGCTTTGTTACTAATACATTAATTTGCATACTTTCATTAGTGCCTTGGTGGAAAATTTAGTAATACAACTTTAAAACAGTGCACAGGAATTGAAACAAAGGGGATATTTTTGTGAGAAGTTTTCTGGAGCCCCAAAATGGCATGGGATATATACACACTAACAATATAATCATGTTTTGTGGAAGCAAGCTATTTCATTCTTGGATGCATCATCAATCTACAGTCTACCGAAAGTCCACAAAAATTGCATGCCTCTAACGCCAATAGTGAGTGCCACTGGCTTGTCAACACACTACCTAGCCAGTTTCCTAGCCGAGAAGCTACAGACCTTGTTGGAAAAAATAAAGACCTTTGTACAAGATTCTGCTGTCAGATAGTGCGAGAGTTCCTCTTGAAGAACAACCATATTCTCATCAGCTTCGATATGCAATCGCTATCCACCAAGGTCTCTATCGAAGATGCTCTGCAAATCATCACCAAGAAAATTGAAAACAACAAATTTCCTGAAGACTGGTTGCAACTGTGGAGCACTGCCTCACATCCACCTATTTCAGTTACAGAAGGAACGAGCAGCTGTGGGCTGTCCTCTTTCACCTATGGTCGTTAACTTGTTCATGGAAGACTTTGAAAATACTACTATAGACACAATAATATGAAACCAGCACTCTGGGAAAGATATGTGGATGATAGCTTTGTAGTTTGGCCTCATGGCAGGGACACTACAGGCAGTTTCCTGGAACATCTTAACAGCCTCCACCAAAACATACAATTTATAATAGAAATAGAAGAGAATGGAAAACATCCCTTTCTGGATGTTTTGATATGATGAAATGAATACACCAACACCATAGATTGCTCCGTATACAGAAAATCTACCAATGCATCCTCTCATCATCCACCTACCATTAAAAGAGGAATGATACACACACTATCCCTATAAGCCAACCACATATGCAAACCAGAGTTCATCAGAGGACAAAAGACATAGATTCTAAAGGCAAATGATTACAGAGAAATACGAATACAAGAAAACACTAACAGAATAAACTCACAGAAGAAATCAGAGATGACTTGAGAAAAAAGGATATATAATGATCTTACCCTACATTAGAGGCATAACCAACCAGATTTCAAGTGTCCTCAGAAACCACATCCAGAATATGCTACCGTTCAACCAAAAAGCTCAGATCACTTCTCCAACCCAGCTAAAGACAGCAGTAATCTGCTCTAAACCCAGGCGTATATAGACTCAGGTATGATTATGCAAATGCCTACATTGGCTAAACTGGCAGATCCATCATAACTTGTAAAAAAGAGCAAATACACAGCTTAAAACTAAACCAATCTGAAAAATTAGCGTTAACAGAACACGTGACCACAAATGGCCACCACATCAGTTTCGACTACATGGAACTTCTGTAGCAGCTTTTCCTAGAGGGTGATTTAATTAAAAAAAAAAAAAAAAAAACTCAACAGGGACCGGGGACAATGGAAAGCAACTCCACTTTATGGAAGATCTTGCTCACAAGCACAGCTATTGGCCAGAGGTCAACCAGTGAGAGGCAAGGAGCGGAGCCATGAGACCATCTTGAGATCAACAGCTCACTGACACAGTCTCTGCCATCTAAATGACCCAAAACAAAAAAAATGTAAACAAACCTAAAGAAAGAAATAACAAAGAAAAAGGCAACAGAACTAATTTACAAAACCATCAAGAAACACTGACACCGGCATAGACTTTGATTTATGGACAGCAGCCAATCAAGAACAAAGGGGTGGAGCCACCAGGAAACTGCTGATACATAAGCAGGAACAACAACAAGACCAGTGCTAAAATTGCGAAAGCTATACCCAATCATAAATTACAGCTCCACCCTCCAAATTAACTTGGGCCTTACCCTGTATAAAACTCTACTCAGACCGATCTTAACATATGCAGCACCCGTCTGGGGTTACGCAGCCAAATCCCATCTCCACACACTACAAACAATGCAGAACAAAATATTGCGAACAATAACTAAAGTACCATTCATCGCGCCCTCCAAACTCCTTCACAAAGAGTTACACATGCACACAATAGAACAATTTATTAAAAAGCTTGCAGCCGACCTATACGCCAACTGTGCCAAGAACTCAAACCCGCTAATACAAGAATTAGGGCAATATCAGACTTCCACCAACAGACACAAATGATCCCTCTCAGTATTTGACCAAAATTTATCAAATGAAACAACTCCCGAAGAGATCCTGGAATACCTCAACTGCCTTGTACCATTGAATACCTAACTTAATCACATATTGCATAGTTTCAGACACACTCGACCATACAGGACACCTCCAAGCCAACTGGTCAACACAACACTGAGCGGATACCAAAGGTAAAACCCACGTCACATAACCATTTCGTTTTGACATTATATCACCTTCATCTCATCTAATGTTAAGCCGTAGCTCTAATCTGCATCCCTGCTCACTAATTCCTTATGCATGTTGTACATACTAACCTCGGGCGTCAGTCAGGGCTCTGTCATGACTGGCGCCCATAAACCTAACAGACATGCTAGCATGGCCCCCCTGCTAGTAAGAGTAGAAATAACCTATACTAACCGGGGTGCTTTAGCGGAACCCAAAAATAACACACAAATCCCCCTAGCATGCCTTTTGCACGTTAACAATCAAGCACCCTTCCCCATTGCTGCATGTTAGTTTATTAACAGTATGTGCATGGGGAGACAATGTAGCCTCTGCGGATGATCGTCACTGGGGGCGGCGGGTGTGGGGCCGCCCCTACTAAAAAAAAAAAAAAAAAAACAGATTGAACAAGAGCTCAGAAGCTCACAACAAGGTGAGCCAAAATGTCGGAAAGTACAACCAAAATGATGCAGCCTCCAGTGGAAGCAAAGGATATTCATATTTCATTCTTGTTATGTCCTTGCTGGTAATCCACGTCACTGCTTGTTAGAGGTTGGGAAAGAAAATTAAGTCAAGTTATGATTTTTTTTTTTTTTACGAATAATAATAGCATAATGTGGCAGATGTTTCTCATAGAATGTTTCATCTCTAAAGACAGAATTGGACATGCTTTGCTAATTAGGAATTGTACTAACTGCAAGCAATTTTGAAACTGCAAACTGCTTCTGCAAGAGTGTGAATGTAGTGAAACATGTCTGAGAAAGGAGTTCTGTTCCTTTGAGTAAGGACTATGATACAATGAAGCATAAAATTAATATAATTTTGAGTCCTAGTTTGACTCAAAATTGTATTGCGGAGCTCTGTGTTATGTGTAAAATTTCGAATGCAATTTCTCTTCATTTATTTCAATTTGCTGTTACAGGGCATTGCCCCAGTTATCCCAGCATATGCATTTGTTTACATTCAATACATGAATAAAAAATTATATTATAAACAAACAAAAATATAAAAATAAAATGTATACCTAACAACTACACACCAAGTGATATAACATACAGAATTGTTAAATGAAAAGTAAATAGCAACTGACAAGGATAACAGAAATGTAATTATGAACCATCTAAGAACTACAAATAACCATAAGAAAAAAGAACATACAACAATTGAAATATAAGAAACAAACAAACCTGGAAGTGTAAGAAACACAGCATTACATATTATTGATAAGACAATTATTGGATATCACATTAAAATTAATGACTTAAAAATAATGCCCTATTTATAAAGCAAAAGAAACTACAGAAATATGTTCTGGAGTTGTTTTTTAAATATACGATAGGTAGTACTATGATAAAGATGGTAAATGTCACTAAGGTAATTGTACTGAGCTACCATCTTTATAAGCGGAGAGTTCTGGACAATTAACGTCTTGGATTTATTATAATAAAATAAGGAATGGGACCTAAGATTTGATGTCTGGAGTTTAAATTAATTTCTTGTAAAAATATAGTGTTATCCATATTGTCGTTAATCACTTTATAAAGGAATAACTGTTGTATTTTCCTGTGATTTTCTAATGACGTCACTTTATATACTTTCAGCAACTCGGTGTACTTCATGTAATTAGGATACATCTTGAACTAAATTAAATTTAAAGAGAGTCAATTAATGACCCTAAACAAAACTTACTTTTAAATTTTTGCGGAACATGTTTCAGAGACTTTGCCTCCATCCTCAAATGGCCATCAACTGGTTCTCATTGGTGTAGATGACGATATTTTGTCATAGGTTTCTTCTGGTGGCGGTTCAAGAAACTTGCTGAACAAATCTTTCTGGGGGATGTCGAAATTGATTACTTTGTTCCTATTTTTTGAAATGAAGATTTGTTCCCATGTGGATAGTTCTTGTTTTCCTGATGTATGTTTTAGTAGTTTTGGTTCTGGATTTATGTTGTGTTTTTTTTCCCAAAAATGCGTGGCAACTCTCAGCTACAGAAATTAATATGATTTTCAAAAAATTCACATACCATCCATGGGCCTTTGATAAATTCAAAAAAGTCTTCAAAAAACAAAACATTCAACTAGCACCAGTCAACCATTTCTCCTTAAAAACCTAATTTGCTCAAACATCAAAGATGCCATTCCATCTATCAAAACATCTGGTATATATCAAATTGAATGCAGTGACTGTAGTCAAATTTATATTGGAAAAACCAAAAGAAATTTAGAAACAAGAACAAAGGAACACTTTAGAAACATAAAATATAAACAATTAGAAAAATCAGCAGTTGCCACGCATGTTTGAGAAAAAAACCACAACATAAATCCAGAACCAAAACTACTAAAACATACATGAGGAAAACAAGAACTATCCACATGGGAACAAATCTTCGTTTCAAAAAATAGGAACAAAGTATTCAATTTCGACATCCCCCAGAAAAATTTGTTCAGCAAGTTCCTTGAACAGCCACCAGAGGAGACCTATGACAAAATATTGTCAACTACACCAATGAGAACCAGTCGATGGCTGGTTGAGGATGGAGGCAAAGTCTCTGAAACATGTTTCGGAAAAATTTAAAAGTAAGTGTTGTTTAGTGTCATTAATCGACTCCCTCTAAATTTAATTTATTATAACAACACTGTTTTCAACACTTCCAAGAAAGGAACATCTTGAACTGTTTATAATACAGTATTTTTAAAGACTTATTCTGTACTTTTTCAATTTGTGACCAGATTACGCAACAGTATTCCGGTTTGGATCTTACAAAACTATTGAAAAGACAGACGAGAGAAGCTATATTTGCAAAGTGTGTGCCATTCCTAATTATGAATCCTATGCTTTTAAAGACCTGGTTCACTACCGAATCAATGTGCATTTTGAAAGAAAAATTTTCAGTAAAATTGACACCTAAATCTTTAACGGATTTAGTGAAGTGCAATTTGTTATTAGTCATTGTATACCAAGTATCAATAATATTGTTACATTTAACTGCAAAACATTTTTTCACATTAAATAATAAATGGTTTTCTTGACTCCAATGTACAACTATCTATATCTGCTTGTAACATTTTGGAATCATTCTCATTCCTTATAGCTTTATATAATTTAAGGTCATCCGCATAAAGGAGGCATTCCGAAAATTTTATTTTTCATTTACCCCAAATGCATCAAAGCAAACAAAATTAGTGATTAAATCAATGTCTGTTTATGCAATATACTTCTAGTAAATATATACCAACTGGAAGAGATCTAATTTATATTTCTTGTAATTAGTGAAGAGGTACTATAAAAAATGCTGTAAAAAATAACTATACTTACCAAAATCCTGGATAAAAGCAAATTATAATACTGCTCAATGAATTCAGGTCGCAGAAGAAGATATTTTGCAATCAAGTCAATTGCAGCTTCCCTTACAGGGATAGCTCTGTCCAAGAAACAATGTTGCATTGCTTTCTGCATGTCACTCCTACCAAGTACTGATGGATCACCCTCAATAATTTTTATTAAACTTTTAACTACTTTGGAACGCATAAAAATGGAGCTCTCTGTCAGAGACAATAACACCTGTAGGGAGATAAACAAATAACATTTAAGTGCATTTATTTCAACTTCCCCATTAGCCCAAGGCTTTCTGAACTTACTATTTAATTTTTTGAGTAACATCTACAAAACTCGAGATTTAACTGTATTGGAACACCACAGTGAAGCGAAATAATTATTAATTTTTAGATGTGTAATAAATATGACTCATCTAAAAATTAATAATCTACAAAACTGATTATGTCTACTTTCCTGTTGGTATCACGCACTCTTTATCAGCAGTTTTAACATTTTACTACAGTCGGATTTAAATTACTTTGTGATCCTGACAGTTCCTTCGAAGGTTAAGGGATGGAGAGTTTCTACGGCAATGACAGTGACCACACCTCTTTAAGGCTGCACCACATTAACTTCAGCCAATTAAGTGAGTCATTCCCCTTTACCCTCTTGTCTAAGTGTTGTTGAAAATGTTACTGTGTTGTCACATTGATGTACGTGTCAAGTAAAGGATAGATATTGATTGTTTTATTCTCTAATCTAAGTGTTCCTAATTGTATGGTTCAATTCAATTTATTCATCCTTTAAATCTCCATACAAGATTGTGGACACGTCAAAACAAAAATATTTACAAAATTTAAGTACAAAATTTAAATACAGAAATTACAAAAAACATGTATAAGAGTAAATGCCAAAATATAATAATATAACTTAACTTTCCAAATACTCTTGAACAGAATAAAAACATGCTTCATTTAAAAAAGTTTATATAGTTTAACTTTTAAAATGCTGGTTTCTTCATTAGTTATTTAGTCATTTCATTAGTGTATTAATATTTTGTAGGTCATCAGTGTTTTAGTGTTATTATTAGCATGACACAATGATCCAAACTACCAGGACCACTCAAAAACGAGGTAAACCTCGCTTCCCAAAGAAAAAAACATTCAAAAGTAGGATAGAGATCACCGAGCGGGATGGCTCAGGCAGTTTTGTCTGTAGCACACATACGGGAGACACGGGTTCAATTCCTGTACCCGGCCTACCTGATCCATGGTTTTTTTGGGGGTTTCCCCAGGTCGCCAGGCGAATGCTGGGTAGGCTAATTACATGTCCCAAATTTCCAGTCCCTCCATCTCATCTCCATTAACATTTCACATCATCTCTCATCTGGTGGTCTCTTTCAGGGTAAAAGTGTTGGCGAGTCACTGTCGTGACTCCTTGAGTCGGCAACCATCTGTCTACTCTCACCTCATTCTTCCTCCCAGAGATGCCACACTTGGGGCTTAGGTATAAGAAATCACAGGTTTTGGTGTGCCAAATCCCCTCCGTAGTAATCCTAATCCTAGAACAGAGATCTACACTAAGCGGAGAAACAAGGGAAGTGGTGTGTGCACTGTGTGAATATTTTGAAAAATAGAGGGAAGCAGTTACTCCTGTCCTTCTTAAAGAAATGCACGGATGAATATTCCAAGCTTTTAGAAATATCTTGTGTATTAAATCTACGGTAAGTACAGTTCAGGTTAAAATGCACGTTCTGAATTCGTCAGCTTCTGAAAGGCTTTCATTTTCATACATGTTAATGTAATATGGCATACACAGAAAGTACATACTCTAAAATCTATTTTATTATTTGTGTGTTCAGGAAACTTGTTCAATACACAATTACGTTTAATGCCAAACAGTATATTAGGTTTCTCTTGCTTATTTGTTATCTTGGCTTTCTATAAAACACTCCAAAGCAGAAGCATTAGGAGGAGGGGTAGTGATATTTAGCATTTTGATTTTTACATTTAGCATTTTATTGCACATATACATTTGAAATTTAGCATTTTATAACATTTTTAAGAAAGTTTGAGCTAATTTTGTTAAATAATGAATATTAATATTATTTATATGAAATTTAAAAACACATTTATGGAGGTTTATTAATGACGGCGAGTTAAAAATGCATAAAGTGTCAATTTATTTCACATTAATATAGGTTAAAGCAATACACACATATATAGAACAATCTGATACAGACTAAAGCATACTGATAACATAAAAAAGATAAATCATAGTGGTGTAAAACTAACACAAAAAGAAAATGCACTAAATTATTCCAGTTTATGATTCAGTAATCCTATTGAATGAAAGCACTGAACATATTTCAAATTCTGTTCTGTCATTTGAGTCCTCCTGTCACTCACACTCAAATTATATTTGCTGGAATATCTTTCAGCATCTACGCTGTTGGTAGGATCCCAAATACATTGCAGAGCTGCTCGGGCAAACTTTGGGTATTTGAGCTTAACAGTCAACAGCATTTACAGGCAGTCTACATCTTTATTATTCTGCATTGTTTGTATCAGTTGTGAATGAAAATATTCATATCCTTCAACAAAATTATGCATTTTAACATCACGAAAAAATGGGATCTTACTTTTACTTTCACTTAAAATCGTTTAATTTATTGAAGTTACTCTGCCAACAGTGACAGGATTAAAAATCTTACCAACGTCTTGGAGAAAGACATTTATCATATTTTCCGCCTCTGCCCGCTGTTTGATATTTTCGCTCTCATGATCTTCACACTTACTGATGTGACCTACACGTAGAATGAAAGAAAGCTGTGCGTAAAACCGAACAGAACAATGAAAATTGGAACTTCGACAACTACGAACTCCAACTAGAATTAACATGTGTTTATCACTTCCTTAAAATTGGGATTTCTCTTGGTTTTCAGAGACAAGGATTGAAAATTTCCGTTAACTAAGTTGTGAAGATAGATTTATGACAGTCATTAGGCATGGTAAGCGGGCTTTCTTTTGTAAAACAAGTTAACTTGCTTCATGTACCAAACATTACCTAATATGAGCAATGGTGGAACAATAAGCTAATTTAGCGGGAAGGGTTGCTTTCCACATTCCAGAAGAGTGGTCACTTATTTTATGTCTTTCTAAACATGCAAAGATTCTACAGACTCTTCAGTTAAAGTTTCCAAAGAAAGAGAACTGGAGAAAAATAATTATTTGGGAAAATCTTCTATTTCACATTTATATTGCATTTTGAGTAAATTTTTCACTTTATCACACTATATCACATTTAATTTTAATTCTGCTCAAAGTATAAACTTGAAAGAAGCGTAGGGACAGTGAAGCACAAATTAGTACAAAATTGAATCGAGAATATATTGACACATTGCTTCACTCAACTGTTTATTCACAGGACATGTTTCAAGAGCTCTTGCTCCTATCCTCAGCTGATACTCGAAACATGTCTACTCGAAACAACTCTACTTGAAACATGTCCTGTGAATAAACAGTTGAGTAAAGCAATGTGTCAATATATTCTCGATTCAATTTTGTTTTAATTCTGCTGTACAAGGAAACTGCTAACATTAATACAAGGGGCGTCCAGGAAGTAAGTTCTGTTTCAATTTATCTCCGCTGCAGTTCCGCACATGCATGTTAGACACTCTGTATCAAGAAGAAGAAATGTGCGCCATTGTGAAATTTCTGTCAGCCACATACGCTTTGTTGTGCTTGTTTACAATGTCGGTGTTGATTGAAAATCCCGCCGCTTGTGAAATCAGATCTGTTATTTTTTTCTGAATGATAGGATTGCGCCATGCAATACAGAATAAGCACAGAGGAATGCTGTCAGAAGGTGTTGTGTTTCTTCACGACAATGCACGACCACACACTGCAAATGCGACGAGAAACATCCTACAGGATTTGACTGGGACGTGTTTGACCACCCCTGTACAGCCCTGACCTCACTCCTAGCGACTTTCATCTGTTTTTGCATCTCAAATCTTTCCTTGGCGGTCAACACTTCAACAATGACGAAGAGCTGAAAGAAAATGTTTCCAACTGGTTGAAGACACAGGCGGCAAACTTCTATGAAGAACGTATACAAACCTTGTGCCTCGCTATAACAAATGCCTGCAAAATTTCGGCAGTTATGTGGAAAAGTAGTTTAGGAGTTGAAGAATTTTGTGCAATAAATAATTTTTCTGTATCTGTACACAATTTAATGTTATTACCTAACAGAACTTACTTTCTGGGCGTACCTTGTAAAATGGGTTTCTACAGACACAAAAAGAACAATCTAAGAAATTAAGTGGAACTGGTTCCATGGTAGTGAACTTACCGGCTGCATATATCTGTCAAAATTTTTCAGAAAACTGCTGTTATAAGCTACATATTCAGATAATAGGTTTATGCCATTGTAGTCAATGTAGACATCTGGAATCTTATGTTTCTTTGCTTGCAATTCTAGTAGACACTTAATTCTCTTTAGGAAAAAACATTCCTGTATCCTTTGCAATTTTGAGAGTTTTGAGGTATCTTTTGCAGTTCTTTTTTCTTGTTTAGTACGTTTTTTTTGTTCAGCTTTTGACGATTTGCCTAAATATGTAAATAAAATATTTTGTAATAGTATTTTTATTAAGTTAAAGACTTAAAAATATCAAAAAGCTAACAATGAAGCAATGAGAACAAATGTCGCTTCATTCTGGGCTGTAAAAGAAATAAAACTGCTAAAATTACTGTGGAATTACAACAACATATTTGAATAATTTAGTAGCTGTACAGATATTGTAACTACTTAACCCTATATCTGCAATAAAACACCTTAATGAACTGTTCTTAAAATAACAATTATTTCCAGTCGGTTTTTAACACTTTGAAGGTCTGACTTTGAGATTGAAAATGGAAGCAACAGCTCCTGAAACTAGTCCCTCGAAAAATAAAAATGTAAGTAACAGTGTTAAAAACTGACTACAAATAGCTTTTTGTCATTTAATTTGGACAAAACTGTTACTGAATTTCTCCAAACATGCATAATGTTTCTGAAGTAATAGAAAATATAAAATATTTAATATTGTCACGAATCCATTATTACGACTGGCGGCATATGTGCTAAAAGGGTTTGTGGGAGAGATAACAAACGGATAGTGTATCATGGAGATAAAGACCCTGCATAAGCAGATAAACATAGCGTGGAGATAAAAGGCATGCAAAAACAGAGATAAATGGAAATTTCTAGTGACATCTTGATTGATAGAGATTATTCGGTTTCTCGTTTGTTTTAGAACAGTCTAGAAATTATCAATGAATGTATATATAAGAGAGTGTGAAGTTGAGTGAACTCTTTGTTGTGGTCAACAACCTCGGAAGATTGTAATTGTGTGTTACTTAATTCCGCTGGTGTACAAAGTGTATTTCTATGCAAATAAAGAACAATTTTGAATTTCTGCAATTCGGACATTTAATTCTACGAACCCACGAAGTCACAATATAAAAGAGTTAATCCTTTGTAATTTGGAAGACATACTGAAATTATTCCAAGAAAGCTTTAGATTTGGTCTTACACAGAGTAAGTTCGCTAAATTAGGTCCTTACCTCAGAACTATTTTTGAAAAATGCCTTCATTAACAGATTTTAGAAAATATTTACTCGAAAATAAAACCTCCTCAATTATAAGACCCTCCAAGTTTTGCAAGCAAATTATAGAAAAAAAATATATGTATGCAAATGCTAGACATAGTCCTATAAAAAAATAAGGATTTCTCATTTTAGATAGGTAGCTTCTGTCGCCACCTTGAAGATTCTGTGAAGGATTGAATAAATGTAATACACACAGAGATTGCAGTAATTTTTGGAGGCCTAACATCTATGCTACAGCCCTTGGATGTAAGCATAAACAAACCGTTCAATAACTATCTGAAGAAATATTACACTGAATGAATGGCAGATGATCACACCTTCATCTACTCCGTAGAGGGGATCCGTCCCTTTCAGCTGCCTTGGTGCAGGCACTGCGGACCCCTAGCACTCGTGGTACCTCTGACGTTACTAGAGGAACCTCGGGCCGAACATTCGAGCTCCTCCCTGAATGGGAGTTG
The DNA here is from genome assembly GCA_030765055.1 of Mantis religiosa. Lineage (NCBI taxonomy): Eukaryota > Metazoa > Arthropoda > Insecta > Mantodea > Mantidae > Mantis > Mantis religiosa. Next base: position 37,018,525 of record CM060960.1, read on the forward strand.
TTTGGATTGGGTTGGACTCGGTGGCAGTGGTTCCCGATACCTGTGGGAGATCGGATATGTCTCCGGATGGGGTTAAGGGAAGCCATATATTCCCGCGTACTAGCCAGCATAGCTAGTAGAAGGTGTGCTAGATCACCAGGCAGCCCCACCGAGGTCTAATCGGTAGCCTTCCCCTTTGAGGTTGCCGCACGTCAGTGGCGAATCCACTTCCATCCCATCTTGAGTCCACATGACCAGTATGGCTTGTTAGTCTGTAGGTCTTGCCCTATGGAAAGCCCCATGGAGCCGCCGGGTGCCCTTTTGGGACAGATCGGTAACTCCCTGGTCGTCAGAGGGGGGCGTCAGTCTTCACTCTGTGTGGATTGCCTGGAGATACCTTCGAGCTTATATATATATATATATATATAAAGCACCTTCATCAAGAGCGGAAAAATGCAAAAACCTTCTACAGAATTTCTCAGCAGATGGACTGTCAAAGCCTGGGAGAAAATTAGTAGTAGTAGTAGTAGTAGTAGTTTTATTCATCCGTTAAGTCAATACCTTGACATTGGACACGTCAATACAAATATTCAGAACAATACAAATAATATAAGTATAAAAATAAAAAAAAAATAAGTTTCATCAAGTGTAATTAATAAGATCCAAGTATGAACTCATAAATATATATAGTTGCATGGCTCTACAACTACACAGCATTTAAAATGCATCACAAATATATACAATTATATGGCCAGCTACAGTGTATCTAGAAATTCACCTATATCATAATATGAATCACTTAATAAAATTTCTTTCAACGATAGTTTGAAACACCTCATGGATTTTATGTTTTTCAGATTGGCCGGTAGTTTATTATACAGAGTGACTGCTGAATATCTAACTCCTTTGGAATAAAGTGTAGTTCTATGTGTTATTGTTCTTAAGTCTGTTTTACCTCTGGTGTTATGATGATGTATTTGATTATTTGTGGTGAAATTTTCAAGGTTTTGTTTTGTATAACATAGCAAACAGTATATATACAGACTGGGCAGAGTCAAGATTTTCAACTCCTTAAAGAAGTTCCTGCAGGAGTCATATTTTTTTCCTGACATTAGGCATCTAACAATCCTTTTTTGTACTTTAAAAACCAAGTGACTATCTTTACTATCCCCCCAAAACATAATGCCATACCTCATTAGACTTTCTGCATATGCAAAATATAAGGTTCTCATGTCACTTGCATACAACTCATTTTTTATTACTCTTAATGAGAAGTAGAATTTATTTAACTTTATTACTAGATATTTTATGTGTGCTTCCCAGTCTAAATGCTGATCTACCCATACTCCCAGAAAATTTGCTTCTGTCTTATAAGAAACACATGCACCATACAACTTGATGTCAGGTTTGTCAACATTTTTATTTTGTTTGTGACGAAATGATATTGCTGAAGATTTGTTTGTATTAATAATCAATTTGTTTTCAGCAAACCAAGTTTCAATTTTACTGGTTATGTGTTTGGCATTTTCATTTCCCTTTATTATAACATTTGTGTCGTCAGCAAACATAGTTACTCGAGTTGGATTTAAATAATTTGGGAAGTCGTTTATGAATATTAAAAATGATAATCAAGAGTTGTAAGAAGACTGGCATCTCCTGCGTGTTGGATAGAACAGTAGGTAATCTCATATATGAGGTTTCTGACAATGCTGCTGAGGGTGATACTGACATCGATGGCAGTGAAGACGAGGATGATGTGAAAGTAGAATGACTCCCAGTACATAACTGAGTTCCAGGTATGTAAAAATCAACAGAATGCTTTTTAATTGTTGTTAAAATAATGACAATTGTTTCAAACTATAAATTTGTAAATCATTCATATGTTTTCAGATACATCGGTGCATCTCAACTTGAAAAAAGCCACGCAACTGACATCAAATATCACACATCTTTAAATAATATGATTGTTCTGTCTGTATAACTTAGAATAGTCAATGTTTAATAAAAAATAAATTATACTATAGTAATACAATTCTTATTTTCCAAAGTATGCGACTGTAAGGCCCTCCTGACCTTTCGGCTATAATTTGATTAAAAAAAAGGGAGTCTTATTTTCGAGTAAATATGGTATACAGAAGGGACATTTGTACAGACAACTACATGACAAACAATACTTATAATACCCCATCATACAGATTAAACAGTTTATGTAAGCCCTAAAAAATATGCTTCTCTACATAATTTGGATATTTCTTAAGAAATTTTTCAAAGCACTGTGGTTACATTACTATTTATTTAAGTTATATAGTTAAAATAATGTTTATTTGTCTGTGCTCAGAATACACTGAGAAATGATGGTTACAAAAACAAATATTTGCATACATTTGGAGAATTTAAGGTCAGGACATTTAATGATAGCTCAATGGGTAAGAGCGACTGGATGGAAACCAGGAGATCTGTTTCAAATCCCGGCCATGGTATAGAATTTTTAAGTTTGATTCTATTTAGATACTGGTTAGAGCTTTGAACAACTGAACAGGTGAAATGATGCTCACATGAGCCCAGGGTCCATAGAGCTTAGAGTTGCCCGTCATTCGTCTTTCAGGATAAGGGAAAACCCTGGAAAATACCTTATCCAGGTAACTCACCCTGATCGAGATTCGAACTCGGGACCTCTTCTAATAATCTTTATTGTCTGTAAACTTGTGAGTTACAAGCATTAGACATTGTCGCATTCGGAAGTATGTACATGAGTATTTAGCTTTGTTTGAGGAGTTTCCATTTACATTAACCTTAACAATTATTGTGTTACATAATTAGTACAACTAATTAGTACAACTCTTGAACATGAGGCAGACATGCTGTCATCTACACTACCGAGGCAGGCAGTTAGAGCTAATAATACATATTTAGGTTATAGAGTAACTTTGACAGTATTATCCATAAATTCATTAACTGAATAAAATAGGCTATTTATTAGCCAGTTGCAAATACATTATTGGGATAACTCTTGCTGCCTCAGGAAGTTCGTTGAATATGTTAATACCATTGTAGCACCAAAAGCTAATCTGCATCTCAGACAGTCTAATTTGTGCTTATTTCTGGTGTTAAAATTATGGTGACTAGTCTTGAAAGAATACTGGTTAATGTTCATTCTGATATACACTAGAGATCTGTGTATAAATCTGTATATGGTCCTAACATTTAGTGACAGTACTTTTGTGATGAAACCTGTCTGGAAAAATAACCTCAAAATACAGATAATCATAAAATATAGTAGGGTTACATAGACTACATTCATAACTAATATCAATGTGGAAAACCTCAGTTTAGCTGTTAACCTATCCAGAAGAAAACAAAATAGGAAAGTATCTGAAAATTACCATGTCTTCAATAATTATGTATACTCTGTCTTACGCTAGTTTAATCCTGCTGTAAACAAGAAGGAGCTGACTCAACACGACACGTGTTAGATGCTACATGCACGCACATCAGTTTTGCAACACTAGCAGTATATATAGCAGCGCTAACTTCTACATGATAAATAGAATTGGGTTACACATTAATTTATTAAATCTATGAGTTGGAATATTAATAGAATCATGCAGTAACATAATGGTTACCTTCAATTAGTTTCCTACGAAAACTTGATTTGGCGCAGATTCCATATCACAATATCTGTCCACTATAACTGATTTCTGCCCTCGCTTTTGAAATTTCAATCCAATATCTATCAACAACCGATGGAGAGTACTTCATGAAAGTACTGTGTCAGAATTTACTGCAGGCAAAACCTTATTTAGAATCGGCGGTTCAGTGCTAAAAAAGTAATCATGAACTTTACTGCATATAGCACTTTTCGTAAAATTGTGGTATTTCTCCACGCGCTGTTTGCATTTAAGCAATTTTCCCGGTGTTCTTAGAGTTCCGGATGCTTGCTGTTCCATTCTAACATTGTGCACACTACTTACGGAAACACCAAGAAGATTACCAGTTTCTTTCTCTATTAAGTTAATTAGGAGTCGATTAATAACACAAAACAACACTCACTTTTAAATTTTCCCGGAACCGGTTTCTGAGGTCTTCCCTCTATCTTCAGCCGGACATTAGTCGATGTCCGGCTGAAGATAGAGGGAAGACCTCAGAAACCGGTTCCGGGAAAATTTAAAAGTGAGTGTTGTTTTGTGTTATTAATCGACTCCTAATTAACTTAATTTATACAACAACACTGTTTTCAACACTTCCATAAAAGGATTCTTTCTCTATGTTTTTTCATGGACGATTTTGGATTTCTTTCTTTAAGCACTGCGAAACAATGCGTGATCATTCGCCTCTCGTCACTATTTAAAGGTTTGCCTCGATTGTGTTTCATTTTGGCTGAAGCACCGGCCTGCTCCATGATGAAAAGCTTACTGATTTTAAATTGCATATACGTAAGTGTCCTTGGGCTTGTGAGGTACGCGAGATGTACAGCAAATACAGTGTTAAATATCAGAAGAAACTCCACACTATAAACAATATCTTAATCAGCATTCAACTCGATACAGACCTCGTTGCGAGAGAGCTGACTGGTATAGAAATACAAAATTATTATATAATAGCAGTGACCTTTAGTGATTGTTAAATAAAATGCAGCTTAATTTAACATAATAAGTTAAAGGAGTGTATAATTTCTCCTGTTCTGTCTAATCTGTATATAGCATAGTATTATGTACAGATCTGTTGTAAACATTCCTTTCAGGACACACGAGCCCAGAACACATCTTTGTGGTATGTGAAAGAGAAAGATAAAATGTGGAGCTATTACGTTTATATGAATCGAAACATTTGCATACTTTTCTCCCTCTGAAATTAGCTCGCACAGAGCAGTGTTCAGAAAACTACTTACAGTACTGTACTTAAAGGAGGGGTTTATCACACACATGCAAATAAAAGAAAATGCCCATTAACTTTGCTAAGCCAACAGCTTAACCACTTCATCTCTGTCTCTGTCTCTCTTCCCATCCAGATGTTTACAGCAGGATTAAACTAGGTTGAGACAGATTATACCAAGGAACATTTTTTTGAGGTAGTCATTACAGTTTTTCAGTCCTGCTGACACAGATTTATTTGGACATCATTAGAGATAAATGATATATTTCCAGACATATGTGCTGAAGTCAGCTTAATAAGATGGTGTGCGTTTTGAAGATTGTGAATTATAAATGAATATTTATATGAGTTCTAATATATTAAAAAATTTCAAAAGATGACTTTGATTATTTAAACCACGAAACCTCAAGAGAAAGAATCCATGCTACATTGTTTACTACATTTATTAAAAAATGCTGTATATAATTGCTGTCTTTAATGGATTGACTTATAAGATCAGTGAATATTCCTCTCAAAGACAACACAGCTTATAATACCAGGAAAAATCTTATGAACAGGTAGGAAAATTGACTTCAGAAACTATGGTAAACATTAATCAAAAGTATCTAACAAAATTTGATAAAAGAAAACAACTCCAAAATCCAAAAAGAAAATTCTGTAAACTAGGATGAAAGATAAAAGTTATGTCCACTTCATGGCGCCAGTGATGGAAGTATTAGAAAATGACTGAACAACTAATTAAGCACACTCAAATTCAATGAACCAAATATATGTAAAGACAGCTCTTCTTTCTAATATGCGATGCGGCAATTTTTTTTCTAATTCCTTCACACTTTTTGATGTTTTTACATACAACAATGATTTTTAATGCGTAGCGGGCTAAGGCAGCATGCCTTGGCTCCTGGTCACGGAAAGCGGTCTGGGTTCGATCCCACCCATATGGTGGGGACTTTAAGTCCCGGGTATAGACCGGTGCCCACTCAGCATCGTGAGGAAAATTTTTATTTGCAATCTGAAAAGTAATGTTAACTAATTTTGGAGTGCTAAATTCAATGAAATTGTCCATTTTTCTCTATCACATACAGTTTTCTCACAAATCATGAAATAATAATAGGAAAGTGAGCTTACGTTAGGTAAGCGGCCCAGGTCACGGAAACCAACATTCTGGCTGGGGGATGCCGAGATGCTGACCACATCTCCTCCCTGTATTGGTTGGATGATCGTCCACTTCTGCCATGCGTAAGTGGGTGTGAGGCCTTGGCCCTCTAAGGGCTGTCATGCCATGGGTTATTATTATAATGATTTTTAATATCATTTCTTTACTTTTTAGTGTAATTTCGTGTTGGAGGGCATTCTTTTAACGTTATTTATTGTTTGTTTATTTACTTACTGCATAATGTAGCCATATCGATGAATTCAGTGCAGCCAAACTATGCTTGTTTCTCCACTGAACACAATGCTGCCATCAGTCTTAGTTGTCTCGAAATTATACTATCTAGCAGACGAACTCAACCAGGCTCTCTCATGTGAGATAGGAAGTTCCAGTACCAAATAAAGGTTCGTAAAACGAATGGGGGCACTCAACGTACACTATCTAGCAGACAAACTGAGAGTAGTACCTAAATCTAAAAACTAAACTCACACAGTAGTTAAATTTATTGGGAGTCGATTAATGACACTAAATAACACTTACTTTTAAATTTTCCTGGAACTAGTTTCAGAGGCCTTCCCTCTATCATCAGCCGGACATCGACTGGTTCTCCTTGGTGTAGCTGGCAATATTTTGTCATCAGTCTCCTCTGGTGGCAGTTCGAGAAACTTGCTGAACAAATCTTTCCTATTTTTTTAAATAAAGATTTGTTCCCATGTGGACAGTTCTTGTTTTCCTGTTGTATGTTTTAGTAATTCTGGTTCAGGAAAACAAGAACTGTCCACATGGGAACAAATCTTTATTTCAAAAAATAGGAACAAAGTATTCAATTTCGACATCCCCCAGAAAGATTTGTTCAGCAAGTTCCTCGAACTGCCACCCGAGGAGACTGATGACAAAATATTGCCAGCTACACCAAGGAGAACCAGTCGATGTCCGGCTGATGATAGAGGGAACGCCTCTGAAACTAGTTCCGGGAAAATTTAAAAGTAAGTGTTGTTTAGTGTCATTAATCGACTCCCAATAAATTTAATTTATACAACAACACTGTTTTCAACACTTCCATGAAAGGATTCACACAGTAGTCCCTAATTTACACTAACTACCTAACTAATTACACTAAACACACACAATAGTCCCTAATTTTCACCAACTAGCTAACTAATTACGCTAAACATCGTTACACTACAGGGTAGACATGCCTAATGTCTTCAATTAATTCTTGAAATGGGTCTGCTGACCGCCTTTTGCAGTCACTGTGCCACAAATACTCAGAAACATGAGTATCCACACTGTCCTTACGAATGCCACCCCTTGTTAGACGATGCCGTAGTCCTCGCCAGCATGACTCTGTTATTTGTGTGCACATTTGTCACTGGGTTGACAAAGTGCACTGAGTGATTTACTGTAAGGTGCACAGCAAACCCTCAGCCATCAACCCATAGTATCCCTTCCAGGCATCAGTGTGAATGGTGCTGATGAACTCCACGAGCTCTGCAATTAGACTGTAGAGCGTATTTGCATCCCTTCTGTTGTTGGGGCATATCGTCATCTGCACCTCATTCGTTTCCACGTCGATCATTCCCAGGATCCAGTTGCCCTCTACGACGCGCCTACGATAAAACTTGCATCGTCCTATTTTGCATTCGTCGATTTGATCAACGTGGCCAGGACCGCCAGTTTACCACTGGAGGACAAATGTCTGGGGCATTTTTGCAGAGGTTGGCTACAAGTGTTACATATCTCTTTCATGTTGGCTGCAATGCCAAAACCAGCTGGTTGTCTGCTTGCGCATGTGTATATGCGCACCTTTGGACTTAGAAAATATTCTCGCATCGCACAAAAGAAAGTTTCTCCATAAAGACTAATCAAGTTTAATTAACTTTATATCCCTATGAATCAACATCTATTAGAAAACTCTTACAATCCCTGATAGAGAAATGAATGAGCGAGTGAGGTTTAAGCGCCCGTCGACAGCTAGGTCATTTGGGCTCGACACAGGAATGAGTTGTGAGTTGTGATCATTAGGGCAAGTTATCCAGTTGCAGTTATATGATGATTAAATTATTCCTCAAAACTAAAGATGGAGTGAATGCCTAATTTAATGAAATTTGTATATGTATAATTACATCTAAAATGTTTATTACATGGTTTTCCAAAAATAATTATGAATTTCCCACTCACTATGAACACTCGACACTTGCTGCACATGACTGTATAGAGGAAGGTTCAAAGTTATTTTTAAGTACGTAAAATATGAAGATATTAACAGTGAAGCAAACAAATATATACAAATATAACAATTTGTAACTTAAAACTTCACTTGTCTTATAAGAATTGATGTTACTTTTCTTATAAATTGAACAGGATCGTGATTTCATGAAATTCCTTCCATATCATCAGCTAGGATCACAAACAAACTTGTAAACACTACAAAGGCTAGATGTCACTTTGTTCTTGTTAGTACTACCAAAATATGAAAAAAAAAAAAATTTAAAAACAGAATCGACTGCCAGTATTTCAAAATTTATTATGCAATATTTGTTTTTTAAAATAAATATCTTTTCGCAAACCATTAAAACTATCGGACCATTTAATTGTTTTAATAATTTAACTTTTGGATTTATTTCATGGTTAAATGACCAAAAATGATCTGCTATGGCCGATTTATCAGTTTGTTTATACTTAATTTTACGAAAATGTTCTTTCGTTCTGGTTTCCAAATTACATTTTGTGTTTCCAATATAAACTTTATCACAATCTCAACAGTTAAACTGATAAATACCAGATTTTTTACTTTTAGGAATTTTATCTTTTTTAGAGAAATGCAATAAATTTTTAATACTATATTTATTTTGAGGAACTTAAGTTATACCAAACTCTTTAAAAAATTTTAAAATGTTTATTAACCCAAGGATGATAAGTAAATTTTTTAAAATTATAATCATCTTTAATTTTTAAGGATAGAAATATCATTTACCAGTTTTTTGATATTTAAATTTTTCAATTTTTTATGTATAAAGTTTTTATTAAAACCATTAATTAAAGCAGTATTAATTACTTTTAATACAAAAATTGTCAATTGGTTTTTAAAAAATAAGCTAAAAATAAATGAAGAAAAATCAGTAGCTATAGGCTTTCACCACAAACTAAATAACACTGCTCAATTCCCAAATATATATTTAGGGAATAAATCACTACTCTATGAATCAAATACCAAATTTCTAGGAATATGGTTAGATGAACATTTAAAATGGGAAAAACAAATTCAGCAACTAGAATCGAAACTAAGCAGAATTACATTCGTTATTAAATCAATGAGGGAGTCTGTAAACACAAATGTGTTAAGAATTATTTATTTTGCTTATTTTCATTCTGTAATGTCTTATGGTATACTTAGCTGGGGAAATGCTAAAGATGTATCAAAAATATTTAGACTGCAGAAAAGGGCTATTCGTTATATAGTAAATATTCCTTTCACCACCAGCTGTAAACCATATTTTAAACTACTAAAAATACTTCCATTACCCTGTGTGTATATATATGAAGCTCTAGTTAGGACAAGAATTGTACTTGCTCAATTTGAAACAAATTCGCAGATACATACGCATAATACAAGAAGTAAATCAGATCTACGCATTATAAGCCACAATACAGCTTTATTCACACATAGCTTCGAACATAAAGCAGTATTATTATATAACAAACTACCCGATGGCATTAAAAGTATAACATTGGAAAAAAGGTTTAAACTGACTGTAAAAACAGTGGAAGAATACTTAAAACATGATCAACATATCAATGCTTCCTAAAATGATGTTTGTGAATAAATACCTTCGGAGGTGATACTTGTAATATTTAGAAAAGCTGTAAAAAAATATCCTACTAAAAGTAATGTCACAGACAACAGATGAGTTTCTAAGAAGTAAAATTAAGTAATAAAGTAAATCTTGATTTTTTTTTGGTAAAAATTATGTCTCTTACAGCCTAGTTCTTAAAAATGTAATACATTAAACTATTATGTGACCTTAGTTGCATTATTCTTAATTACTATTTGTATTATTATTCTGTTAATTACTACTGCATTACTTTAATCACTATTGTATTATTTAACTACTATTGTATTATTTAATTACTATTGTATTATTCATAATTGTATTACTCATAAGAAATGTATTATTCTTATGGGTACAAATTTGACGAAGCCATGAATATTGTATATTCCTAAGGTGAATAAAACTATCTATCTTTATTCAGGGGTATATTTATTAATCTATAAATCAAACTATTGAAAACAGCAAATTTATGTGAAAAAGGATTAAAACTTTTATAAAAAAAAAGTAACATCATTTCTTATAAGATAAGTGAAGTTTTAAGTTACAAATTGTTATATTTGTATTTACTTTTAAATGCTTGATTACATACAATGTTTTCCCCAGGAACAGATGATACTAAAATATGTTCAGCTGGAGCTATAAGCAGCACAGAACCAGTAAGCAAATAGAAATCATGAGTCATTATCACATTTACAAGCACTTCCTGTGTCAACACTTATGATGATACAAAGAAAAATTACGAGTATTTTGTGTCTTAAATAGAATAAAAAGAAGTATTTCAGAAAGTGGAGTGCCACTGTTACTAAAATTAGGCATAAAATTAGCCCCTCAGAACAAACACAACACCCACAACTTACTAAACCACCCTCTAAAAAATAGCACATCGAAAACTCAATTATCAGGCATTTACCAAATGAGCTGCCAGGATTGTGACAAGATATACATTGGTAAGACCAAAAGGAACCTAGGAACAAGAATGAAAGAACACTTCAGAAATATTAAATTCAAATACATGGACAAGTCGGCCGTAGCACATCACTTTTGGTCTGAGAATCACAACACAAAACAAGAAATAGAACTGATCAAACAGGCAAAGAAACCTCTGGAACTACAGATTTGGGAAAACATATTTATTACAAAGAAACAGGACCTCTATATGAATTTTGAAATTCCTGCCGTAGATGACGTCATCAAACTTACCAGAACATTAGATGGCAGCAAGACACCAAGCCAGATGCAGACACCGGATGCATCATCAGTCAACCACAGAACTGACGATAGGGAAAAAGTTCCCAGAAACTAGTCTTCATCAAAAAACTTGTAAGTGGAGAAAATTATATACAAGGTTGATTCATTTGCCTAATTTTAGTATTCTGTTTCTTGTTTTCCAACTAGATATCATTGTTTGCATGCAACATCAATTCTGTCAACCATTTAATACACATCAGCCTTGCTGAGGAGACTTTTAAGAAGGTCAAACAGAACCATTTCCTTTTAGTTTTTCTTTCTTATTTTTCAGATTTTGCAAACAGGAACCATAGGTCCCATACATTATCATTTCCTAAAATAAGAAGCTTGGATTACATAATATTACATTTTAATTCATTAACATTGTTTTCCATTTAAATATCATACCTTTTGAACTTTCTGGATTAGTGGATGGTCCATTCTGCACAAATGCTTCACGACACCAGTGGGAAATGATAAAATTGATGGCATAAATCATTGTAGTGTCATTATGGCTCTTCCTAGTTAAGTAATTCAAAATAATATCTTGGGAATGAATTAATCTACGTACATCAACATTAAGATCTTTTGCCATATTTTCCTGCAAATAAAATAATAAAGATATAATAATGTTAACTAAATGATTTACTTACTTAAAAAGTTAAAAGTCAGGACCTTAATACTGTCAAAGGCCCCTAGTGATTTACCAGGAAAACGAGACAGTTGGAGAATTTAATATCATACAGGCATTGTCTATAGACCTGTATACTAGTTTCAGACTTGTCAAATTGAAATATTTACATTTACAAACAGTACAACATATTTACAATTCATCCTGAGAATACAGACATTTTTTAATCAAATAATTCTTTAAGCTAGTTTTAAAGTTAGATTTTCTTACAGTTTTGATTTCTATAGGTAATTTATTATATAAAATTGTTCCTATAACACATATCTATGGTAATTAATGCTACCTCTTGTATTATACCCATGAATATCATTATTTTTAGTAGGATTCTTGTTCTGTATATACAGTACAGTCCTATATACGTATAAAGAATAAATTGTTAGCATGTTGTGTTCCTTAAAAGCATTTCTACAAGATTCCCCAAATTTTAAATTACTAATAATTCTGATGCATTTCTTTTGTAGAACCATCAACTTATTCATATGCACCTTTGTTGCACCTCCCCACACCTCAATCCCATAATGTAGGTGAGGATAGATAACACCATAATAAATCATTTTTAACCGTTACGCCGATGGCCATTTAAATCCTTCAGGGGCCGGCAACGGATACCCAATAAACAGAACAGGACATTTAAATTGTTAAATGCTGTAAAAATGCATCATAAATACAATTCCGTATCTTCCGTATTTATTAAGTTATTTAAACGAAACAAAAACTGGTTTAAAACTCATTAAAGGCAGTATAAATCTACAGTAACAATAAAGTAGAGACTACATTAATAAATTGTTGAAATTTCACTACTTTGTTTCACTGTAGTAAAAGCCATTCTTTGTGCCGAACGCGCCTAATATGTGAATCATTTTGTTTTGTGTGTATACGAGCCATAGTATGTATGTATAGCTACGTAAGCGACTTCTCAGGTTCAAGTTTAGTTTATTTATGCTATGCCAAGCGATAATATGACGAGAATATGTTGCGTCACACACTCACACACTGGAATTAAAACTCTGTCAGCATCTGTTATTACAGTGTTTCTCAACCAAGGTTTCTAGTAGCCTTATGCAGCAGTTTTCGCTCTGTATTTCAGTTATTTATACTCTCTCCTTGTTCAGAGTGATTTCTTGTAGCTATCAAGAGCTAAATGTATGGCACATTTGAAATTGTTAAATTTCAATGTTAACCATGGCTTATCCCGGTAATGTAGCAAATAAATTAGCTTGGGTATGATGTGTACAGGCTTCTGATATTACTGTAGAAAATCTGGAAGATTTGTTGTACGATTATGAAGGAGATCTTTAGGACATACGTAGCAGTGACGTGTACTGGTCTACAGCTGGCATGTTATCTACTCCACTGTTTGGGGAAATGGCGGGTCAAATATGCGTGATACGGATCAGCTATTACCAGCTATCCCTCTTTACGGAAAAGAGTTAAATGGTAAAAAAAAAGTATTTTTATACCACTGGATGTAACTATGCACAGTTGTTTAGTAATTTTCAGAGCTGTAAAAGACATTCATCTACCTGTACTTGCGCGTATAAAGAGCTTGTAACCTAATTGAGTATTATAATACTCAGAGGCCTCTTTATACTAGGGGGTAGCAAAATTCACCCCATCATCCCTCATACTTGAGAGAAAACACTTTCCTAAAAGTATACCACCCACACCCAAAAAACTTGTAACCATTTCGAAAATGTGTAGTGTGTTGCGAAAAAGAAGTTCGCAAGGAAACCAATATTATAGGGTGTGAATCTGCAGATGTGCCCTTGGGTGTTTATCCAGGTTTGGAGGTGTACAATTCAAAAAGAAACCTTTAAGGATACGTTTACATTCCTTATAGAACTAATTTAAATTTATTGTAAAACAGCACGATTAAAATAATTGGCGTTACATGAGCATTAAATGCATGTATGCGCAGGACGTCTATACACGTCCATATCGGTTTGGGGCATTTTAACTTGGACGTCATATGACGTCCATATCGGTGAAAGGGTTAATTCTTCACTACCTAATGTGTGTTTAAAAAATCTTAAAAGATAAATGGATTTGCTAATTTTGTTACATATACTATCTATGTGTTGTGCCCATGTTAGCCCACTGTCTATCCATATTCCTAAGAACTTATGTGTGTCTATTTTATCACAGTTTTTATTCTCAATCACAAGTGTCTGTTCCAATTGCTCTCTTTTTGAGAGGTTTTAGCCATATTGCACATGAAATGAAATGTGTAGTGTTTAACGCCTGCTTTTACTACATACGGCACCACAGGTGGTATATTGCACATGAGATTGTTCCTTTTAAAGTAGTCTAATATTTCATTGGTACCTAAAACAACTGTTTCCATTAAAGATACGCTACAAACCTCCCAAAAATTTACTGTAGTATCATCTGCATATGATGTTATCATGGAATTTGTGGGATGACTAATGTCATTAACATATAACAGAAACATTAAGGGACCCAAAACTGACCATTGAGGTACCCCATATCTTACTATTCCCTGTTTTGACTTATTACTTTTAACATGGATTTCCATTATCTGCTTTCTGTCTATCAAGTATGATTTACAAATTTCATAAGCCATTCCTCTTATTCCATAAGCCTCTAATTTAGCTAGAAGGAGATCATGCTTGACGCTATCAAAAGCCTTTGAGAGGTCAAAGAATAGTGTGCCCACCTTTTGATTTTGTTCTAATAAACTAATGACCTGATGGATATAATCAATAACGGCAGTTGTAGTTGAAAACCCCTTTCTAAAACCATCTGAAACTGGCAAAATACATTTTCCTTATTTAAAAATTCTAGCATCCGGACATGGCATGTTGGCCATGGTAGCTTAAAGGTTAAAATCAACTGGATGGACACCGGGAAATCTGTGGCTCAAATCCCGGATATGGTACTGAATTTTTCAGTCTGACTACTCATGTAAAAAGGACTTTTCATGTCTTTTATGCAGTTGTACTTGAAATTACATCATAGAAGGACATGAGTTCTAGTTTATGTAATTGTTGCTTTCTGGCCAAAGGATAGTAAATGTCTCAAACCACATGGCTCCTTCTTTTACTACTTGCAGGAGTTTGAGATGTCGATGATGAGTCTGCTTCAGACATTTAGAAGTTAAAAATAATTGTTTTGAGTTAGTTAAAACATAAAAGTAAAACACAAAAGCAAACCAGTATGGTAATGCAAGAAAACAGCAATAAACATTTGGCAAAACATAGGTCTTCTTGACTCGGACCATTCATAGGTTCTAGAGTTTCTGAAAAAGTGTGCAAGTAGTATTGCCAACTGCTAAAAAACTTTACAGAGAAAGTGTATTTCTTGTGCATGTAGGTTAAATTCTGCACTATGAGCAAACTTAGAAAGCTTTTTATGATCTTCCCGGTCCTATATAACAATATTTCCTATCTATTTATGACACCATTATATGCAAAACATGAAGGGTCACTCTGAAGAAAAAATATTTAGATACAAGCCATCCATTTTAAATATTTAAACTTTCTTACTGCTTAACTTTTCATACTTACCAGTTCTGTTGGTGCTTCATTTTCCTTATTACAGTGTTGCTGAATAAAATCATCCACATCATTTGACTTACTCTGAGATGCTATCACACCTCTCATTCTGGCTAGTATTACTCCAAGAGTGTCCATACATGACAATCGTTCTGATAAATTATTACTGTGATTTGTTAAAATGCAGATCTGAAACAATATAGAATTACACAATAAGTACTTTGTAAAACAAAATAAAGCTACATAAGTTTGTATATACAACATAAATAGAGTCAACATGAAAAATTCAATTCCACGGCCGGGATTTGTACCACGGATCTCCTGGTTTCCATCCAGTCGCTCTAACACATTGAGCTGCCATGGCCAACTTGCCATCATGACATTAAATTCTCCATTTGGCTCGTATATTTCCCCGGTAGACCACTAAGGGATCTCGCATTCGAGATACACCGTTTGTGGCGACTTATTATCGTAAGTACTTGAGTCCCAGGCTTCATCATTTAATGTCATGAATGGAGAATTTAATGTCATGAATGGAGAATTTAATGCCATGATGGCAAGTTGGCCATGGTAGCTCAAAGGCTTAGAGCGACTGGCGGGAAACCAGGAGATCCGTGGTTCAAATCCCAGCTGTGGCATTGAATTTTTCATGTTGACTCTATCAAAAACCTTAGCCTATATATGGCTAGTGTGAAGAAATGATTAATTTCCATCAATTAAATAAAATAAAACAACATATTGAATATCTCTCTTTGTGGACTTAAAAATAGCACAAATAAGTTTAAGTCTATATATAATTTTGAGTCAGACTGGAACACCATGCTCCATATATTTATTGCTTGCTAGTGTTTACCTAGAATGCATTTCATTAGGACCTTCCCAATATACTCAGCTACTGTGGACTGTTGAATTTTGATTTCTTTGGTGGGACTGGGACATCTCTATTAGTATCCTGGTTGACACTACCTTTGATGAGAACCTATCAGCTCCTATATCAGCTCCTATATTGGAAAACTTAATAAATAAAAAGCCAATAAAACATTTGAAACAAATTCAGATAATTAAATCTTTAAGGAAAAAGGATGTAATCTTCTCAAGGGCTGATAAAGGGAACAAAATAGTAATCTTAGATACAGCTACATACAAAGAAAAAATGTTAGTTACTACAACAAAAAGAATTCCAGGAAATAGATTCTAATCCACTCAACCGATGCATAAAAGATGAACAAAAAACCATCATTAATAGTAAAATTTAAACAACTACAGAACAAAAAACTATCAAACCGGACAGCCCTACCCTTGCAAGAATATATGGTTTGCCTAAAATACACAAACCCAACATACCCATGAGACCCATTGTAAATAATATAAACACTCCTACTTACCTTCTGGCAAAATGGCTATCCAAAAAATTTCAGTCCTTTCCACAATTCCATACTCTGAGTATAAAAAACTCTTTAGATCTGGTAGAAAAAATTCAAAATCTTAAACTAAAACCTCATGACACTTTAGTATCCTTTGATGTCCGCTCCCTCTTCCCTAGCATTCCATTAGACAAACTTTTGATTCAACTGAAAAAATGGCTAAATTCTATAAACCTGGATGCCAATGCAATAGAAGAATATTTGGCAATGACTGAATTATGTATACATCAAAATTATTTTGTCTTCGATGGAAAATATTATAAACAAATTTCAGGACTAGCTATGGGAAGTCCGCTATCACCATTTTTGGCCAATCTATACATGAGCTTTTTCGAAACACATATTACTAAAGCCTTCCCTCATATGTTTAAAACATGGTACAGATACGTAGATGACATCTTTGCAATAGTGCCCTACAAACTAATAGATGATGCTTTGAAACTACTCAACCTGCAAGAACCCAGCATACAATTCACAGTAGAAACTGAAGAGGACTGTACTCTACCTTTTTTAGACCTTAAAATCAAAAAAAGCTATGAAAAACTAGAATTTGGCATTCATAGAAAAGCAACACACACAGATAATTACATCAAAGCAAATAGTTTCAACCCAATTCCACACAAACATGCAACCATCAACAGTCTCACACACAGATTAGTAAATCTACCTCTCAGCCAGCAAGAATATCAAAACGAATACCATCAAATCTTAAAAACTGCAATTAAAAATGGATATGGAAAAAACCTTGTAGATAAAAAACTAAAATTATTCAAACTTCAAAAGAGATTAAAACAGATCACAGCTCTCACACCAATAAAACAAGAAATTAGATTTGCTAAATTTACTTACCACCCCTGGGCCACAAAAAAGTTCCAAAAAATATTCAGGAAATACAATATAACATTGGCACCAAAAAACAATTACAACATTAAAAACCTACTTCACAGTAATAATACTGATAAGATAAAACCAGAGGAAAAGTCAGGCATTTACAAGATTAAGTGTAAAGACTGTGAAAAAATTTACATAGGGAGGACAAAAAGAAACATAGGCACTAGAAAGAAAGAACACTTCAGGCACTTAAGATACAAAAATATTGATAAGTCTGCAATAGCAGCTCATTTCTGGTCTGAAAATCATGAAATTGAAGATAGCACAGAATTACTAAAATACGTACAAAAACATAGTGAACTCGTCATATGGGAGAGGATATACATAGAAAAACATAAAAACTAACTAATGAACTTTGAAATCCCGCTAGAAGAGAATCCCACATTTCAGTTCATCACTAAATCAACAGATGGCAGCAACAACCCCAGAATTACCCACACCGCTGGATCTAGCTTCAGTCGCACAAGAGCCGTAGATGCAAACGAAGATTTGCGAAACATGTCCTCAAAATAGGTACAAAAGTGAAGCAGATGTGTAAAAAATATGACTCATCTAAAATTTAATAACCATAATTTTAGTTTCAGCCCACTGTGTTGAAGATATTGTGAGACTTTGCATTTGTCATTTTTTGTTTTAGAGTATTTTTGGAATCACTTCAATATATTAACCGCTTCGCCGATGACCATTTAAACCCTTCAAGGGCTGGAAACTGATACCCAATAAACAAAACAAGACATTTAAATTGTTAAATGCTGTAAAAATGCATCATAAATACAACTCCGTATCTTCCGTATTTTTTAAGTTATTTAAACGAAACAAAAACTGGTTTAAAATCCATTAAAGGCAGTATACATCTACAGTAACAATAAAGTAGAGACTACATTAATAAATCGTTGAAATTTCACTACTTTGCTTCACTGTAGCAAAAGCCATTCTTTGCACTGAGCGCACCTAATATTTGAATCAATTTGTTTTGTATGTATACGAACAAATGTATGTATATATAGCTATGCAAGGTTTTAGCTTTTAGTTTATGTTAGACCAAGCGATAATCATACGAGTGTATGTTGCATTACACACACACTGGAAAGAAAACTCTGTCAGCATCTGTTATTACAGATCTGTTATTACAAAGTTTCTAGTAGCCTTATGCAGCTGTTTTCGCTCATTATTTTAGTTATTTATACTCTATCTATATTCAGAGTGATTTCTTATAGCTATCAAGAGTTAAATGAATGGCACATTTGAAATTGTTAAATTTCAATGTTAACCATGGCTTATTCCCGTAATGTAGCAAATAAATTAGCTTGCATATGATGTATACAGGCTTCTAATATTACTGTAGAAAATCTGGAAGATTTGTTGTGCGATTATGAAGTAGATGTTTAGGATATAGGTAACAGTGACATGTACTGGTCTACAGATGGCATGTTAGCTACTACATTGTTTGGGGGAAATGGTGGGTCAAATATGGGTGATGTGGATCAGCTATTACTAGCTATCCCTCTTCACGAAAAACAGTTAAATGGTAAAAAAAAAAAAAAAATATTTTTATAGCACTGTATGTAACCATGCACAATTGTTAGTAATTTTCAGAGCTGTAAATTCAAGCAAGACATTCATCTACCTGTACTTGCGCGTATAAATAGCTCGTAACCTAATTGAGTACTATAATCCTAAGGGCCTCTTTATACTGGGGATAAGAAATTCACCACGACATCACCCCTCATACTTGAGAGAAAACACTTTCCTAAAAGGATACCATCCACAACCAAAAGAGTCATAACCATTTCGAAAATATGTAGTGTGTTGCGAAAAAGAAGTTTGCTAGGAAACCAATATTATTTGGTGTGAATCTGCAGATGTGCCCTTGGGTGTTTATCCAAGTTTGGAGGTGTACAATTCAAAAAGAAACCTTTAAGGGTACATTTACATCCCTTATAGAACTAATTTAAATTTATTGTAAAATAGGAAGATTAAAATGATTGGCATTAAATGAGCATTAAATAAATGTATGCGCAAGATGTCTATACACGTTCATATCGGTTTGGGGCATTTTAACTTGCACGTCATATGACATCCATATCGGTGAAAGGGTTAAAGATGGGTCATCAGCGTAGGAGATTACTTTACTGCTGTTTGGTGTAGGCAAATTGTTTACATAAATAAAAAAAAAGTATAGGTCCAAGCACTAATCCTTGACGTACCCCTAAGTTTCCTATATTATATTCAGATTTTACAGTATCTATAACATTCCCTTTCTACTAACTTAATTCAGTACACTGCATACAATTTGTTTATATGTCCTCTGAAACCATAATTTTCTAATTTTGTAAGTAGGTAATCATGTGAAACAGTGTCGAAAGCTTTTGAGAGGTCTAAATAGATTCCTGCAGCCTTTTTATTGCTATCTTTCAATTTCAGAAGTTTATGCATGTATTCTGCTGTAGGTGTTATAGTTGACAGTATTTCTAAAACCACGTTGAAAACTATTAAGAATGTTATTTTCCTTTAGAAAACAGTTTATTCTAATCATAAGGACCTTCTCAAATACTTTACTGAAAATAAAGGTTAACATAATTGGCCAAAAATTACCAACAAGCATGCAAATAATATGAAGGTACTTACCAGAATTTTGCACAGTATTTCTAAAGCTAGCTCTGCTCCTGACCATTCTGGTTTGTTAAATACAAGTAACAGATCATCTACAAAAGTTCTAAACATAGTTTTATGACCTGCTTTAGCACTGTTAGTACAGCATTTTTTCACAAGGTCCGTAAGAAAATCAGATGCCATTTGGTTGACAGTTGTATATGCTTCCAGTATATTATCAAACATCTGTAAAAGCCAGTAAGTTAAATAAATTTTCCTACAATCCAATATTCATTTAATAATTAAAATTATACAATGAGTTGCCTTAGACAGTATGCACTTAACATATCAATTTTCTTTCAACCTGTTTTGCCTCTACTTGAAGGCATTATCAAGAACTTGTCAATTGGCTAGAACATTGGTGTTCCAGCTCATCATGGTTCTTCAGAGATGAGACATCTGGTGACAATCCAATGAGGTTAAGTAAAATATTTTCTTCTGATGGAATGTCAAAATTCTTTAAGTGTTTTGAATTTCTTAATATAAATGTTTTCCCAGATGTTTAATTCTTGATTCAAATGAACTGATTTTAGTATTTGGGTTTTATGTTCTATTACACAAATATAACAATTTGTAACAAAAACTTCACTTAAGAAAATGATGTTAATTCTTCTTTCTAATTGAAATCGATTTCACAAACTCTTGTCCGCATCTTCAGTCAAAGAAATCCACACGAGAAAACAAATTCGTCATTAAGGAAGTTACTACGTTATGTTTTTTCAGTATTACCAAAATCTGAAAACGAAACAAACTTAAGAACAGAATAAATAAATAAAAATAAAATAAATAAATAAAATACAAAAATTTTCAGATTTTGGTAATACTGAAAAAACATAACGTAGTAACTTCCTTAACTATGAATGTTTTCTCCTGTGGTTTTCTTTAACTGAAAATGCGGACAAGAGTTCGCGAAATCGATTTCAATTACAAAGAAGAATTAACATCATTTTCTTAAGTTGAGTAAAGTTTGTGTTACAAATTGTTATATTTGTATCATATTCATTGCTTCACTGTAGCTATCTTCATTTTCTGCTCAATAATTTATGTTCTATGTTGTGGTTATGATCCCAAAAATGTGCTGCTACTGCAGATTTATCTTTTTTCTTCTTTGCTTAATGTTTCTAAAGTGTTCTTTTAATTTGGTATGTGAAGTACAGAATGTCTCAGTCAATTCATTGTATAATTTTAATTATTACATTACTTCACAGTGTTAATTCCAATTTAAGGTGTTCAAAATTCATTTAATAGTTTAAATAACGATAATACTAATTTTACTGATACAAAACTCTGTTTTCAGAAACCTGTTTGTGATGAAATTAAGAGTTTATTTTGTTTCTCACTACGTCAACATTTGTTTCCAAAATAAAACAGCACAGAAAACAAAATTTACTCTTCAGTAACTACGAGGGCTGTTCAATAAAGAATGATCATAATTTTTTTACGGTCATAATTTTGTTTACTAAAATTCAATCTTCTTATATTCTGTTAGCTTAATGTGAAACAAACACACCATAGTAGTTTCATTGTTGGTACTCCTGGTTCCCACCTGTAAGAACCAGGCAAATTCAGCCATTTTTGAGTTTGATTTATGAGCCACTATGTTTACACTCAAACTTCACTTACTTGTTGTTGTATAATTGAAACGTTTCAATTATACAACAAGTAAGTGAAGTTTGAGTGTAAACATAGTGACTCATAAATCAAACACAAAAATGAAGATTACTTCACTGTTAATAATGCTTCTGCTTTTAATATTTATAAATTCAGACATGTTCAGTATCGCCTACCGCTGCAATGGAGGTAGCATGTGAGGATCAATATGCGGCTTTGAAATTCTGCTTTCGCCTCAAAAATCTTCAGTCTAGGCCTATACAATGTTACAGGAGGCCTATGGAGAGTCTTGTTCTTCCCTACAGCACAGCTCAAAGGTAGTTTAAAGTATTTAAAGAGGGGAGACAATCAATTTCAAAGGAAGGTGTACCCGGTGCTCCAGTTACTGCTCTTACACAAAGAAAACATCAACAGTGCTGCTGTCATTGTGAGAGAGGATCCACGAGTTACCTTAAGATCACTTTCTGGAATACTGAACACTTCATTAGGTGCCACCCACACGTTGGTGACAGAAACATTACACATGAGACGTGTTTGTGCGTGATGGGTTCCAAGACTGTTGAATCCTGAACAAAAGGATGTTCGCATGCAGGTCTGCATGCAGTTAAAGTTGATGTTAGAGTAAGATCCGGAGTTTCTTTCAAATGTAATCACTGCTGTTAAAACTTCGCTACATCATTTTGATCCTGAGAGCAAACAGCAAAGCTTAGTGTGGAAATCTCCTTCATCACCAAACCCCCAAAGAGCAAAAGTGGTTGCTTTTGCTGGGAAAGTTATGGTCATCTCATTCTTTGATATTCATGGAATGGTTTATCAGCATGTTGTACCTGCACACACATCGGTAACTGGACAATACTACAGGGATCTCCTGAAAACATTGCAAGTCCATATCAGGTGCAAAACACCACATTTCATAAAGCAGGCTGGATGCTGCTCCACAATAATGCGCGACTGCATATTGCCAATGTTGTTGCTGAATATCTTGCAAAAATGAAGGTGACGTGCATCCCTCACCCTCCCTATAGTCCAGATTTAGCCCCATGTGACTCTTTTCTATTCCCTAACTTAAAGAAACGCCTTCGTGGGAGGCATTATCCATCATCAGAAGCAGTAATGAAGGCTGCAGAGGCGATGTTGAAGGATCTCTCAAAAAAATGGTTTCCAGCATGTTTTTGAAGACTGGCAGAAATGCTGGGGCAAGTGCATCTCATTCAGGGGAGACTATTTTGAGAAGGACTATCAAAATTATGAGGATGAGTAAAGGTACGTTGTCAAAAAAAAAAAAAAATTGTGATAATTCTTTATTGAACAGCCCTCATACTTTAACACTAGTTTACTGATATATACAAAAAATTTAACACTGTAATATTTAGATAGACCTATTAAACACACTGCATACATTAACTTTAAAGAGAGTCGATTAAAGACACTAAACAACACTTACTTTAAAAAGTAAGTGTTGTTTAGTGTCTTTAATCGACTCTCTTTAAAGTTAATTTATCATAACAACACTGTTTTCAACACTTCCAAGAAAGGACACTGCATACATACTAAAATTTGAGTTTTAGATTTAGCTTTTACCAGTATTTTGTTAATTAATATGTTGAGTGGCTGAGTTCTGCTTCTGTAAAAGTACCACCAGTACTTGGGTGTAGGTGGTACTTGAAGCATGGCTCGTCACATGTAATATTTGACAATAGAATAAAACTACAAAACAGTATATAATTATGAGCTAAGGTTTTTTTTTTTTTATCACTGTCTAAAAAGGAAATTTAGGATATAAATTTCTGCATATTTTTAAAGCAATTAATGGGACTTCAATTTCCAAGCCCTAAACATAAATTATAGTTCTACACGTTGGAAAAGAACCTGCGAGGAAAGATGTTTTGGTTTGCTGCGCATGGCGCTGGTGATGGGGGTCAGTAGTGCTTGAGAGCTTCACGATGTGGTTCGGTGCCCTACAAGTATATGTTACACTTGCTAATTTTTATTGCAATCCGTGGGTGAGTCATTTATATATTTTTCTTTTTATATTGAAAACATAATTTTAAATGGCTAGTAAAGCAGGCATTTCTGGTCGGTCGTGGAGAAGTGATGCTCATAATATCATATAAAATGTAGTTTCGGACTTGGATTCGGTGTCAGAAATGGAAGATGTTTAGTGTAACCCGGCCTAGTAGACCACCTGTCTGGTAGTGCCTACCCCTCCCACCAGTGTTACATGAGTACCCAAAACTACTAAGGTTCTTTTCTAACCTGTAGACCTATATTATGCCTACACTTTTCTGCATGTTCATGTTACACTTCTTTATTTACTTAAAGTATTAATTCCAAATATAACAAAATTCAATCACGAACACATAAAACAAAGCATCTAAACTAGTAAAAATTATATTTCCACCTGATTTTGTGCTAGTTCCTCTTTGCGACAAGATATTCTCTTTGCAGGAAAGTCTAATGCAGTATGCATTAATTGCACAAAGAGGGCTGTAAACATCACAATATTTTCCCCATTATTCAGCCTATAAAGTTTCATTTTGAACCTCTCATCTGAAACTTTTATCAGCGACGACAGAGAATCATTTAAAATTTCACATCTATGCTGTTTATATTTGATGAATATCTGCAACATACAATTTAAAACTGGTTGACACACACACGCACACATATATATATATATATATATATATATATATATATATATATATATAGGAATTCATTAGTTATCAACCTTGAATATAAAAATAGCATTTCATTTAACTTTGTGTAAATGACCTCTTCAATAAAAACCTTGTCACAAAGACTTAGAAGAATGTTCCAATTTTAAGAATTCAGCTAATTAACTTACATCAACAAAAAATATCTTATCATTTCTCTCACTCAATATTGCTGATAATAATGTTAATTATTTTGCTACACGAAAGTCTACATTTCCAACCATCAAAACAATCCTGCTAACCCTTTAATGCATCAATTGTTTAGCTACCTATGCCACTCCTGCTGTGATTCATAAATGGCTTTCAGATCGCTTTCTGCAGGGTCTCAACGCAATCAATACAAATAGATATGGTCGTTAAAGAGATAAGTAATGGACTGGCCATCCATTCAAAGCCAAACATTGTGAGTTCAAATCTTGGAAAATGCAGTCAAATGTACACTAAATGTGCACAAAAACACTACATGTAATTGTAAAAATAATACGAGGGCCGTTCAGAAAGTAACCTCCGATCGGTCACAGTGCGGGTAGTGGGGGAGTAGCGATGCCATCTGTGCATTCACGCACTCAGCAGGTCACTCGGCATCAAGCCGTGGTCGAGTGAAAGTCGTATCTGCGCTAGTTTAGTGTTTCAGATTCAGATTCAGATTTTATTCTGCCATTTGCAACATGTTTTACAAAGCATCGTCAAAAGTAACATTACAATTACATTTTTACAGTTCAATAATAAAACAAATAAATCTATTTACAGATTATTAGCAATTCTAGATATACACAATAGATTGATATCAAAATTTAATAAACTAAGTCTAAGTCTCTCTTCCCTTTTTGTATTCCTCAATTGAGTAGAAAGCATTTTTCACTAGGTAAGTCTTTATTGCATAAATTTTCTTCACTTCTTCATTTATTGCCTTGATAGAGTGAGGTAGATGATTATATAAATTTTTTGCAGTACTTTCAATACATTTGGCAGCTAATGTTCCCCTGAACCTATTTCTAAAGTAGTTCTGTTTTGTTCTTGTATTATATTCATGAATGTTTCTATTTTTTCCTTCTATGTGGTTTCTTATTACATGTTTGAGGCATTCAAATATGTATAAAGAGGGTAATGTGAGTATTTTAAGTTTTTTAAAGCTACTTTTACATGATTGTCTCCTAGGGATTTTTTCCATTATTCTTATTGCTTTCTTTTGTTGCCTAAATGTTTTTAACATATTTTTCTTACCTGCTGCCCCCCATAAAATAACCCCATAACTTAGGTGTGCATGTATAAATGCATAATAAACCTTCAGTGCACTGACTTCATCCATAATTTGTGTTGTCTGTTTTAATACATATATGCCCTTGTTTATTTTCTTGTTGATCTTTTCTATATGTTTTTGCCATTTTAAACTACTGTCTATAACTAATCCTAAAAAGTTTGTCTGTGCTACTTGGCTAATTTGCTTATTTTGTACTGTTAATGTGATGTCAGATTTTTTTCTATTACTGAGCTGAATTTGCATCCATTCGGTTTTGTTTGTGTTTAGTACAATTCCCAGTGCTTCTAAATAAGTGCTAATTGATTCTAATAAGGAGTTTGCTTTTCCCTGAACTTCTGCCTCTGTCTTACCTGTTACCACTACAGTTGTATCATCTGCATATCCAATTGCTAATCCTCCAGCATCCTGTATTATTTTAAATAGAAAATTTATATATAGGATAAACAGATATGGACCTAATTTTGACCCCTGAGGCCGTTTGAAATGTGTGCTGCAATAGAAAACCCAGCCAAATGTGAAGTGCGTGCTGTTATAAGGTGTTTTACAGCCAAAGGATATTCTGCAGCAGCTATTCATCGTGAGCTTCCGGTATCGTTTTTTTGCACGATAATGCCCGTCCTCACTCTGCTCGCAGAACAACAGCCCTTCTTGAGTCCTTCAAGTGGGACGTTGTCAACCATCCACCTTACAGCCCAGATCTGGCGCCAAGCGATTATCACCTCTTCATGCATATGAAGACATGGCTCAGGTCCCAGCGGTTTGATGACGACGAAGAGCTCAAAGATGCGGTCACAGGCTGGCTCCAGGCACAAGTGGGTGATTTTTATGCAGAAGGAATTTTAAAGCTTGTGAACAGATACGGTAAGTGCCTCAATCGTTATGGAGACTATGTAGAAAAATAGTGCAAAGATGTAGTTGTAAGATGTATATATTAAAATATTTTTATTTAACTTGGTGAATTTTTTGCAATCAACCGGAGGTTACTTTCTGAACGGCCCTCGTATAATGTTTACAATTCAAAAGGTTCAACATTTTGTGTGCAACTAATAAAGGTCAGCAAATTGCTGTAACAAAATAACTGCACTAAAACTTTTTTCAAACTGAATACAGCCTAATGTTGTCATATGGCTATATCATGCATTAAAGGGCTAAAGAAAGGCAAAAGTAAAGTCTGCTCTATGTTCTGTCATCATTTTTGGGATCATTTTATTTTAGTTCTTATTTGTTTATTTTGCTCATCTTATATGTCACCTTCAGCAACTAAGGCTGCTCAATCTGGGAAGACTGCTTATCAATCATATAAACTTATTTTAAATTTTGGTTCTTATTAATAGATTTTTTTTCTTTCTTTATAACTAGGGCCCAGAAGATGAGTCAAAAATACGTGTCATCATATCATATACTTAACATATTTTTATGAAAAATTAAATGTATATCTTGAAATTTCTGAGTATGTCCACAGAAGTCCCCTTTATTCTAGATGACTTGCATAACTGTTAAGAGACAGACAAAATGTTAGTGCACAAAAGCAAGTTCACTGGTAGCCACAAACGCCTGTGAGCCAAGTAACATTCCTATACATTAACAGTTTTTTCTCTAGGTGGAGGACATGAGGTTGCAGGAATACCAAGAAAATTTTATTTTCCACCTTTAAAAGTTAGACTTGAAATATCAAATGTGCTATTTATCTGATTATTATTGTGTTATGAATTTTTTTTCTATTCCTTTAACTACAATGCTCACATTGGCGGCCGTTCTCCTTTGGAAAATATCGAAGGTGTTAACTTGTATTTGTTGGGTTTTAACCATTAGATCATGCACACATTTGCACTCTCATTCATACTTCCAGACTCTGGGGAAGATGAGGAACTATCTTGGTCGGAGAAAACTCCCCACCTCCACCGCCAGAAATCGAACCCAAGACCCCTAGCACGGTAGGCAGGTGCTCTACCGACTGAGCTACAGGGCCAGCCTGTGTTACGTTGTTAGCATACAAACACAAGGAACTTTACTCTGACTCAGTAGAGTTAAAAGGCTGTATTTCCAAAGAAATTATCCAGCTTTTAGGAAAAATGCAATAATTTCAGGTAGAAAATTTTACAAAAGAGAATGCAAAAGCTTGACCTTAGCAAATACATAAGAAATTAAATAGAATACCTGCAAAAACTTACCTGAATTACTAGTTTCATAGCAATAAAATTAATATCTTTCACTGTCTCTACAAAAAATGCATTTAATCCAAGAGATATAGTGTGAAGAATTACTGTATCTGTCAACTCCTTAGCACAGACCAACTCTGACAGCAAGTCAATGCAGTCATGCATTTTGTTCCAAATTACTGACATATTTCTCTCTGTCCCACTATCTTCACTTTCGGAAACAGAATTATTACTCCTGTCTAGAACCAAAAACAGAGTAAAGCTTATAGTTATCTCTTTAGATATGGAGTTTAAGTTCCTGATACAGTTATAACTATTATTATTACAATAAAATCTTGTTAATCTAGACTCTTTAACTCAGACAAAAGCTGATAATCCTGATCAGCTTTCGAAAAAAAAAAAAAAAAAAAAAAAATCTGTTTAGCATAGTAAATAATGTTTTACAGACGCTAAATTGCTATTCTCAGCAGGTACATTACTAAAATTTTTTGCCAGTGGGTGAATTCCTTGCACTCACTCTACCTGTTTGCGACCAGATTGACAGAAACTTTGATAAAGTCACAGAAAAAGTTGTGGCCTGGTGTCTGTTATTTATCAGAAAACAATATTGAAGAAGGAAAACTAAGTGTGGAAGATGATTTTATAGACATATTTAAAAATATCAATGGCTTTTCTGATTTTTTTTTTTTAGTTTGATTTATGAGGCACTATGTTTACACTCAAACTTCACTTACTTGTATAATTGAAACGTTTTCAAGATCATTCGATCTCATCCTCAGCTGTTTGGTGACTAAATGAACATTCCTCTTCTTCCACTACTACAGAGCTCCGATCACTCTGCCATCTGGTGTTAGGAGCACTAAGTTGTAATACTTCATTTAATGCCGGAATTTCAAAATTTATAACTTTATCACGGTTATTGGTTATGAATATTTTTTCCCAAATATCCAATTCTATGGGTGTACTTAAAGATTTTAACAGGTTAATGTTGTGCCCAATGTTGTGGTTTTCTGTCCAAAAATGGTGTGAAACTGCAGATTTTTCTGTTGAAGTTGAAACAAACAGAAAAATCTGCAGTTTCACACCATTTTTGGACAGAAAACCACAACATTGGCCACAACATTAAAAATATTCATAAATATTCATAACCAAAAACCGTGATAAAGTTGTAAATTTTGAAATCCCGGCATTAAATGAAGTATTGCAACTTAGTGCCCCTAACACCAGATGGCAGAGTGATCGGAGCTCCGTAGTAGTGGAAGAAAAGGAATGTTCATTTAGTCACCAAACAGCTGAGGATGAGATCGAATGATCTTGAAAACTTTTCAATTATACAACAAGTAAGTGAAGTTTGAGTGTAAACATAGTGACTCATAAATCAAACTCAAAAATGAAGAATACTTCACTGTTAATAATGCTTCTGCTTTTAATATTTATGGCTTTTCTGATGTTGATCCTGCAGTGAAGCACAGTGGGCTAAGACGTCAATCTTTGGTTTCCTGCCATGGAATGCACCGAGGATTGATCCCACCCCTGGGGGTGTGGATTTTAAGTCCCAGATATAGGACCGGTGTCCACTCAACATCATGAGGAAATTGAGGAGCTTAGGATAAGTAAGTGGCCTTGGTCAAGAAAGCCAACTTTCTGGCTGGGGTTGCCGAGATGCTGACCACATCTCCTCCCTGTATCGGTTGGATGATCACCCACCTCTATCTTGCGTTTGTGGCATGAGGCCAGCAGTCAGGTTGGAAGGCCTTAGTCCTATATAGGCTGTTGCACTATGGATTATTATTTTCCGATGTTGATGAAGACTTTTTTTTTTTTTTTTGTAATTTACGTCCTCCAACGTGTAGTCATATCGGACAGTGAATGAATAGGGTGAAATGATACTCAAATGACTCCAGGGTCTATGGAGCTTACAGTTACCCGACATTTGTCTTGAAGGATAAGAGAAAACCCCAGTAGAAACCTTATCCAGGTAACTCACACTGATCGAGATTCGAACTCAAGACCTCTTGAATGTGAGGCAGACATGCTACCATCTACGCTACTGAGGCGGGTGTTGATGAAGACATTAACAATCAGTTGCAAATCGACAATGACAGAGTTTATAAACCAATTACAGAGGAAGGCATTTTTGCATCCTGCAGATCACTCAAAATAAAAATGAAGAGTACTGTGATTCAGACCCTGCTGTTCACTGTTCATAACCAACTGGTCATGACCCACACATAAGCAACAGCAACCATAAAGAAATGTATGCTTTATTTCGAGAGTCAAGCCAAAACACTGCCAAATGAACTTCTAATATTAAAGTGCATGCGAGATGGCTCTACTTGTCGTGACTGGTGGCGATGAACACAAACAGATAGTGCAGGACGGAGATAAAGAGCCTGCCAAAACAGATAAAGATAGCGCGGAGATAAAAGGCTTGCAGACACTGATAAAGTTAGATGTCTGGAACGTTTGTGTTTCGTCTGGTGCTGTCTTACAGAACATTTGATTATCTTCTGGAACCATGAAGAGGTATTTAAGGAAGCCGCAACTCGCCAAGAGTAAGTCGTAAACAGAGTCGAAGAAGAGAGTTGTAATTGGAACTGGTGTGTGTTTTGAAAGTGAACGCTTTGTTGTGGTCAACGACTTTAGAAGATTGTGATTGTGTATGTGACGTTCTGCTACTGTAAGAGTTGACCAAAGTGTATTTCTACGGAAATAAAGAACTTTTTGAGTTTCTGCAACTTTGACTTTTAATTCTACAAACCCACAAAGTCACAATACACTTAACTGAGACAGCAGAACCTCACTGCCTCTTTTACTACCAACTAGTTTGTAGATATATTGTGTACAGTGCAAATACATAGGCTATTACAGTACACACAGTGTATGTGCTTTTAGGTGAAAGTGTGCCGATAGTAATTCCTAAACTTCATTAAAAATATTTAGGTGATGTACATGGCTTTTTTTTTTTATTGTTTTTCCATCATATTCTCAATAACACAGATTTTCATTAATTCGGATCAGCCCTGGTCCCAGTTTATCCGGGTAAACAAGGTTCTATTGCATCATCATCATCATCATCATCATCATCATCAGCAGCAGCAGCAGCAATACACTTTGAAATCTTGAGTTATGCTTTACTGCTTTATACTATTTGCAGATGATACATACAAAAGCTAAAAATAACACAGTACTTCCGGAAAAAAATAGTATCATGGTTTAGGTTCAGCAGACTTTTAATAAACATAGATGAAACAACTTTGTTGACTGACAATGAGAGCAAATGTTTGTGAAATCGATCTCAACTAATAAGAAAAACTGACATCACTTTCTTAAGAAAGTTTTTCTTACAAATAGTTATATTTATGTAATGCAATTCACATGTTAAAACTCTACATGACGTACGTATACTCCTCTTCTGTATTTTTCCAGATGAATATATTCCCCATATGGTCAATTCTTGTTTCCCACCCGCCTTTTTTTTAATTTACATCCTCCCAATGTTAAGTCATACTGGTTGATGAATGAAATGGGTCCAGGGTCCATAGAGTTTAGAGTTACCCAAAATTGGTCTTTCAGGATAAGGGAAAACCCCGAAAAAACCTTATCCAGATAACTCACCCTAATCGACATTCAAACTTGGAACCTCTTGAGCATGAGGCAGCCATTCTACCATCTACACTACTACGGCGGGCATTTTTGTTTTCCTGTTGTCTTTTAATAATTAAGTATTCAAATTTATGTTATAATTTTTTGTTCAAAAATGGGTAGCAGCTACAAGATCTTTTGCCAATGTTTGTTTTATAGTTCTAAAATCTTTCTTGGCCCTTGTTTCCGAGTTCCTCTTTGTTTTTCCTACATAAGTCTGATTTCAGGTATAGCATTCTATTTGGTAAAGGTCAGATTTTTAATATGGAGAAAAAGAAAAAACAAGTTTTCTTGTTAATGCCACTGTCAATTCCACCAATAAATCAGCACCACTGGTATGCTAGAATTTCATCTCGCAGAATTTTTTCAGATGTCAGTAAATCCACTGATGAGACTGCCACTCTTAAGCACACTTAAAAAGCATTTATCTGAGCTGGGTTAGAATTGTGACATTGGGATCAGTAAGCCACCACCTAACCAAATATTTAATTATGTTAATTTATTTTCCAATGTGTAAGGACAATGATACAATGAAGGACAAAATTAATATAATTTTGAGTTGTAGTATGCTCCACTTATTGCTAGTATTTACCTAGAATGCGTGTCGTTAGGATCTTCCTAACATCATAAGCTGTTGTCGAAACATGCGTGTCGACATCCGTCGACAACAGCTGATGATGTTAGGAAGATTCTTAACGAAATGCGTTCTAGGTAAATACCAGTAATAAGTGGAGTATTGAGTATTAGTTTGACTCAAAATTATATTAACGTTAATTTATGCTTATTACTCGACAGAGCATTGAGGTGTATTAACCTTCAAGTGACCGTGCTGTGATCATCTCTTATCAGATCTTATCTGGTCAATTAGAGGAGTAAAATATTAGTAAGTTAATGTACAGTAAGTTACGAAACACAAATGGAGCGATTGGAAGCTGTGTGTGTCTATATGATTTGTTTTCTCGTGCCTGCCAATGTATGACACATTGGCTGTTCAAAAGACACGATTACATCTGAACTTACTATACATACACTGGACTCACTGTGTATGTGCGATAAGCTGAGGTAAAACATCTCTGTGTTGTGAATTTTTCCTGATACGCTTTCTCGCTTTGCCATATAGTATGTTACAATATTTATTTATATTATATATTTGTTTATGTTATATATTTGT
The DNA here is from genome assembly GCA_030765055.1 of Mantis religiosa. Taxonomy (NCBI): domain Eukaryota; kingdom Metazoa; phylum Arthropoda; class Insecta; order Mantodea; family Mantidae; genus Mantis; species Mantis religiosa. Next base: position 37,051,326 of record CM060960.1, read on the forward strand.
CTATATTATATGATAATTTTTGTTCTATTATTATAAGCTTAACTGTTTTCATTAACATTTTTCCCCTTTGTTGCTATATTAGTCTCTCAATAACAGTAAACACACTTATAAACAAGGTTTGGCTTGAGTGGAATAAATTTTATACATCTCATTTGACAATCTTGCACGATGGGCACTATATGTATCTAATGTTAAACTCTCCCAAGAAAAACGGAAGCTGCAAGTTATTTTCTAAAATGTGATTATGAAAAACTGCTTACCTTTCTTACTTTTAATGCTGCCAGCTGAATCACATGAAGTCTGAATAAGATATTCAAAGTAGTATCTAATGAATGCTGCCATAACTTCCATTGTTTCGTCTATATAACATGGTTGTGCAATTTGTGAATTCATAACATGAAGTGCTGCTAAGGAAGCATTAAGTGCAAGTTTTATTGCTGCATCTGCTTCATTTGTTTTATCCTGTAAGATATAAAAATTAATGTTGATCAACTAGTTCCTCTGTTGTTTTGCAAAGTAGCTTTTTTTTTTTTTTGAAAACCAAAGCATCACTGAAATTTGATTTTGCTAATATAATACAAGGGGTGTCCAGAAAGTAAGTTCTGTTTCAATTTATCGCCGCTGCAGCGCTGCGATCGCAGTTCCGCACATGCGCGGTAGACGCTCTGTATCAAGGAGAAGAAACGTGCGCCATTGTGAGATCGCTGTCAGTCACGTACGCTTTGTTGTGCTTGTTTACAATGTTGGTGTTGATTGAAAATCCCGCCGCTTGTGAAATCAGATCTGTGATTCGTTTTCTGAATGTTAGGAAAGTGAAACCAATTGAAATTTATCGGCCGTCAAAAGGTGTTGTGTTTCTTCACGACAATACACGACCACACACTGCAAATGCGACGAAAAACATCCTACAGGGATGCGGCTGGGGCGTGTTTGACCACCCCTGTACAGCCCTGACCTTGCTCCTAGCGACTTTCATCTGTTTTTGCATTTCAAATCTTTCCTTGGCAGTCAACACTTCAACAATGATGAAGTGCTGAAAGAAAATGTTTCCAACTGGTTGAAGAACCAAGCGGCAAACTTCTAAGAAGAAGATATACAAAAACTTGTGCCTTGCTATGACAAATGCCTGCAAAATTTCGGCAGTTATGTGGAAAAGTAGTTTAAGAGTTGTAGAATTTTGTGCAATAAATAATTTTTCTGTATCTGTACGCAATTTGATTTTATTACCAAGCAGAACTTACTTTCTGGACGTACCTCATATTAGTCATGTGTAAAGACAGAGGTTGAAAAGTAGGTCATATATTTACAAATCTGAAATGTTACATTTGCATTACTTTTTCTACACATTCTTCAATAACTTTTTTTTAAGCTTTAATGTCCTTTAGCCTTTCCTTTGAATTTCTGTCTCTCTTCTGTATTTAGGTTTCTTGTGTCTTGGTTCTTGTTTAAAACTTTCCGGTGTGCATGGTAAATGTTGTTGCTTTTGCATCCGTTCTTATCACTTCCTGAAGAAGGTTATAGAGTAAACATGGCCGAAAGCTTGAGTAATTTTATAAATATCACATAGCTGGTAACCCGAGAAGCTCTACTGAATAATCATCGCCATGAAAGCTTTAAATCTTACAACAATTATGCCTCTTGTTGATCATCAAAAGATTCTATTTCCTTCTTACACATAAATCTTGTGCATGATGAAACAATCTGTGAAAGCACTTGACAACATTCTTCCATGCTTTCAGTATTTAAACACATTTTCATGATTATTACAGGCTAAAATCAGAGTGGAAGTATTTGATGGACCACAGATAAGCAATTTGATGAATGATAATTCTATCACCTCTATGAATGAAATTGAAAAAAATGTGTGAAATGGATTCAGAAAGATTGTTAAGAAATTTGTAGACAGTGTGAAAGACCCTCAATACAAAGAAATTATGAGAAATACGAGGGACAATCAAATATAAACAGGCCTTTCATTACAGAAAATTTATTCATGAAGAATAATTGAAATTAACATTTTTCTTACTTTTCTACATATTCACCCATCTTTTCTATACATTTGTTCCAATGAACAGGGAGTTTTTTAATGCCAGTTTCAAAGAAAGTACAAGGACGGGTGCGGAGCCAGTTGCGCACAGTCTTTCACCTCCTCATTGGTTGTGAAACGTTGTCCTCCAAGAGCTTCTTTGAGTGGACCAGCATGAAGAAGTCACATAGTGAGAGGTCTGGGCTGTAGGGTGGATGTGGAAGGGTAGTCCAGTGCATTTCGATCAATTTTTGCTGTGTTGCTGCTGCGGTGTGTGGTCTGGCATTATCCTGCAGAATCAACACATTTCTGGTCGGGCTACTGCGATGTTGTGACCGGAAAGCAACTTGAACTTGACTGAAACAGTCACAGTAATAGGCAGCATTAATGGTCCGTTGTCATCCTTGTTTTTCAAGGAAATCAATGAGGACACCTTTCGAGTCCCAGAACACTGTGGCCAAAACTTTCCCTGCTGACAGTTGTGACTTGGCTTTCAGCGGCAGTTGCTCTCCACGCCTCCTCCACTCCAAACTGGCCCTCTTTGATATGGGTGTGTCATGATGTACCCATGTCTCACCACAAGTGCTGATTCTGTCCAGAAAAGCATCACGTTCCTCTTCGTTGTGCGTGAGAAGCATGCGACACATTTGAACTTGCACTGCTTTCTATTCTGCAGTGAGATACCGCGGAACCCAAGCTGATACCTTTCTCAATTTCAGCTCACTTCAAATGATTGATTGGACACTCCCATAACTTATAAGAAGTTATCGACAAATCTCAAGCACTGTGATGTGGCGATACCATTCAATGATGTCTTGAACCGCTTAGATGTTTTCTGGATTGATGCTGGTGCATGGGCAGCGAGGGGGGCCAAGTTTTCAACACGTTCACGTCCTTCATTAAACTCATGGCACCAACGTTTAACTCTGGACCATGAAAGGGTTCTTTCCCCAAAATGTGGGAGTAACCGACAGCGAATTTCAGCTGCACAGACATTTTCATTGACAAGAAACTTGATTACTCGTTGCGCAACAGCTGGATGCACCTCTCTCTCAGACATCTCTGCAGTATTAATATTAAAAGCAGAAGCATTATTAACAGTGAAGTATTCTTCACTTTTGAGTTTGATTAATGAGTCACTGACTCATTAATCAAACTCAAAAATCTCTGCAGTGACTGAGGGACAGAGCCAGAGTGCCCAAGGCCACTATCCCCTTCCAGGGACCTCACTGCATGTGCTGTAAAAGCCTCGAACCTATATGGCACTCTATGTGTGCACAGTAAACAAAGGCCTGTTAATATTTGATTGCCCCTCGTATGCTGGAAAATTTCAAACTGCTCAGCTGTAATATAAGTCTGAAGGGTACAAAAGTGAATCGAGAAGATATTGACACATTGCTTCACTCACACTGTTTATTCACAGGACATGTTTCAAGAGCTCTTGCTCCTATCATCAGCTGATACTCGATTAGTGCAAATTGTAGTGGTTTCCTCTTTCAAGTGTACAACTTACACTAATCAAGTATCAGCTGATGATAGGAGCAAGAGCTCTTGAAACATGTCCTGTGAATAAACAGTGTGAATGAAGCAATGTGTCAATATCTTCTCAATTCACTTTTGTACTAATTTGTGCTTCACTGTCCCTACACTTCTTTCAAGTTTATACTTTGATGAGTCTGAAGCTTCAATAGTGACCACTTCATCTGGGAGAAAATATATATAGAAAAGCACAAAAATCAACTAATTAACTTCAAAACCCCACCAGAAGACAACCCCACATTTAAATTCATCACAAAATCAACAGATGGCAGCAGCAACTCTTGACTTCTTTTCTGCTGAATTAAGCAGCTGTCCCTCAAGAGTAAGTTGAAAGGTTTCACCAGAACTTGAAAGATGTTGAATGACTATCAGGAACATTGGAACGTATATATGAAGGCTGATTACTGCCGGTGTCTTGCGATGAAACTGCCAGAGAATACTTGAGAAAATCATGTACACTGAAATTCCATTGGAAAAGAAGAAGGGATACACAGGATAAGTAACTAACTACTCGTACATTCTCAATTTCAGGTATATTTCCTGTTATTATTTTCTTTAACAGTTACATATGACTTTGTAATAGTTTTGCAAATTTTATAATTATATTTTCATTGAACATTGTTACATTGCAAAAACAAGATTTTCTATGTATTTATGAATTCTGTGCACTGAAAGTAGTAAAATTCACTTATTAAATTATAGATGAGCCATATTTATGAAACATTAGCTTCACTTATGTACCTATATTGAGGACATGTTTTGCGAACTATCATTCACATTGTTGGCTCTAATGCGACTAAAGCTTGATCCAGTGGTGGGGGTAGTTCTGGAGTTGCTGCTGCCATCTGTTGATTTTGTGATGAATTTAACTGTGGGGTTGTCTTCTGGTGGGATTTCGAAGTTCATTAGTTGGTTTTTATGCTTTTCTATGTATATTTTCTCCCAGATGACGTGGTCACTATGTTTTTGTACGTATTTTAGTAATTTGGTGCTATCTTCAATTTTCAGATCAGAAATGAGCTGCTATTGTGGACTTATCAATATTTTTGTATCTTAGGTGCCTAAAATGTTATTTCTTCCTAATGCCTATGTTTCTTTTTGTCCTCCCTATGTAAATTTTTTCACAGTATTTACACTTCTTTCTTCTGGTTTTATCTTCCCAGTATTGTTACTGTTAAGTAGGTTTTTAATGTAATTGTTTTTGGTGCCAATGTTGTATTTCTTGAATATTTTTTGGCACTTTTCTGTGGCCCAGGGGTGGTAAGTAAATTTAGCAAATCTACTTTCTTGTTTCATTGGTGAAAGAGCTGTGACCTGTTTTAATCTTTTTTGAAGTTTGAATGATTTTATTTTTTTGTACACAAGGCTTTTTCCATATCCATTTTTAATTGGAGTTTTTAAGATTCGATGGTATTCTATTTTATATTCTTGCTGGTTGAGGGGTAGGTTAACTAATCTGTGTGTGAGACTGTTGATGGTGGCACGTTTGTGTGGTATTGGGTTGAAACTCTTGATAAACCTACTTAACAGTAATAATACTGATAAGATAAAATCAGAAGAAAAATCAGGCATTTACAAGATAAAGTGTAAAGACTGTGAAAATATTTACATAGGGAGGACAAAAAGAAACATAGGCACTACGAAGAAAGAACATTTTACGCATCTATTATGTGTTTCAAATGGGAAGGTGTTTGTCCTTGAGCGCTACTAGGTGAGCAACCAATTGGAGTCCTGCGGTGTTGTCGTATTGCATTCCCACTAAGTGGTGTGTGAGGAGCACCAACCTAATCAATCTGTATGAAATATTATTCACGCTAAGAGAAAATTCAGATTTTGCCAAAACTGATCCATGTGGAAGATACAGAGTAATGTATCTAACATAACCATGAAAACCCCATATTTTTAGCTCAAACAGTTTTTCTAATACAAATAAATAAACCATTATCACCTGTATTATAACAATAAATTGCGACGTAAGCACTGTATGAATATCATTATTGGTTGGCATGTATGCGTGTATGTATATTTGTAATTACTCAGAACTGAACGTAAATGTTTGACATGACGTGACAAAAGAATCACTTTGAATAAGCCAATTTGAGTGAGAGGAAACAAATTTCCTGCTGTCCTGGCAGAACATGTCTGTTCACATTATATCTTTGTTTATGAATGGTCCGTAATCTCTATTTACTCTAGAGAGTTCAAAGTGGTTGGTGTGTATGTATGTACATATACCTTTAATTACTCAGAACTGAAATTTAAACTACTGACATGACGTGATAAAAGAAGTACTGTGAATAAATAAGTCAAGGTGTTAAATTCGAGAAAGAGCAAACACTCCATTTCCTGTTAGCCTGTGGAATGCTGTATGCTTATGAATGAATGCTGGATAAGAAGTGTTTGTTTACTCTGAGGAGTTCAGATCAATATCATTCAGTTGTTCTTTACACAACAGTAGGATAAGAGTTTAATAGTGCAATGGCTTCTTGCAGTGAATTTAGTGGCGAGTCAAAAAGGCAGGTATTGCGAAGTCAGGTTCAAAATATTATTTTTAAGGTGTACACATTCTTCAAAAAATTTTCGGAAACAAAAACTAAAATGAGTTATTGCAAAGAGTACTTCCATTTAAAAACACGGAAAAAGTGTAGAGGCTGAATCTACTTCCAATTGAAATGGGACACATGGTAATATGCCTCCCACCTTACCACTGCCAATGTAATCCAATTGATTTGGTGTGGGCTCAAATAAAAAGGGGGGGTTCCAAACAGAAATAATACTTTTAAACTTACAGACGTTGAAAGACTTGTTCATGAAGAAATTGACAAGGTAACACAACAGGACTGGGAAAACTGAGTAAGGCATGCAGAAAACCTTCAAGATGATTTTAAGAAAGAAATAGCACGTAACCAGATTTTGGAACCTGTAATCATAAATTTGCAAGACTCAGACGATGAAGACAGTGACAATGACGATTTATCTCTTAACGGAAGTGCCATTGGCAGCGATATGGATGAGCCATTGGCAGTTCCATTGGATTACAAAAACAGGTAATTCATAAACTATAATTATAGTTATAGTATTTTAAAATATACATAATTTGTGAAAATGCTTTTTCCAATCTTGATTTTGGCAACTGCATCATTGTAAAAGTTTGTAAAATATAATTTTCTTACCCTTACGTCTGCGCCATGCAGACCTGCATGTTGTATGAGTGTGCGAGAGAGAGGGAAATATAAAAGGAGTGGGGTACCAAGCTGGCAACGCTGAGTGAAATATGGCATCTGATTAGCTGGACTCTAGAACTCTTCCCATTTGAAACACATAATAAGATACAAAAATATTGATAAGTCCGCAATCACAGCTCATTTCTGGTCTGAAAATCATGAAATTGAAGATAGCACCAAATTACTAAAATACGTACATTCGAAATCCCACCAGAAGACAAACCCACATTTAAATTCATCAGAAAATCAGATGGCAGCAGCAACTGCAGAACTACCCACACCACTGGATCAAACTTTAGTCACATTAGAGCCGATGATGCGAACAATAGTTCGTGAAACATGTCCTCAATATAGGTAAGTGAAGCTAATGTGTAATAAATACCACTCATCTATAATTTAATAATTGCTTCGCTTCACTGTGGTGTTCCAATACAGTTAAATTTCGAAAAATTCTCTTAGTTTTAAACATACGAAGAATTTTTGTTTTTCATTTGTAATCTAGCGTTACCGTCATATACTGTACAGGAAGTAAAATTTCCATTTAACTCACAATGAACTCTGACAGCTTCTTACCTCACATGGTGGCAATACTAAACTTGCTGCAGACTGAACTATGCTCTCCACAGTCTTTAGTAGTTCTTGTATTCTTTCAAGGGATAATGAATATGTAACTCCCAATGACCTGCACTTGGCTGCTGCATTATTTAAATTCACCAGTGCTCTATTCAATTGAGTTACATCCAAAAGTGCATCAGTATCAGAATCTGAAATAAAATAAATGCTTTGTATATTCTTGGGTAAAAGCACAGCAGTTTTTTTTTTTTTTTTTTTTTTTTTTTTGCAGAATATATGTTAATATGATATGCTTAGATGCTTTTATGAAATACTGTGGCATATGCTCCATGAATGCAATGCATACACTGTAGAATAATGAAGTCACTAACATTAAGCTAATGAATGTCACAAATGAGTCGCTGTAGTATAATGAGATGCTTGTAGGTGTGGTTAAGTTGATAGTGGAAGTATGGAGAAGAAACACTGACCTTCAAGCAGGTACAGACCACCCTTCCTTCCTCCTGCAGCTTGAATAGCCCAGTAAAAAGTATGTGGTTTTGTCGTTTTTGAAGTGAAGATATTAGAAAGCATTTAACCATTCAAGCAATAGGTGATTAGGTGGATAGAAGACAAAGCGAATGGAATGACCATGTATCCCATATGACATCGCACAGAATCGCACGAATAGCAAGAGACTACTTACCAGCAGAGGGAAGATCTCCTGGAAGACCAAAAAACAGATGGAAGGACTCCTAATTTCTGGAAGGAACAGGCTGTAGGCCTATATGATGAGAAGAAGAAGAAGAAGAAGAAGAAGAAGAAGAAGAAGAAGAAGAAGAAGAAGAAGAAGAAGAAGAAGAAGAAGAAGAAGAAGAAGAAGAAGAAGAAGAAGAAGAAGAAGAAGAAGAAGAAGAAGAAGAAGAAGAAGAAGAAGAAGAAGAAGAAGAAGAAGAAGAAGAAGAAGAAGAAGAAGAAGAAGAAGAAGAAGAAGAAGAAGAAGAAGAAGAAGAAGAAGAAGAAGAAGAAGAAGAAGAAGAAGAAGAAGAAGAAGAAGAAGAAGAAGAAGAAGAAGAAGAAGAAGAGGAGGAGGAGGAAGAAGAAGAAGAAATGTGTGTAGTGTTTAACGCCCGCTTTTACTACACATGGCACCGCAGGCAATGACACTGATGATACATGAGATGAAGATGGAGCACCGGTGGAATGAGATGGCGGGGGAAACCGGAGGTCCCGGAGAAAATCCGCCCCAGCACCGTGTTGTCCACCACAAATCTCACTTTGCGGTCGCCTGGGATCGAACCCGGGCCACCTTGGTGAGAGCCAAGCAGTCTAACCACTGAGCCATGGCACGGCCAAGAAGAAGAAGTTGTTGTGCTTGTGAAGTGAAGTCAGTACTGATGCCCACGACAAGAAGGCTAGAGGGGTATGAAAGGCAGAGAAGCTTGAACTGTTTATCTGCTCTGGTAGTGGATCTGTTTACTAGGAAATGAGTGTATAAGAGTGCATATGAGTCACCCATGCTGCCAGATTTAATGGTTGTTGCAACAATAGGTATTATGGAAATTAATTGTTCTTTCACACTAGCCGTGTGTAGGACGCACTATGAAACGGTAGAGCCAGACTGAAAAATTCAATGCCATAGCCGGGATATGGGGATATGAACCACAGATCTTCATAGTGCGTCCTACACATGGCTAGTGTGAAAGAACAATTAATTTCCATTAATTGTACCTAATAGTGGTCCAAACTGTAAACACCCGGGCCTTAAAGTACTTACAGCATAGTAAGTCGTCATTAAGGTAGTTGTCTCATGTGTCTATGAGAACTCCTAAGTGGTTTACTGGGAAAAACACGAGTCTGTTGGAGAATTTAATGTCATATCGGCACGTTGGCCATAGTAGCTCAATGGTTTAGAGCGGCTGGATGGAGACCATGGCATTGAATTTTTCAGTCTTGCTGTAGCCTTTCATAGTGCGTCCTACACACGGCTAGTGTGAAAGAACAATTTCCATTAATTGTACCGAACTATAAAAGCCCAGGCCTTAAAGTACTTACAGCATAGTAAGTCACCATTAAGATAGTTGTCTCATGCGTTTATAAGAACTCCTAGTGGTTTACCGGGAGAAACACAAGTCAGTTGGAGAATTTAATGGCCATAGTAGCTCAATGGTTTAGAGTGGTTGGAGGGAGAACCAGAATATCTGTGGTTCAAATCCCGGCTATGGCACTGAATTTTTCAGTCTGGCTCTAACCTTTGATAGGTATTATGTATAGGTGAGCTATGTGACAACACTTGTGTATTTTAAACGAGCCTTCCATCCTTGTCATACTCGGAAGGCGAGCATACACCCCGAGGAGACAGCAAAAGTGATTACATTGCACAATCCTCTAGCTTGCTTTCTTGTCCTGGGCAATCAATATGTTGACCATTGAATAAAGAGCATTTTTAGAGAGATTTAATTACCGAATTGCTTGAAACCGAATCTGTACATGATGCTCCGAAAAGTGGTAGGCCTAAACCTTTAACAGAGGCTAAACTGCATGAAATTTCAGATCTAATGTTAAGGATTCCTGCTAGGATTAGGATTACAATGATGAAAACTTCAGTAAAAATCACACACAAACTTGTAGGCACTCACACAAACCTTTTCTAAGACTACTCCCTTTAAGTAGCCCCAAAACTTGTATTTCTGGTTAAATTCTGGTATAAAATGTTTGGGTAGAATATAATAATTCTTTACTTACTATACACAGCAGAAATGTGTTTGGAATCTGTATGCAATGTAATATCATGTTTTATTTACAGTCCTTAAGTTGCTAAGACTAAGACAATTTGAGAAGGAAAACAATTTCAAGAAATATTTGCTCTCTATTCTTATAAAGGATGACCATGATAAAATATATCATTAATGTTGCTTACCTGCTTCACTCCGTATCAATTGATCTGCAGTTCTTATTACTCTTTCTGCTAATATATCAAATCTTTCAGTGTTTGTAAGTGCCATTACAACTGTGTCAAGTCAGAATATACTCTGCAATGTGAATGATTAAATATTATTTCTGTAATACATTGTCATTGTTATATTACTTTAGGGAAACTTTATTTTTAAAGAATAGGCAAAGTTATGATTTGTATATATGCAGTTGAACCTACTTTACACGTAACCCACTTACATGTAATTTGTATTTATACATAAATATTTGCAGGTCTCAGAAAAATATAATTTAGAAACCTGCAAATAGAACCTTATTTATACATAATGCATTTATAAGTAAATTGCAGTTACACATATTAAATTTCACTGAAATAGAACTGAGTTATTTGTAATTAAATAAGTATACAGCATATGCTATCTTAAAAGAAACTCAAAACACATTTTACTTATCGCTACTCACAAAGTCGCAAGCTGAGCTGGCGGCTTTTGGTCATGGAAACAAAAGAAAACATTTAAGTTAATTGATGGAATTAATCATTTCTTCACACAAGCCATATATATAGGCTGAGGTTTTTGATAGTCTTTTGGTCATGGAAACAAAAGAAAACATTTAAGTTAATTGATGGAATTAATCATTTCTTCACACAAGCCATATATATAGGCTGAGGTTTTTGATAGTCTTTTGGTCATGGAAACAAAAAGAAAACATTTAAGTTAATTGATGGAATTAATCATTTCTTCACACAAGCCATAGTATATATAGGCTGAGGTTTTTGATAGAGTCAACATGAAAAACTCAATGCCACAGCCGGGATTTGATCCACGGATCTCTTGAGCTACCATGGCCAACTTGCCGTCACGACATTAAATTCTCCATTTGACTTGTATATTTCCCCACTCAATGGGTTAGAGCGACTGGACAGAAACCAGGAGATCCGTGGTTCAAATCCCGGCCGTAGCATTGAATTTTTCATGTTGACTCTATCAAAAACCTTAGCCTATATATGGCTAGTGTGAAGAAATGATTAACTAAAATAATAAGAGTTAAATGATGAAGCCTGGGACTCAAGTACTTACGATAGTAAGTCGCTACAAACAGTGTATCTTGAATGCGAGAGAACCTAATGGTCTACCGGGCAAATATACAAGTCAAAGGGAGAATTTAATGTGTGACAGCAAGTTGGCCATGGTAACTCAATGGGTTAGAGCGACTGGATGGAAACCAGGAGATCCATGGTTCAAATCCCGGCAATGGCATTGAATTTTTCATGTCGACTCAATCAATGTATATCAACTCTATCAATATATTCAACAGTTGCATTAGAGCCACCGATGCGAACGATGGTTTGCGAAACATGTCCTCATTATAGGTACACAAGTGAAACCGATGTGTAATAAATACGACTCATCTATAATTTAATAATTATTTCGCTTCACTGTGGTGTTCCAATACAGTTAAATTTCAATGATACCAAGCTTTGCAATTAACCAATGTTTTGAAATGTACGATTGCACACAAGCATATGCACACATACACACTTACACACTGCACAAAGAATGTGTATGTCATAAAAGTGCACAATTTAAGACAAATTGTTTAGGGAGTTAACCATTTCCGAGATATTCCTTGTTATTGGTTTTTACATATACCTTTACAACAAAATATAAATACAAGAGGATTATAATTTTAAAAAATTTATTTACCATCCTTGCCTTGGGCTAATAAATTCAAAATATTTCAAAATTTGTTTAATGAATTTGGTATAATTTTGGTTCCTGAACATAAAAATAATACAAAAAATTTACTAAATTTTTCTAAAAGAGTTAAAATTTATGATAAAAAATCTGACATTTATAAATTTAATTGTTTAAATTGTGACCAGGTTTACATTGGAAGGACTAAACATGATTTAGAAACCAGAATGAAGGAAAGCTTTAGAAATATTAGGTGTAAACAGACTGATAAATTGGCCGTGTCATTTAACCATGAAATAAATCCAGAAGTTAAAGTTAAATTAAAGGGTTAAGACTGTTTTCAGATGGATGTGTGGGGGCAAAACAAGAACCACTACATGATAAGTCTGTGTTCTGCCCTGTTTGTTATAGGGTAATTTCTAAAAGTGAAACAGTTCTTTCCTATTAGGGGTCACTCTTTCAAAGGCTGTGTCGTGGCTGAGCAATTAGACTGCTTGACTTTCACCAAGACAGCCCAGGTTCAATCCCAGGCAACTGCATGTGAGATTTGTTATGGACAACATGGCGCCGCGTGCAGTAAAAGCAGGCTATAACCCTATACAGGTTAAAACAGGTTAAAAAAAAAGGTAAAGTGAAACCCATCTTTAAAAAAGGTAACAAAGGGGAGGTAGGAAATTACAGGCCAATTTCCATAATTTCAACTTTTGCAAAGATCTTCGAACAAATAATGTATAAAAGAGTAACAAGCTTTTTGGAAAAATTTAAAGTAATTAATGACAATCAAAATGGTTTTCGAAAAAATAAATCAACAAGTTCTGCACTGATGAATTTCATTGAACAAGCGTATGAAACACTAGATAGTAAACAACTAGGGATAGGCATGTTTTTAGATCTTACAAAGGCGTTTGACCTGGTTGATCACAAACTTTTACTAGAAAAATTATCCTCATATGGCATAAGGGGGTTAGCTTTAGATTGGTTCAGATCTTATCTGGAGAATAGAGAGCAATCGGTGGAAATAGAGTATTTTGATAGCGAAACGAGTGAAGTTAAAACTCAGATTTCAAGTAGCGCTATAATGAAATATGGGGTCCCTCAAGGTTCGGTGCTTGGACCTCTTTTATTTATAGTGTACATTAATGATTTGACAGATAATGTAGAAAACAGAACCAATATAAATGTTACACTTTTTGCAGATGATACAAATATTGTTATCAAAGGGGTGAATAAGTAAGGGGCAGATGTACATATTGAAAATAATCTAAAATATATTCAAAAATGGTTTAGTGCCAATATGTTAATATTGAGTAAGGAGAAAACAGCAGCCCTAAGTTTCTATAATAAAATGAGTGGAAGTCAATTGTATCCAAAATTAATGCTGGGACAAAACCAAATACATTACGTACAAACTATCAAATTTCTGGGACTAATACTAGATGAAAATCTAAATTGGGAAACTCACATAGAGGCATTGACGAAAAAGCTTAGTAAAATGTGTTTCTTAATGAGGGCGATTACAGGCATGTCAAGCTTGAAAGTTCAGAGAATAGTGTACTTTTCATATATACACAGTTTGTTGGCATATGGTATAATTTTTTGGGGAAATTCTAAAGACAGTATAAAAGTATTCAGATACCAAAAGAAAATAATTAGAATCATAGCAGATGTCTCTAGCACAACTAGTTGTAAGCCATACTTCAGTAAATTAGGTATCTTACCACTGCCAAGTATATACATATATGAAACTCTTGTACATATGAAAGCAAGCCTAAGTTTATTCAAAACAAATTCTGAAATTCATATACACAACACTAGAACAAAGAATAATTTATTTGTGAAGTCACACAAAACAAAGATGTATAAAAATAGTTTCACATATGCTGGCTTACATCTTTACAATAAGCTACCTGAATCTATAAAAAAGATTGAATCACAACATCAATTTAAGAAATTGTTATTAAACTTCCTTAGAGCCAATAGCTTCTACAGCGTGGATGAATTTTTAAATTTGTAAATATTTAGTTAGCTACCTTAATTATAAATATTATACTTAGTTTTTAATTTGACGTGTCCTATAGCATGTACATGTTTTAATGGATGAATCAATAAATCAAATCAAATCAAATACATTCATTCACTCTTTCAATGCTTGTGACAGGGATTTTTCTCTGATAAAACATGCACTAAGAAGGGTTAATCATATATGTACAGTGAAAGACTATTGCAAACTCATTGTTCATACTGCAAAATGCTGTCATTTTACAGTGAAACTTATTGGAACAGACGTCTATGATTTTTCCAAATGGTGGCCCAAACACTATATGAAAGGAGGATTGTTTCTCAAGTCAAGAGGTAGAGCTGTTCTGCCAGAAGCTAAAACGTCCTTTCAGACAACAGCTTTTGTATATTTGGAGTCTGTTCCACAAATCATAAAATTATAACATCTCCTTACACAGGAGGAATTACAAGGCATACTTTTGATTTCGACCACTTGCAACTCAAGTTCAGTTCCTGTAAAGTGCACACCACGAGCAAGTCTTCCTGTAAAGTGCACACCACGAGCAAGTCCCTCTAAATTCTTTGAAAATAAATTATATACATCGTCTATTGATATTTATCCCTGAAGAATTTAAATCTTTCTCTGAAGAAATACTCTCTTGGACTGTGTGTAGAAGGAAATGGCAATAATATTTGATTTTTGAAAGTAATGAGTCTGTAATTTAAACACAAACATCACTTAAATCATCCTTACTTGGACATGTTTTGGAGAACGCTTTGTCTCCATCGTCAGCAATTATCCCCCATCGTCGGAATGTTATATACATCACTGTTTCTAACCTTTTGCTTCAAATAATATTTGATTTTGTTTATATTTCCAGCATGTATGAAAAACCTCATTTAAAAAGGGATGAACTTTCCCTATCAGTACAGATTTCTGTTTCTCTATGTAAATTCAGAGAAAATAGTAATAATCCATATGATTAAAACAACTCATGCCACATTAGCCTTTTATTATTATTTTTCCTTGAAGAAAGGTCTTTATTCCAAAATTTAAAACCCTATTTTCAAGTAGGAAATTAATGTGGGTTCAGATTAATACATTAACTATGATTTATCTTCCTATCCACTTACTTTTGGTAATTTTATAAATTGTTCAAATTATTACACAACCAAGATAAAACATTTTTATTGAAAAATGAAGATTTTGGAATAAGGTGCTTTTTAAAATGACTGATTCATTTATTGAAAAAGCTAGTATAGTGGGTGCCTACATCAGTTTCAGTTTCTACCAACAGTGCTTAGGAAGGGATTTAGGACCCTTAGGCAGAGTAGTCAAGGATTAATGTTTCTAAATGGAGTACAAACAGTTGCTGCCAGTGACAACATTGTCATAGTCAATTAATAGTATCATGGGAAATGATAATCTATAACTTTCCCCTATCCTTTAGGTTTTTTTTAATCAATGTCCTCCAATGTTGTCATATCAGACAAATGAAATGAGTGAGACAATGCTCAAATGAGCCCAGGATCCATGTGGCTTAGTGTTACCTAACATTTATATTTCAGAATAGGGAAAACTCTGGAATAAACCATATCCAGATAACTCACCCTAACCAAGAATCCCACTTGGGACCTCTTGAACATGAAGCAGACGTGCTACAAAATATGCTACGGAAGCAGGTGTCCTTTAGGTGAAAGACACAATCGCATGTGCTCAGTAACAGCAAAATGATTTGACCAGAAAGACTACCAAAAGGGTTGGATTACAGGCTTTCAAAGTGATCATATCCACTTCATAAATTGGTAAATGCTATTTCATTTATTTAACCACTTTTACACTGAGCTAGTATATTAACTTTGATACTTCACTTTATATGCAATGCTTCCTTTTTTTATTATCTATTAAAATGAGGCTCAAATGAATATGTTTCAAATGATGACAAATTTAATGGTCAATAAATGCATTTTATCTACTTTTGGATTGTATTATTTGTACTTAATTTGACAATGCCATTTGTAGATTTGATTTAGTTTGTGCAAGTACATGATAGTGGTCACAAATATGACTTTTACTACAACATAATCCGTCACCAAACTATGAATTGTAATGGTCGTCCATTCGATA
This sequence comes from Mantis religiosa, assembly GCA_030765055.1. NCBI lineage: Eukaryota > Metazoa > Arthropoda > Insecta > Mantodea > Mantidae > Mantis > Mantis religiosa. Next base: position 37,067,424 of record CM060960.1, read on the forward strand.
GTTCTACGCGCCGAAATTGTTTGAACAAATGCATAATCATAGCGGATAAAACTAATCTTAGCAAAACTGAACAAAACATAGAACTAAAACTTTGTGTCCCTTTCACGTTTTATTTTTCATTATTTTGTAATTGAATGAAAACAGCCCAAAGGTCGGTGATAGAGTAAATGTAACTAACCTGTTTCCCTTCGTTTATTAGTAGAAACATATAAAATCCACTACCAAATATTAATAGATAATAAACATTAATTCTTACTTTTTATTTAAGAAACATACAGTTAGCTCGAATACTAAACCACTTCTCTCGACAGAGATATTTTACATTCAGCTTACTTCGCAATTCGAACCGCGCTCCATAAAACCACATTTGACCAGAACCACCACGCCTTTATTCTATGACCGCGCCTCTTCAGAAATGTTCCTCAGAATCACAGAACATCTAAGAGTGACCAACTAAACGGTAAAAAAACCTATAGTAAAGCAAGCTGTGTAAACCGGGATACAAATGATCGCTTTATATAAATTAGCGACATCCGTCGTCTGCTACCTCTGCTCGGATCCATCAACAAATTAAATAATGAATCGTATAATTTTATAGGCTTTAAATCATCACAATACGGCATATAAAAAATATATGTACCTTAACTTCAATATATCCATTAATGTATTACATGTCCCATGCATGGAAAAATAATGAAATATATACCATACACAGAACATATACTATAAAAGTTCACAAAGACAAAAGAACGTGAAACATGCTTGTAAACTTCATAATTCCGTATCATAAGTAAAGACAAATTAAATAACATTTTCTACAAATACAAATGTTAACAATCACTATTGACAGAAGATATCATTTGCCGTTCTGCTGATTCGTTTTAAACATTTTCAAGGTTATTTTAATAAACTTCCAAATTCTAAATACAGTAAACGCTACACATTTATTACCATAACTTTTATAACTGTATTGTATTTTGTAGAATATATACATGTTGTTAGGGGCATGAGTGCGTAGATTTCGCGAGCTGAGTAATCCAAATACTCCGAATAATAAAGTTCATAACGATTTCATGCATCTTGAAAATTAAAGGAGATAACTGAACATCACTGGATACGTTGTTTTGACAGTCTAGCAACAGACAGAAACGTTAAGTGAAACGTCAGAATAAAATGTTGTTTTGACCAGGCATGCTTTCACACCTGCAGTAGATGAAGTCTAAACGAGCCCAGCGCTTGAAAGCCGGTTCTCCACGTGCCCGTGTGTTTTATCGGCTGCTTACCGCTAGTAACAGCCTTCCTTTTAACTTATTCAATCGTTTTTACAGACCTAAATTAAAAGCTGCGTAAAAGCTACGTATTAAGTTTATTAAGGTTAACAGATTCAACTACTAATTATGAAAATACCTCTACGAGGTTGTTAAGTGTACGATTGCAATTTTATTGCAATAGGAATCCAGTCTTTTGCTATCATTTTGTGGTCACACGAATAATTTTAGCAACATATGGTAAAGATACAAACAACTCGTCTTTAGTAGCTCTACCATGTTATACTGACCATATAAAGGTGTAATGACATATTCGCAATGCAAACTTTAATCAATTTTATTTTTCAATTGTGCAACCATGTACTTCACAGCAAAATGGTATAGGAAAGTATGCTTCAGCTTGACGTCAGAAACATGTCGTTGAACTCTGAGCACTCGTACCCCTATCCCTTGTATATATAATAAATCTTCTGAGAGACCACTAGAATGACGGGAAAACACGAATCCGTTCCACTTAAATGCTTGTTAATTGCATAAATTAAAAAATAAAAGGGATCCACGAAATGCCATATTAATATAGCCTCCTTACTTCGTATATTGTTTTTTTTTTTCGTAGTATTTAACGTCCACTTTTACTATATGTGACACCACAAGCGGTGACACTGATGATAATGAAATGAAGATGAAGCACTTGTGGAATGAGATGGCGCGAGAAACCTGAGCACCTCGAGGAAAACCGGCTCACGCTGCTCTGTCCACCACAAATCTCACATGCGGCAGCCTTTTACTTCGTGAAACCAAGCAAGTTTAAGCGTGGATAAGCATGCTATCGCGAAGAAATTAACGATAAGTCTGATTACATTCGTAATTTCATTTGCATTGGTACATGTAAACATGTGCAATACAAGACAAGACAGGGTAAGGCGGATATCATGTGACCTCACTGACTATAATAATAGGAATCGAGGCATGAGTTGTCATCACCCAACCATCTTCTCGGCAGGCCTCCACTGTCAAGACCAGACAACAACACCCTCAACCACAACGGCAACAGCAACCTGGCCAACAGAACGCCACCAAACGTGACCGCCCTCAACAGCTCTCTGCACAGTCTTCAGCTGAACCCACCACCACTAGAACACTATCTACTATTCCCAGTGAGTCATTTCTTGCTACTATGCAACAAATTCCCATCTCTCTGCAGCCTACATTCGCTGCCTACTTGGCCGAGTCCATCCGTACTCGCTCAAGCGACATCCACCCCTACACCATGTTGGTGCACGCAGTCCTGAACTTCATGCTGTATCATGGCTGTTAACCCTGGATCTGCTACAGACTTCCACTCCCTCAAAATTTGCAGTTGGAATGCCAATGGTTTGCGCCGCAAGCTGGCGGAGCTTTCTAACTTCGTCGCTGTTAAGGGCGTACACACCCTCCTAGTACAGGAAACACATCTGACCCCTTCCATCAAAGCAACCATACCAGGCATGGTGTGCTATCCTACTGACCGGACTACCTACTCCGCCATCTACGTGAGTCGTAGCCTACGGCATCACCCATTGCTCATCACTCTTGCTCCACCCCTAGAAGCCACCGGTATTCAGATTGAGACCAACAGGGGGCCCCTCCGGCTCTTTTCTGTCTACATCCCCCCCTGGACGCCCGCTGCCAGTCAATACACTCGACTGCCTATTCACATCCCAAAAGGCCACCATTGCCATGGGAGACCTTAACGCCAAGAGCCCGGCTTGGAACTCAACCACACTCAATCACCGTGGTGCCCTCCTCGAGCGCTATATCCAAAGCAAAAACTTGTCTGTCCTCTCTTCTTCCTCACCTACCATCTACCACGGCGACCGTCATCCGCCTGATTGGCTTGACATAGCCATTGTCAAGCACATCCGACATCACCCCTATCTCTATTCCCTGCCGGAATTATCATCAGACCACTATCCTCTTCTACTACTCTTCCAATCCCGACCTACTCTCAAGGCCAAACGCCTAATTCCCAGCCCTCGCCGCACCAACTGGCAGACATATACACAGCACATGGCTGCCCAACCCATAGTCTTGGCTCCATGCTCAACTACCGCAGACGCCGATGCACTCATCTGCCAGATAACAACAACTATCACCACGGCAATCAAACATTCAACACCCTCTGCCCGTGCATACACTCAAACGGCTCGCAAGCTCCCACGACATCTAAGGGAACTCATCGCAGCAAAAAACACGGCCAGACGCAAAGCTCAACATACTGGTTTCCCCAATGACAGACGGACCTACAATCAACTCTGTCACCGCCTCAAACTTGAACTGGCAGAACACCTCAACGAGGATTGGGAAACCCGCCTTGCCTCACTCAACACAGAGGACCAATCCCTCTGTCGACTATCCAAGGCGCTGCTGCGCCTTCCCACTCAGGATAAGCCCCTCCGTCAAGGACCCATCCTCGCGCAATCAGTCCGTGAGAAAGTGGAACTAATGGGTACATATCTAGAAAGCACCTTCCACCCTGCTGCCACCTGCAATCAAGATCATGTGCAGCTGGTTACAACCGAGGTCACCAACTTCCTGTGCAGACCATTAGACCCTACTGATATTCCACAGACATCTTTAGTGGAGGTCACATCACTTCTCTCCTCTGTGTCACCATACAAAGCCATGGGCTATGACAACACCCCGTATGCCGCACTTAAAGCTCTTCCACACAACTGGCTGGAGCTCCTCGTCCACCTCTTCAATGGACTACTCTGTTTGGCATACTTTCCCAGAGCCTGGAGGCACGCCAAAATTATCACCCTCCCTAAACCTGGTAAAATACCTCCACGCCGGAAGGACATTGTCCCATCAACATGCTGCCCACCATGAGTAAGCTGTTCGAGAAGGTTATCCAAGCCAGGCTTCAACAAACTCTCTCTGCGCAGCCAATACTTCGACAGCAGCAATTTGGTTTTCGTCAACAACATTCCACGGTACATCAACTACTTCGTCTGGTGGACGAAATCATCAAAGGGTTTAACAACCGTCACTTTGTCGTTGCCTTATTCCTAGACCTCACCCGTGCCTTCGACTCCGTATGGCACGAAAGCCTCCTCCACCGCCTCATCCACTAAAATTTCCCTCCGTATATTATCCATCTCATTCACTCCTACCTTCAACAACGCACCTTCAGCGTCACCAAAGAAGACATCTCTTCCACCTCACACCCCATTCACGCAGGGGTCCCCCAAGGGAGTGTCCTTGGCCCTCTGCTTTTCCTCATTTACATCAACACCTTGCCCTTGCCCTTGCTGTACCAGTTTGCTGACGATACCGCCATAACCACCGCCTCCACACGTCATCAGGTAGCTGTAGATAGACTACGACGATACGCAGATAACCTCACAACATGGTTCAATACAAGGCGCTTGGAGGCTGATGTTCCTGAGCTTCGTATTGCTGGTGGGTCTGTCCAATGGTTCACCACAGTCAAATATCTTGACGTCACACTGGACCAGAAGCTCACCTGGAAGGCCCACATCGGCAACGTATACAGCAAGGTTGCTCGCAAGATGGCACTTCTCTACCCCTTATGCCACCGAAACTCTGCCATATCACTTTCCAACAAACTACTTCTGTATAAACAAGTTCTCCGTCCTGTCCTCGCCTATGCCTGTCCAGTCTGGGCCACTGCCGCAAAATCTCATATGTACCACCTCCAAACTCTTCAAAACCGCTTCCTTCGTACCGCTGTCAATGCCGACTGGTACATTCCTAACACCAACATCCACCGTGACCTTACCTTTCCACTCCTCACTGACTACATGCTCTCCCTAACACAAAAAGTCTTTGACTCTCTTCCACATAATTTCAACGCCTTCATCCGCGGCCTCGGGGAGTACGATATTGACCCCGGGGAGCGTTACAAGCATCCCAGGCTCCTCCTACATCGATCCTAAATATCATCATCCCTGAAAGCAATAAGTAACTCATCATCTCTCTATCTATTCACCATATCTCCATCTTCTTCTATACAACTTCTCATATAAAGTCAACCCCTACTCTAACATGCCTACCACAATGCCACCGTCTACCACCGTCTTTACTTCAAAGTTCATCTTTCAACCAGTAAAGGACGTAGTCCTGGAATGGTATCTCTCGGAAGGCCCCACTACCTTTGGTGGGAATCCCCTTCCAACGACAATTTCGTTCGTCTCGTCTCGAGTTGTCATCACCGTCTCTAACTCGCCAATAAAGCAGTATATGGAAAACAGTGAGACTCATACGGATAAAGGTTACACGTTGTAGCCCGGGTAACCTTCTTGATAGAGCGTTTAAGGGTGTATATGCCTCTACAGCAAACTCTGGCACAGGAGGAACTGTTACGAGAACTACGAGAGAAAAGGGACTCGATCGAGGAAAGTTTTTACAGTACAGATGCACTGATAAATAAGGATTGGATGAAAGAGGAGCACGAATTAAGGCATTTGGTGACAAGATTTGCAATACACGGCTTTCACCACCGTATCTGTGCCAAGAAATCGCTCTACCGAGCCAGCCAGGAGTGTGAGTGATTTAGTGAGTGTGTGCTTTGTGCAATAGACAGTGTGAAACGTATCACATGGTGAATTACAGGAGGAGAACAGTTTCTCTAAGAAAGTTTTGTTCTGAGCAAAGTTCTCCTTGAAGGAAATGTATATACTTGTACTTGATGCAATATGCAGATTTTGCACACTGTGCGCAATAAAATTGATTATGTTGATTTCATCTAATCAGCACAACCTGATGCTTGCTTGAAACATGAGGGGGGTTCACTGACTGGGCTAGCCCTTAAGGACTTATGCCAATTTCGGTGGCGAGACCTGTAAGCTAACATTCTCAACAGAGTGACAGGAATGGAAGCTCGCTACATTTGGGAGAAAATTTATTACTTAGTAAATAATCATCATTGCAGCTGCTGAAGTTGATTATAATCCACTTTGATTTGCCTATATACAACGTATAAACAATATACTGATCTAGTTCCTCTTCACCCAAAGCATACTTAGTATTTAAAACTACTATTTGACACACATGCCGGTACACATTGTCACCCAATTAGCGGAAAGCAAAACCAACGACAGCTGAGAAGGGACCAGGGGCAGCCGAGCCACTCCCTCCCATTAATCACAGTCACTAACTGAGGGGTGATTAGGGAAATGTCACTTGACGCTGGCCGCCTCTTTCCACTTCCCCTGTCCTCTGGAACTTTCGCGGTGATTCACGGAAACCAGAGACTTCTAGAAAAACAGTGATATTCCTATAAAAAGGGGCTTCAATGAGTAGTCAGTCAGTTCTTGGCGTAAGAGTGCAGTGCTAGTGTACGGACGAGAAGACTGAGTGAGTGCTTGGTAAGCAGTGAAGTAGCGCCGTGTTAGTGAACGAGAAGACTGTGTGCGTGCAACGGAAGAATTTACGTAATTGTGAGCGTACAGTGGGACTGCAACGGACGAACTGGTGAATTGTAATTGTGTGCATTACGTAATTCTGTGTAATCAGCAAGTGTTCAACTGTAAGTCGATGGAAATAAAGAACATTGTTGAGTTTGTGTAATTGGACTTTTCATTTCACGAACCCACAAAGTCACAATATTGTGGCTCTGTGGGTTCGTAAAATTAAAGGTTAAGTTTGCAGAAATTTAAAATGCTATTTATTTCCATAGAAAGACACCTTTTATACACCATTTTTGCAACAGAATGACGTAACATACACCAGCACAGTCTCTCATGGCTTCTGCACACGTAAATAAACAAAAGAATCCACTCTCAAATCACTACACGTTTATCAGTTGTCAACTCGCAACTCGGTAGTTTAAATGTCCGCGCGCACGCTCGCACACACACACATGCGCGCACACACACACACAGTGACCACTCTCTGGCAGCTCCCTGCCGGCACTGACTCACTCGACCGACCAACCGACCGACCGACCGAGGTGCTCGCTGGCTATATTTAGCCAGAAGGTTTTTGCTGCGTGCTCACCCGTTAAAGGTTTCACCGCAGGTAAGGTTATTCAGTTTGGGATTTTGTAGGATGTTTTGTGGGTTTTGAGGCTTGAGTTTCTTTTGAGGTTACAAATTTATGTACCTTTGGGTTGAAGGACAGGTTGCAGTACCTTGCACGCTGGTGTTTTTATTTTTAAAGTTAGTTATTTATTGGGAAAAATTTTGATACCAAACAGCTTAGAAGAATTATGTGGAGCTCAGCTTGAGCTGCTGTTAGGATTAACTCCTGGGTTATCTCGGGTGCCCGCAAGCCATGTGGGGTAACCGGAGCAGTCTAGAACGACGTCTAGTGGGATCATAATCTCCTAATCATCTAACAAGGGTGCTTCTATGTGTTGGTAAAGTAGCGTATAATTTTGATGCCCGACGCCTAATTTCATCCTCCACGTATGGAAGACCCAAGGCTTCGTGAAGCAACCTGGCAGGAAAATAACGACCCACAGAATATATAGACCGTGATCCTTTATTCTGTGCACGTTGGAGCCATGCCAGCCAACTATCTGCGGCCATGTCCCAGATCTCGCAGGCATATAGCATTACTGGGATTACCAGCGCTCGGAAGAGGTATAACATCAGGCCAACCGGCATCGAACTCGACCCCAGCATTGGGTACAGGGAAGCAATTGCTCCCTGCACCTTCGCCGACAGATCTCTGATGTGCTGGCGAAAAGTTAGACCTCTGTCCAAATTGACTTCTAGGTACTGGACAGAGTTAGTCCACTCTATCCTTCGACCTCGGAAGCTGAAGTTGGGGTAGTCTGCGGGGGTGTGGCGCTTTGTGAAAAGTATGGCGTGGCTTTTGTCCGAATTAACGGACATCCGCCAACGCCGACCCCACTGTTGTGTTGACGGAGATGTCTGTGTAAGGGTTTGAAGGCTCTGAGGATGTTTGTCTTTGCAGAACAGAAGCACGTCGTCAGTGTATTGTGTCATTTCGACTCGTGGATCTGTTGGGAAGTCTGCCATGAAGACGTTGAATAAGGTGGGAGATAGTACAGAGCCTTCAGGGACTCCACCTCTCACTGGCTGTCTCACTCAGCTCACCTCTCTCTTATTTATATACGAGCAGCTGTTTCTCGCAGGTTGGAGAAATTTCTCGACAGCTCACGAAGATTCACGGACTAGCACCATCTTTCGTGAAGTAGCGAGCATACTATGAACTGTCTCTGTCTCTTTCTCCCTCTGTTGCTATCTCTCTCTCTCTCTGGGTGTGGCTTGGGCGCTATTTGTCTCTTTTACTCCCCGCTTCTCACTCTCGGCGCGCGTCTACAACGCCTCGCGATAATATTGTAATGCATCCTTCTTTACTTCTAGAACGTACACAATGGAAAGTTAGAGCTTCCAACTATTCACATGATTGAGAAGATAATAGTGTATAACTTGAAACAGGTTCAGTCTTAAGTATACTTGAAATTGGATTTGACCATGATATCGTTAAATAGTGTGAAACTGTGATTAATGTCATTTGTGACAAAACTGATAGCGATCTAGTGTATACTAATGCTCTTGGCATATAATGCAAGCAGGAGTTTCTTTGGAAGAAATGGAATAACACCAGTCATGTTACATACGAAATTGTGAAATTAAGTTGTGCAATCCGAAAAAATAATGAATAAATGTCAAACGCGTATTATTCTTAGCATATTTCTGTCAAACTCCGCATAATAAAGTTAGTTGGTTGCGAATGCACACGAAAGTTTCAGGCAATCTTTTTTTTTTTTAATTACGTAACTACCTATGTGGAGAATGGCAGAAGAAAAGGAATACAACAAAAGTCTGGTGTGCAAGAAAATGTTGTTGTTTTCAAATGCTAGGCTTTGACTATGAAGCCATTAGCTCTGTTGCTCTCCAATATTTCTGTGTAGTGGGTCCGGCAGGTAGGACTTCACAGGTTAAAAGATGTTCTTCAGTAATTTCCTCTTCTTTGTTGTCAAATGCTAGGCTTTGGCAATGAAGCCATTAGTTCTCTTGCTCTCCAATATTTCTGTGTAGTCGGTCCGGCAGGTAGGGCTTCACAGGTTAAAAGATGTTCTTCAGTCATTTCCTCTTCTTCGTTGTCAAATGCTAGGCTTTGGCAATGAAGCCATTAGCTCTCTTGCTCTCCAATATTTCTGTGTAGTGGGTCCGGCAGGTAGGGCTTCACAGGTTAAAAGATGTTCTTCAGTCATTTCCTCTTCTTTGTTTCACAGAGGACAATTTGGACTTGTATAAATTTCCTATTCTGTATAAGTGTTTGGCCAAATAGTCATATTCCGTAAGTAATCTAAAATTTGCTACTGCAGCTTTACGTGAGATTTCTGGAATAATTTCTGGATTTTTAATAAAAATGTTTCATTTTTTATCTTTGGCTTTGTTAGATATTGATTGGTTTTGTTTGTTTTTATATTTGCTTTTGATTAATCTTTTTTATGGATATAAAGGGTAAGTTTTTACTTCTGTTCTGAATTAAATTTGAACCTTTTTGGCAAGGAAATTAGCTGAATCATTTCCAGCAGTTCCACAGTGTGCGGGTGTCCACAGTAATATAATTCTTTTCTGTAGTTTTTGAAGTTGTTGGATCATTTTGTGACATTTTTTAATTTGGATTGACCTCATTTTATATGAACTTATTGCACATAATGCTGCTTTAGTATCAAAAAGTATGACGACAATTTTGAATTTATCTATTCTGTATAGAAGGTGCTGGAGTGAAATATGAATAGGCGTTAGTTCTGCATCAAAATTTGTTGTCTGGTATCCTGCTGGTTGATAGAATAAGAACAGTGCACACTTAATTCCTGCTCCTGAGTTGTTGTCCGAGTTAGATCCATCTGTGTAGATATGTAACCATTCTTCAGGTGGGTATCTATTGTTCACAGTTTCTAATGCTAGTGCCTTTAGTACAGGTTTAGAAGTTTCAGATGTTGTAACTATTTGTTCTAAATCTAATTGAATATTCTTTGATTAAAATGTTTTCTTTAGAATTAGGAATATTCAGATCTGTTTTTAATTCCGTAACTTTGTTTAGGAAACTTGTTTGTGTTTTCATCTTGATTGGTTGTAGTAATCTTTTCTCCCATTTTGTTGTTTCTAACCGCAATATTTTTCATGCTGTATTAGTGCCTGATCCTTATTGGATAGTTCCCAGTTTAAGCTTGCATTGCCATGATTGAAGTTGATTTTGCTGCACCGGTTATTAATCGCAGGGTGTTCAAGAAAATTAAAAAGGCTAAACTAAAGAAAATCATTAAGAAAGCAACCACATTTAGTAAAGAAAAAGGAAACCGCATATTCAGTGCATTCACATAGCACCCAAAGTCATTTAATAAATGCAAAAATTTAAGAATCATCTGGGCACCTACTAATAGGTACTCAGTTTTAAAATTACTAAATTCAAAAACAAAAGATGAAATCCCACCAACTAAGAGATCCGATTTATATATCAAATAAGTTGTAAGAATTGTGAAAAACGTTACATAAGCCAAATTAAAAGAAACCTAAAAAGCAGAGCCAAAGCACATTTTAGAAACATCAAAAAGAAACAAGAAGATAAGCCAGCAATATCATTTCATTTTTGGAATGAAAACCAGGAAATTGTTCCAAATCCAAAATTACTAAGCTAAGTAAGAAAATTCACTCAATTTGCGAGTAGCTATTAAAGTTACATTTTTCATACTTACACATAAAATATCTTTAGTATGGCTTCCTTCATAAAGGAGGTAAAGCCGATGGCCCCTTACCGTTGATTTACTGCGTGTAAAATAACCTGACAAAGAGGCCTCAGAGGACAACTGAGCGATCTTTCTCTCCCAATACAGAGTAGGAAGGGGTTCACTTTACAGCAGGTACCAAAATGATAATATGGGAGAATATATTGACATGGAAAAATAAGGACCAGGTAATTAACTTTGAAATACCGCCAGTTTATAATTTGATAAAGTTCATAGTTCCACCCCAGAGAGAAGAGAGCAAACGACAACAGGCGGTTGGATAGAGGTTGAAAATGGATACAATGGCTTCCAAAACTAGTACCTCAATAATATAAAGATGTGACAAGGTGTCAAAAACTGACTACAAATAGTTTTCAATTAATTTTGACGTCACTATTACTAAATTCCTCCAATCATGCATAAAGTAACCCCGTAAAACATTTTGTGATCTTATCAAAGTAATTACACCAATAATCTGACAAATTACACAGAGAAATGGAAAGATAGCATTGTCCCGGCAACGGGCATAAAAGTTTCGGTGCAAATAGATAACAGACGGATAGTGTTCCACGGTAATAAAGAGCTTGCATAAGCAGTTAAAGATAGCGCGAGATAAAGCTCTGCCGAAACAGAGATAAATGGAAATTTCTGGTGACGTCTTGGTTGATAGAGATTATTCGGTTTCTTTATTGTTCCAGAATTATCTAGAATTTATCAATGAGGTATTTAAGAAGGCGACAACTCGCCAAGAGTCAGTCGCAAGAGTCGTAAGCAGTAAACAGCTGTAGAGTGATGTTGTAACGAGAGCTGATGTATTCAGAACGCTGTTTGTTATTGTCATCGACCTTGGTAGATTGTGGTGTGTATGTGACGTAATGTTGTTACGGGAGAATTGATCAGTGTATTTCTACGGAAATAAAGAACATTTGGAATATCTGAACCCCGGACCTATAATTCTACGAACCCACAAAGGCACAATTGGTGTCAGGAGTGAGACATTACCACCATGGAGGCTGCAATGGAAAACATTCTACAGAAAATGGAAGAAATGAAGACGGCTAAAGACAACCTCGCAACAGAGCTGAAAGAAATGGAGACGCCTAACGACATCACCGCAAAGATGGAAGAAATGAAGGTCGAATAGACTACGAAGACAGAAGCAGCAAATAACAACATGGCCGTAAAGATAGAAACGGCTAATAGAAATTTGGCGGCGACGATGACCGCGAAGATAGCCGAATTGACCACGGAAATGAAAGCGGCGAACGATAGCGTGGCAACCAAAATGAAGGCTGCGAACGAAGCCCTCGCCGCCAAATTTGAGTAACAGTTGGCCGACGTAAAGAGGACGTCACGGAGCTGGGTGAGCGGATGAGTCAAGTGGACGAGGGCGTCGAAGACCTGGCAAATCACGTTAACGAGCTGGAGGGGAAGACCGACAGCAACACAAAGTCTCTGAACGCCATGGTAGGGGACATCGTCGGCAAGAGGTTGAAGGACTTGAAGGCCAACGCGCCGGGACGCGACACATCTGCGCGCGTCAAACCTAAATACGATGGCACGACAACTCTCGAAGTCTTCTGCCGCCAGTTCGACACAGTGGCTAAGCACAAATGGTTACCGGAGTAGGAGGCCACACAGCTCATAGCCAGCCTCCAGGGACGGGCCGCAGAAGTCCTGAATGCGGTCCAGACAGCGGCGGCGCCCAAGGACATCTAGGAGGTCCTGGAGAATCGCTTTGGAAACCACCGCTTAGCCGCAGCCAGCTAAACTCAAGGCCAAAGTAGCCAGGGGAGACGCTGCAGGAGCTCGCCCTGGCAAGAGCAGCTGGCCAGTAAAGCCTTAGTAGACCTTCCACCAGAGTTCGTATCCCGAGAGGCTGCCTACACATTTGTCGACAGGGTACGAGACACGGAGATTCGTCAGCGCCTAATGCTCGGCGATTACAAAACCATTCACGAAGCGTTTACGGCAGCATTAAGGATGGAAGCGGCCAAGGTGATGGCTATCCCTACGCCGCGAACCAGAAGTGTCCGCTGTACTGAAGACCGAAGGCCAGCCGAGGGACGCTGGCGAAGAGCTAGTGGCGTGTGCTGCGGGTGCGGCCAGCCGAGACAACTGGAGAGAAACAGCCGACATGAGGAAGAGCAGCCGGAAAAGCGAATAAGGCCGGGCTTGGCGAGGAGTACGTCGGCGGCGACATCACCATCCCCTCGAGTAACACTGCATGCCGTCAGCTGGCGTATGGATGACAGCCTCATCGTGGACGGTTGGGTGAGAGCAAAACCGTGCAGCGTGCTCATACACACCAGGGCAGCCGTGACCATCATTAGACCTGACGTGGCGAAGGGTTTGCCGACGAGGAAGCCGAGCCGACCATACCAGCTTGTGACGGCATCGGGTGACACCTTGCCTGTGGAGGAGACTCTACTGAAGTTGACCTTGGGACGGAGTGCCGTGCGTCTGTGGGTGTTCGTCGCGAAGGTGGCTGAGGTGATACTGGGATTGGATGCCCTCAGGAGCTACGAGGCGATGGTCGACGTCGGAAGGAAGGTCCTGCGGCTCAATAAAAAGAGGTGATACTCCGGCAACCCGAAGAGCACCTTGGAATCTGTAGGGTCATCCTGAAGGAAGAAGTGGTGGTCCCCACGAAAAGTGAGGTAGTGGTAACGGCGCAACTGGAAGGCCAGCGAATGAAGAACATGATGCTGGACCAAAAGACGCTTGAGCACGGACTATGTGTAGCCAGGACATTGTTGCCATGCCGCGAGGAGGTACCGGTGAGGCTGCTCAACCTGGCAGTCACCGATCACGACGTCCAGGCCAGAACGGAGCTGAGGACGTGCGAGCCCGTGGTCAGCGTAACCGCAATCGACAAGACACAGGAGCCGGTGCCGACGCAACATCTGGGGCCCCGGCTGGAAGGCTTACTGGAAAGGGCGGCCGACCACCTGACCGCATAACAGCTGGAGAAAGTTGGAGAACTGCTGAGGCGATACCAGCGCGTCTTCCGCCAAGGTAACAGTGACTAAGGCCGCACGGATAAAGTCCTTCACCGCATCGACACTGGAGACGCCCGGCCTATTCGACAACCACCTAGACGCGTTCCGCTGGCAAAACAAGCGGCGATACGGGATATGCTAGATGACATGAAATGTAGGGGAGTGATTGAAGAGTCAGACAGCCCTTGGTGTTCCCCTGTAGTTCTGATGACAAAGAACGGAGAGCTACGCTTCTGCGTGGACTACAGGAAGTTGAACGCTGTCACCCGAAAGGATTCCTTACCATTACCCCGGATTGACGACACCCTGGGCACGCTAGCTGCACAGTGGTTCTCGATCCTGGACCTGAAGTCGGGTTACTGGCAGGTGGCTCTAGATCCAAGAGAAAAGGAAAAGACCGCATTCTCGGCAGGCCAAGGGCTTTGGCAGTTCACAGTTATGCCCTTTGGCCTCTGCAACGCGCTAGCTAAGTTCCAACGCCTAATTTAGTCATTAGAGGGTTGACTTGTGACGCCTACCTGCTATACCTGTATATCATCGTCGCTAAGACCTTCGAAGACCATCTGGAGAATCTGAGTAAGATGGTACAGAGACTGCAAGCAACCAACTTGAAGTTAAACGCAAAGAAGTGCCAACTCTTCCGCAAGGAAGTCAACTACTTGGGCAAACATAGAGAGTGGCCACAGGCTGTGAGAGATTGGCCTCGGCCGAAGGATAAGAGAGGATTGCGCAGCTTCCTACGGCTGTGCAGTTATAACCGCCCTTTCATAAAGGAGTTCTACAACATCGCCAAACCCCTCACCCGCCTGACAGAGAAACACCGATCTTATGAGTGAACGGAGGACGCTGAACACGCTTTTCAGCACATGAAGAAGACACTTTGCAGTGCTCCTATTCTGGGATTTCCACAACCGGGCGGCGCCTTCATCGTGGACACCGACGCCAGCGACCATTGCATTGGAGGAGTCCTATCGCAAGTTCAGGACGGCCATTAGCGAGTGATAGCCTACTACAGCAAGACGCTATGCAAGGCAGAGAACTACTGCGTCACCCGGAGAGTTACTGGCGGTAGTAAAAACATTGCAGCACTTCCACAAGTACCTGTATGGTCAGCCATTCCACTTGAGGACTGACCACTCCACCCTAACCTGGCTACTGAGCTTTAGATGCCTGGAAGGCCAGACGGCACGCTGAGTACAGACGCTGCAGGAATACGACTTCACCTCTGAACATCGTAGAGGGAAGTCACGGTAAAGCAGATGTTATGTCCCGAAGACCTTGCCCAGAGGAGTGCGGCCAATGCACAAGAATGGAAGAGAAATAGCGTGCCGCAGCTGTCAAGAGTGGTCACGGCAGTGCCTGCGGATGGCTGGGATAGCGCAGGCCTGAGGATGGAGCAGCTGGTGGATGCCGACTTGGGGCTACTCTTGAGGGAAGTGGAGGCAGGGACAAGACCGACCTGGGAGGACATCGCACCAAGGAGCGCCACCTACAAGTCGTACTGGGCCCAATGGGACTCGTTGAAGACCAGAGAGGGTATGCTGCTCCGGGTATGGGAATCATCTGATGTGGAGACGCAAAGAGAATTGTTGGTACTTCCCCAAGTAAGGTCCCGGAAGTCTTGGAGGAAGTGCACGCCGATACTTCAGGAGTACACCTGGGAGCAAACCGGACGATCGACAAACTTCGGCAGCGCTACTACTGGCTGAGGCTCCGAGCAGATGCTGAGAGATGGTGCCGTCAATATCACGCGTGCGCGGCGAGTCGCGGCTCCCAGACTAGGAGCCGGGGTCGCATGCAGCAGTACAACGTCGGAGCACCATTCGAAAGGGGAGTGAGTGTGTGGTGTTTTAGGGCCCGTCGACAACTAGGTCATTTGGGCCCGACCATTCGAAAGGATTGCTGTCGACATAGCTGGACCATTCCCAGTATCCGACCGAGGCAACAAGTACGTGATGGTGGTCCTGGACTACTTCACCAAGTGGCCGGAGGTGTATGCCATCCCGAACCAGTAGGCAAAGACAATCACAGACTGCCTCATGGAGGTGGGGTGGCGTTAGAGCTTCACAGCGACCAGGGCACCAATTTTGAGTCCAACCTGACGAAGGAGGCACTAAAAAGACTTGGGATTGACAAGACCCGCACAACACCCCTACACCTGCAGTCGGACGGCATGGTGTAGAGATACATCAAGACCTTAGAAGAGCACTTGATGAAGGTCGTGGCCAGCCATCGGCAAGACTAGGACGTCAAGCTGCCACTGTTCTTGCTGGCCTACCGCTCGTCAACAGGACACCACTGGGATGCCGCCAGCCAGCTTAATGTTCGGCCGAGAGTTACTCCTCCCTTGTAACCTGGCTTTTGGGAGCCCCCCGGACGCAAAACAGCCAGCAACCGAGTATGTGGAGAACCTGGTGGACCATCTCCACGACATGCATGAGATGGCTCGTCAGAACATCCAGAAGGCGAGCGACCGCATGAATACCCGATACGACAGGCAAGCCAACAGCCAAGGGTTCCAGCAAGGTGACCTGGT
Organism: Mantis religiosa; assembly: GCA_030765055.1. Taxonomy (NCBI): domain Eukaryota; kingdom Metazoa; phylum Arthropoda; class Insecta; order Mantodea; family Mantidae; genus Mantis; species Mantis religiosa. The sequence continues at coordinate 37,083,945 of CM060960.1, forward strand.
CTGGTTGTATCGCCCTACTCGGACCAAGGGACGCTGCCCGAAGCTTCAGCAGTCGTGACAAGGACCGTACTGGGTAGTGAAGAGGATTAACGAGTGGTCTACCGCATCCAGGTTCCCCGAGAGAAGTTGGTGGTACACCTGGATCGTCTGGCCCGCTACGATGGTGCTGTTCGGGACGATCACCCTTGAGAAGGGAGCAGTGTCGCGGCAACGGGCATAAAAGTTTCGATGCATATAGATTACAGACGGATAGTCTTTCACGGTAATAAGAAGCCTGCATAAGCCTGGAAATTTCTGGTGACATCTTGGTTGATAGAGATTATTCGGAAATATATTATTGATCCGGAAATATCTAGAATTTATCAATGAGGTATTTAAGAAGGTGACAACTTGCCAAGAGTCAGCCGCGAGAGTCGTAAGCAGTAAACAACTGTAGATTGATGTTGTAACGAGAGCTGATGTAATCAGAACACTATTTGTTATTGTCATCGGTCTTGGTAGATTGTGGTTTGTATGTAACGTGATGTTGCTACGGGAGAATTGATCAGAGTGTATTTCTGTGGAAATAAAGAACATTTGAAATATCTGCAACTTGGACTTTTAATTCTACGAACCCACAAAAGCACAGTATTCAGAGATCACTTGTGGCATGCTTGCTGTCTTTATGTTTCACATACATTCCAAGAAGGTTGAATATACATGCTTTGGTTTGACTTATCATGTGCTGTTTGCTCCACATACTTATTCCAGCAGTATCAGAGGTAGGCAGTATGCCAAGTGAAAACTGGAACAAACCAAATGACACTGCAGTGTAATTATTTTCTGGAAATTAGAACTATCACTTGTGTGATCCAAAAACATGCACTTAGTACTGATGTACGAACTCAACAAATCATTCAAAGGCTAAAAGTAAACCTTAGAGTATTTTATATATGTATTTTGATAAAATATCACTGCATATTAAAACTCTTGCTTTTCATTTGTTTTCCAGTTTTATGCATTATGAAATGTAATTTCTTCTATTGTGATGCTATTCATACGATAGATATTTGTAAACTTGATAGCAAATATACTTGTTATAAGTTTGAGTCATCTGACATGTAACAAACACTATAACTTATCCTGCATTTAATGTTATCTAGATGAGTAAATACAATACATTAAATGGATATGTATTTTAGTTATTTAAACATGTGTTTTCTCTCCATTGAGGCTTTTTAACTTATAGAAAGAGAAGGGAATATTTAACAGTGTATTATATTCTACACAAAATTATTAATTTATACTCCATTCCCAGATATATTTATCGCAGAAGCATTTTCAAGTTTATATGCACAAATGCCTCACAGATTGCTTCTGGGCTTCTTAATATAGTTTGTAAAAAAACCTAAATTCTTTGAGTGTAACATGTTTCAGTTTTTTGTCAAGTACCTATGCATAACATAAATACAGCAATACCATAATGCAACTTGAGTGAAATTTGCTGTTTGTATCTATTAGCACATCCATTCCTGCTCGCCTCGCTAACGTAGGTGGTAGCATGTCTGCCTCATGTTCAAGAGGTACTGAGTTAGATTCTCTGTCAGGGTGAGTTACCTGATAGTTTTCCCTGGGGGTTTTCCTTATCCTGAAAGACAAATGTCAGGTAACTCTAAGCTCTATGGATCCTGGGCTCATTTTAGCATCATTTCACCTATTTCATTCATTGTCCAATATGACGTAACATTGGAGAACATAAATTTTTAAAAAATCTCATTCCTTTTATAATTTTCAATATATATGTAAATTATACAAATATAACAATTTGTTACAAATTGTTATATTTGTATAATATTCATTGCTTCACTGTAGCTATCTTCATTTTCTACATAATATATGTAAATGTCTGTCACTTAAAGGTTAAGAAAGAATATCTGATGGGAAGTGAGTAAAGCAATAGTGAAAAGAGAGATTCACAAGTGAGAAACATTGAAAAAGTGAGGCAAGGAAAACTACTCTCTGTGAAGTGATGGTAACAGTAAGAAGGTGAATTAAGGCAATGGAAGACAAAAAGATTAAAATAGTGATGAGCTGATGCAAGATACACAATGAGTAAAGGGGCAGAAAGGAACAAACCTATAGCAACATTTATCGCTCAAAAGTTTTTGAACACATATAGGATTTATTGAAACAATGGAATAAAAGACGTAATAAGTAGTTACAGCAGTATATTTAATAAAAATAAGCAATACATGTGTGCTTGGAGGAATTTAGTAACAGTGACGTCAAAATTAATGATATAAACTATTTGTAGTTGGTTTATTGACACTCGTCACTTACTTTTTTATATTATTGAGGGACTAGTTTCAAAGGCTGTTGCCTTTGGAGTTGGAAAGAGGTTGAAAATGGAGGCAACAGCCTTTGAAACTAGTCCCTCAATAATATAAAACAGTAAGTGACGAGTGTCAATAAACCTACAAATAGTTTTTACGATTAAGCAATACATGTTAGATTTTGCTTTCTTGAAAGTAACCTCCCCTTGTTTTAATTATGGCTTTGCAAACTCTGGGCATCCTTTCTATTAAGTACACCAGTGTATCTTCAGAAATATCCCTCCATATGTTTTACACATGACTCCTCAATATATTTACATTAGTTGGTTGTTTCTTTCTGACCTCTCTGTCCACATGGTCCCAAAATAGTTTAATAGGATTGTAGCCAGGACTTTGAGGGGGGCCAAACCATGATCTTCAAGTCTTGTCTCTCTTCTAATCGATCAATGCATCTTCTACACAGTAATGATGTATGCTTGGGGTCATTGTCCTGCTGTAGAGTGAAACCCTTTCCAATTAACTGCATTGCAAATGGTTTGGCATGGTATTGGAGAATGTAATAATGCTCCTTCTTCATAATTCCTCCTATTTTCACAATGTTGCATATCCTATTGCCACCAAAACAACCCTGGACCAGCACTGAACCACCTCTATGCTTGACTGTAGCAGATATGCACTGTGTCATGGTTCACTTTTTTCACGTCAAACTGGTAATGTTTTGAGCCAAATGGCTCAAACTTAGATGCATCTGTAAATAACACCCTTTTCCAGTGATCAACAGTTCAGCTTACATGTCGGTTGGCCCATTGTAATCTTTTCCCTTTATTGACAGCTCTCCATAGAGGTTTCTTTGCTGCAATGTAACCTTTCAGATGTACATCCTGAAGTTGTCTCTTCAATGTAAAAACATTCAGGTTCATCCCTCAACTGGTTCAGTTCCATTGTCAGCATGGGTGCTATTTTTAAACGATTATGTTTGCTGGTCACTATTAAATGTTTATCTCACTTTTCGAGGTCACCCTAGGTCTCCCCTTTCAATAGTGATCCTTATTGCTATTTGTAAATGTAGTGTTTAACGCCCGCTTTTACAACAGATGGCACCGCAGGCAATGACACTGATGATACATGAGATGAAGATGGAGCACCGGTGGAATGAGATGGCGGGGCAAAACCGGAGATCCCGGAGAAAACCCGTCCCAGCGCCATGTTTTCCACCACAAATCTCACTTTGCGGTCGCCTGGGATTGAACCCGGGCCACCTTGGTAAGAGCCAAGCGGTCTAACCACTGAGCCACAGCACGGCCAATTGCTATTTGTAGTTATACATACATCTTTATATGGTTTAATGGACACTTCCCAAGAAAACTTGTTCTTGTGTGGCAATCTGATGCATAGTGTGGCCTGCTTTATGTAAGCTGACTATTGTAGCATGTTTTTCTGCTGAAAGCTGCCTTCTTTTACCCATTTCAGACTTTTCAACTGCAGATTAACATTGTGTACTATTCACTTGCTTATGAAGCTATTTATGGAATATCTGTGAAAGACATCTAGGGAATCACAGATATACCAGGACATCCAAAACAACAATAGTATAATTGTTCCTCCACAGATTTCTACCAAATACAAGGTTACTACAAATGATTCATTCTTTTTCAATTAGCTCTATTTTCCAAAGTATCGCACTTACAAAAATGGTTTATACATCAAAAGAACCAGAAACTCACCAAGTTTACTCCCACACTCTACACTTATATGTGCCCCTTGGGTGACACGACATACGTCCAGTCGGTAATCCAGGTTGTTCCAAACATTCTGGAGCATCATCTCGTCAATGGTCATTACTGCAGTGAAGATGTGTTCCTTCAATTTACCAGTGTTCTTGGTAGTGGAAGTATGTAGATGTGGTCCGTAAGGTACCCTAAGAGCTAGAAGTCATAAGGTGATAAGTCAGGTGACCTTGGGGGCCAAGGAAACAGCCTTCATCCGTACCAACATGCCCAATCCAACGATGCAGAAGTTCATGGTTCAGGTACTCAAACATCACGCTTCCAATGAGGAAGTGCCCCATCTTGTTGGAATACAACATTTTCAGAATCATTATTCAGTTGTGGAAAGAACTACAACTGCAACATATCCAGGTAAGATTTACCCATAACAGTTTTTTCACTAAAGAAAAATGGTCTATATAACTTTCTGTGTGACACTGCACAGAAAATGTTGAGCATTGGCGAATCTCTTTCAGTTGTTACACATGTATGAGGATTTTGAGTCCACCAAATCCTCACATTATGACGATTAACAATCCCAGACAAATGGAACATGCATTCTTCACTAAATATCAACTTGGCAGCCAAATCTCTATCATTACTTCTTGTATTGTGGTGCAAAATTCCAGCCACCAGCCGTAATCTTGGGTCTTCAATTGTTGCAGGTGCGGTACATGATAGGGTTTGCAATGTAATTGTCGTCACAAAATCTTCCACACAGTTAGTTGCAGTATTCCAAGTTCATGGCTTTCATGTTTTGTTGATTTCTGTGGACTACGATGAATGTTTCCCTAATTCTCTGCACTGTTTTATTGGCTGCTGCTGCTGCTGATGATGATTTGTGTTTATGGGTACTCAACTACAAGGTCATCAGCGCCCTTTGAAAACAATCATGGCAAAAGCCATGTATAAACCTAGACACTAGGCAGAAATATATCTATTAAAAATAAATATTTAAAAAAATAAATTAATATACATACAATAAAAAAGGAACTTAAAACTATGGAAAAACACAAATATTACTATACAATATTAAATATAAATATAAAACAGAGATATATAACTATAGCAAACAACAATGGCAAAAGCCAGCGATAGAATATGTAACAAAAATAACAAATAACAAACAATAAAAACAAAATAAACTCTAAATCCTAAAATTAACTCTTGCAATGTATTGTAAAACTTTCTCCACTGCAGAGTTGCTGTCTGCTAGGATCTCCAACAGGCTGGCACTTTCGGTTGACCAGTATATTTCTCTTTTCAAAGGCAACCACATCCCTAATTTGCCGATTCCACCGCAAAATGCTTTGGTTATACAGTGGTTCTTGTTTATAGTTCCTTCTGAATGCACATTGCACTGCTGTAGCAGACATGCACCTCGCATATTCCAATACTCAAGAACTCTTTTATTGTATTGTCGCCCTTTTGGAAAGGCATATCCTTCCCCGCCTGTTGATTTCCTTTCCACTGTGTCATGCTGCCATCTGGTGTAATGTACAAGCACTTGGTGAATTTCCAGTTTTTTTATTTATACACCATTGTTATAAATGTAGTATTTCGGAAAATATCACGGTTGAAAATGAATGAAATATTTGCAGTAACCCTGTATAAATATGTCACTGGCTTCATTGCCGTTATACGGATGCCTTGCTCAAAACAAGTGCTATTTTACACAGCTATAGCAGGGGACACAATTCTGCAGTACACAAAACCATGTATAAGATGTATCTTAAAATAGCATTAAGACATTCTAAAAATGAATGAGTCAATATACAAGGCGTGTCCGTAAAATAAGGTCTCCAATTTTATTTAATATAGAAAACATGTTTATTGTCAATTAATGTTACATTGATGGAAAGGTGGAACTTACACCTATTTTTCAATGTAATCACCATTGCGATCGATGCACTTTTGCATGCGTTGTGGTAGTTTTTGTATACCCTTGTCATAGAGCTCTCCCGCCAAGTTGCACAGGTAGTGCTCAACCTCGTTTTTCAAATCATCGTTGGTCTGGCAATGTGTTCCACCCAGGTGTGATTTCAACTCAAGAAACAGATGATAATTACTAGGTGCTAAGTCTGGACTGTAAGGGGGATGGGTGAGGAGGATGTTCCATCCGAACTGGGCCGTTTATAGTCTTCGGTGAACATTATGGGGATTGACCTCGCACACACCTTGCGATAATGCAAATGTTCGGTCAAAATATTGTCGATCGTAGTCTTACTGACTTCAAGGATAAGTTCGCACAGCTCGCTGTCACTCGCCGATTTTTAAACATTTCTTGCTCCATGTGTGTTTGGAGGAATTTAGTAACAGTGACGTCAAAATTAATATAAAAATTATTTGTGGTTGGTTTATTGACACTCGTCACTTACTTTTTCATATATTTATGAGAGACTAGTTTCAAAGGCCCTGGCCTCCATTTTCAATCTCTTCCCAACTGGCAAATGTTGTTATCTGCTCTCTCTGGTGGTGGAACTATGAACTTTTTTGTCAAATTATCTGCTGGCGGGATTTCAAAGTTCATTACACGATCCTTATTTTTCCAGATGAATATGTTCTCCCATGTTGTCAATCTATTTTGGTTTATCACTGCTTTTAATAATTTTGGATTTGGATCAATGTCATGGTTTTCATTCCAAAAATGAAATGCTACTGCTGACTTGTCTTCTTGTTTCAATCTGATGTTTCTAAAGTGTTCTTTGACTCTGGTTTTTAAATTTCTTTTTGTTTGACCTATGTAGCATTTTTCACAATTCTTGCAATTTATTTGGTATATTCCAGATTTGTTACCTGAAGGAATTTCATCTTTTGTTTTTGAATTTAGTAATTTTAAAATTGAGTATCTATTAGTAGGTGCCAAGATGATATTTTGTTCCTTGAATATCTTTTTAAATTTATTAAATGTTTTTGGATGATATGTGAATGAACTGAATATGCTGTTGCTTTCTTTTTCTTTAATAAATGTGGTTGTTTCCTTAATGGTTTTCTTTAGTTTAGATTTTCTAATTTTCTTCAACACCAAACTTTTGTTGTATCCGTTTTCTTCTGCTATGTGTATTATTGCTTTTTGTTCCTTGAAATATTCTTCTTTTTCCATGGGTATGTTGACTAGTCTGTGTGTAAGGCTGTTTATTATTGCATGTTTATGTGTAATTGGGTTGTGGCTATTATTTTTTATATAATTTTCTGAATGTGTTGGCTTCCTGTAAATTCCAAATTTTATTTTTGTATCATTCCTGATGATATTTAGATCCAAGAAAGGTAGTTGTCCATTGATTTCCTTTTCTATTGTGAATTTGATAGTCCTTTCTTGCAGATTGAGTAATTTTAATGCATCATCTAAATGTTTACTTGGTACAATTGCAAAGATGTCATCAACATATCTATACCAAACCTTGAAGATCAATGGGAAGGACTTTTTAATTTGTGTTTCAAATGCACTCATAAATAAGTTAGCCAAAAAAGGTGAAAGTGGATTGCCCATTGATAGTCCTGATTTCTGCTTGTAGTGTTTTCCATTAAAGCTAAAGAAGTTTTGTTCAATGCATATTTTTGTTAGAGAAATATATTCTTCTGCTTCTATTGCTTCCATATCAATTGTAGCTAGCCATTTTTTTAACACAGTCTGCAATTTTTCTGTTGGTATGCTTGGAAATAAAGATGTGACATCAAATGAAACCAGTCTGTCATTTTTGTCCAAATTTATATCTTTGATTTTTTCTACTAAATCTAAAGAGTTTCTTAAATTTGCACTTTCAAATTTTGGAAAACTATTAAATTTACTTAGTAACCATTTGGCCAAATTATATGTGGGGGCATTTATGCTACTAGTAATAGGTCTCATGCCTTTCCCTGTTTTATGCATTTTTGGCAGCCCATATACTCTTGGTAATGTTGGATTATCTACTTTAATTTTGTGCAATTCTTTTTTGTTGATTATTTTGCTCTCTTTTAGCGTTTTATTTGTGGTTTCAATGCAGTACTTTAATGGATTAGTTTCTACTTTTTGGTAATTACTGTCTTCTAACAAATCTTCCATCCTCTTTGTGTATTCTTCTTTTTCCAGAATTACTAGTTTATTTCCCTTGTCTGCTTTAGTATAAATAACCGGTTTCTTTTTAAGAGCTTTTATGATTTGGTTACTAAAATTCTTTTTCTTTTCATTTTTAATCTCTTCTACTATTTTGGAGCATTTGTTTTTTACTGTGTTTTTACTTTCTTCATTAAGTGTTTGTGTAGCAATTTGGATGTCAGCAATGTAATCTTCAATTTGGTTGGAATAATCTACACATGTCTTTAAACCTAGATTCAGCATATTCAGTTCTGTTTTTGTAAAATTTTGGTTTGATAGGTTTACCACATTGTTTAGATGATCTTTTAGGTTATGTTTGTCTTTTTGATATATCTTTTTAAAAGTGCCTGCTTTCTGGCATAAATTTTTTAATTTATTCTTTAACTTTGCTGTTTTTGTCTTCATTTTTCTATTAAGATATGCTAATAAATTGTTTTCAAAATTTTCCCAAAATATACTTCCTAATTGTTTGGTAAGTTTTTGATGCAAATTGTACAATTTTATTTCTAGCGTGTTTTTATTTCCATAGTGTTTATTCTTTTCTACAATTAATACTTTTCTCTCTGCTGCTTTTTGTTGTCTACTATTTTTATCAAATTTTACTACTTTCCTTACGAAATTCGGTACTACTTTTTTCTTGATACATAAATTTATGCGGACATAAGATTTATAAATTTATGTATCAAGAAAAAAGTAGTACCGAATTTCGTAAGGAAAGTAGTAAAATTTGATAAAAATAGTAGACAACAAAAAGCAGCAGAGAGAAAAGTATTAATTGTAGAAAAGAATAAACACTATGGAAATAAAAACACGCTAGAAATAAAATTGTACAATTTGCATCAAAAACTTACCAAACAATTAGGAAGTATATTTTGGGAAAATTTTGAAAACAATTTATTAGCATATCTTAATAGAAAAATGAAGACAAAAACAGCAAAGTTAAAGAATAAATTAAAAAATTTATGCCAGAAAGCAGGCACTTTTAAAAAGATATATCAAAAAGACAAACATAACCTAAAAGATCATCTAAACAATGTGGTAAACCTATCAAACCAAAATTTTACAAAAACAGAACTGAATATGCTGAATCTAGGTTTAAAGACATGTGTAGATTATTCCAACCAAATTGAAGATTACATTGCTGACATCCAAATTGCTACACAAACACTTAATGAAGAAAGTAAAAACACAGTAAAAAACAAATGCTCCAAAATAGTAGAAGAGATTAAAAATGAAAAGAAAAAGAATTTTAGTAACCAAATCATAAAAGCTCTTAAAAAGAAACCGGTTATTTATACTAAAGCAGACAAGGGAAATAAACTAGTAATTCTGGAAAAAGAAGAATACACAAAGAGGATGGAAGATTTGTTAAAAGACAGTAATTACCAAAAAGTAGAAACTAATCCATTAAAGTACTGCATTGAAACCACAAATAAAACGCTAAAAGAGAGCAAAATAATCAACAAAAAAGAATTGCACAAAATTAAAGTAGATAATCCAACATTACCAAGAGTATATGGGCTGCCAAAAATTCATAAAACAGGGAAAGGCATGAGACCTATTACTAGTAGCATAAATGCCCCCACATATAATTTGGCCAAATGGTTACTAAGTAAATTTAATAGTTTTCCAAAATTTGAAAGTGCAAATTTAAGAAACTCTTTAGATTTAGTAGAAAAAATCAAAGATATAAATTTGGACAAAAATGACAGACTGGTTTCATTTGATGTCACATCTTTATTTCCAAGCATACCAACAGAAAAATTGCAGACTGTGTTAAAAAAATGGCTAGCTACAATTGATATGGAAGCAATAGAAGCAGAAGAATATATTTCTCTAACAAAAATATGCATTGAACAAAACTTCTTTAGCTTTAATGGAAAACACTACAAGCAGAAATCAGGACTATCAATGGGCAATCCACTTTCACCTTTTTTGGCTAACTTATTTATGAGTGCATTTGAAACACAAATTAAAAAGTCCTTCCCATTGATCTTCAAGGTTTGGTATAGATATGTTGATGACATCTTTGCAATTGTACCAAGTAAACATTTAGATGATGCATTAAAATTACTCAATCTGCAAGAAAGGACTATCAAATTCACAATAGAAAAGGAAATCAATGGACAACTACCTTTCTTGGATCTAAATATCATCAGGAATGATACAAAAATAAAATTTGGAATTTACAGGAAGCCAACACATTCAGAAAATTATATAAAAAATAATAGCCACAACCCAATTACACATAAACATGCAATAATAAACAGCCTTACACACAGACTAGTCAACATACCCATGGAAAAAGAAGAATATTTCAAGGAACAAAAAGCAATAATACACATAGCAGAAGAAAACGGATACAACAAAAGTTTGGTGTTGAAGAAAATTAGAAAATCTAAACTAAAGAAAACCATTAAGGAAACAACCACATTTATTAAAGAAAAAGAAAGCAACAGCATATTCAGTTCATTCACATATCATCCAAAAACATTTAATAAATTTAAAAAGATATTCAAGGAACAAAATATCATCTTGGCACCTACTAATAGATACTCAATTTTAAAATTACTAAATTCAAAAACAAAAGATGAAATTCCTTCAGGTAACAAATCTGGAATATACCAAATAAATTGCAAGAATTGTGAAAAATGCTACATAGGTCAAACAAAAAGAAATTTAAAAACCAGAGTCAAAGAACACTTTAGAAACATCAGATTGAAACAAGAAGACAAGTCAGCAGTAGCATTTCATTTTTGGAATGAAAACCATGACATTGATCCAAATCCAAAATTATTAAAAGCAGTGATAAACCAAAATAGATTGACAACATGGGAGAACATATTCATCTGGAAAAATAAGGATCGCGTAATGAACTTTGAAATCCCGCCAGCAGATAATTTGACAAAAAAGTTCATAGTTCCACCACCAGAGAGAGCAGATAACAACATTTGCCAGTTGGGAAGAGATTGAAAATGGAGGCCAGGGCCTTTGAAACTAGTCTCTCATAAATATATGAAAAAGTAAGTGACGAGTGTCAATAAACCAACCACAAATAATTTTTATATTTCTTGCTCCACTTTTGCAACTGTTTCAGCTGAAACCGAAGGCCGACCAGAACGCTGTTCGTCATGGACGTCTGTACGTCCGTCTTCGAACTCTCTGACCCACTTTCGCACGTTTTTGACATACATATACTGTGGCCCATTGACTTTACATAACTGACGGATAAATTTCAGTGGGGGTAGTGCCCTTGGCACTCAAAAAACGGATTACTGCAAGTAACTCGCACTTGGCGGCAGAAGTGATAGGAAGCTCCAACGCATACGGCTGCCCAGCCAAGACTAATAGTTGCAACGGGTTCTTTGTGGTGGGGATTTGAAGGGATGATATCAAGCTACACGCCAGTGTTGCCGGATTTCGTGTAATAGCATTCCTCACAGCTCCAGTGCCTTGGAGACCTAATTTTAGGGACACACCTTGTATTTGGTACATGGGGACCAGAAAAGTGTGACATTTTAATTAGAAAATGTATATCCGAAAAAGGTATAATATTGGTGATCAAAGATTAGTACCTAAAAACGTAGTTTATAACTGTGAAAATAATAGCAGTAAATAATAATAAATGAGGTTCAGCTGTACATGCATTTTTAATAGCTAGAAAACAGAGAAATCATGTAGAGAACAATTTTTCAATATTCATTGCTGACAAAATATCTGAAGAAGTATGATTAATATTAAGTTACAAATAACGCAAAACTCAGCAACAGAAATGAACCCATGGATAAATCATTTTCATATCTTGTATTAGACTTGATCTTTTTACACCTTTAACTACTTTGATAGTTGGACACACATTAAGAAGTCCAGAAAGAGCTTCATCTGCCATGGAATTACAGGCATTATATATTTCTAGGTTAGGAAACTGGTTAATCCTTAGACATCTGTTTTGGCAGCTGTTTTCTTCATCTCTTGTATAATAACATAGAGTCATGCTGCAAAGCTTAACAGACTTTGTTAGCAGACACCAACTACAAAAATGATTACATTCTAAATGGACTGTCTTCAATGAAGTAAATTCTACCTCTGTATGGTCATTAGGACCAAAATATCGAACACGCTTCAGTGAGAGGTTCTCTAACGAAGGGCAGTGTCGAGCCAGATGTGAGAGGTTCCCAACAACACACACGTGAAGGGACAATGTTGTTAGCTGGTGTCCTATGGCCGTCAAGATAGGACTGTGGTATATTTCCACTCCCCAAAGATGCAATTCCTTAAGATTCGTAAAATGAGATGAAAAAGATGCATCAATTCTCAATCCAAAAACTGTTAACGATGAAAGATCTGGGTACAGTTGTGGTTTAGCAAGATGGTTGATATCACTAAGTTTAACCGAACTGCAACTTAAAGTCTTCAGGCATGTGGATAAGTGTGTTATGAAGTTGTGAAACTCTGCTGTATCAATACCGTAGCACCTCAAATGGCATGTAGTATTGATTATATTAAGTTCCTCTAGGACCAGAAATCTCTGAAGAGACTGAATGCTTACTGAAGTTGCTTTAAAATCCCTAACATGAAGTTCCTTCAATGCAGGGCACGAATCTGCAATTACTGTTAAAAGATGGTCAGAGTGAGCAATATCCATTGCCACTATATGGTTTGGTATTATTCCTGGTATATAACCATTATTTATATCACTGATGTACAATTTAGTCAAGGATGCTAATCCACTAATTATATTATCCCACACAAAGACAGCAACATCTCGGTTAGCATCCTCTTCAATATTAATGGAATAAAAGTCATGAAAGTTTAAACGTAATTGTGTAACTTTGGGATGTATGATTGCTTGTAGCAATTCTTCCTTTAATCTGCTGCAGATATAATAATGATGTAGTATGCATATCCTCTCAAGCAGCTTCTTTGTTACTACATCTGCAAATAAATGAGCAACCTTCTTATGTATAAGGTCCTTTATATTTTCACATATTGTATTTGCTGGATAGCTGTTGACCAATTTCAACAGATTAATTATATGATTTGCAAATGACTCCAAGGACAGAGTTTGCAATGGCAAAGGTTGTAGCTGCATTATGTTCTGAAAAAAGAAAAAAAGTCAAATTTTACTTAGGAGTAACAAAGACAGTGACAATTTCTCCAAATTTCCTTTATTGTCATAAGTAGAGCTTTGACTTTTGCATAGTCGCATGTTTAATTCCTTGATAGTTAAAAATATTGTCGCAAACCCGTTATCTACGATAGCATGGCTTGTGTACAGAAAGAGCAGGTAAATAAAGATAACGGAGATAAAGGACTTGCCGGCACAGATTAACTTATGCTTCTGGAAGGTGATAGAACATTCAATTTCTTGATTGTTACAGAACAGTCTCGAATTATCAACGAGATGCTTAAGGGGGCGACGACTCGCCAAGAGGCAGTCGTTTACAGTAGTAAACACAGTAAGGAGTAAACAGCTGTAGAGTGTTATTGTAACGAGAACATTTAGAATTTCTGCAAATTGGACTTTTAGTTCTACGAACCCACAAGGTCACAATATGCATGCCTGTAAGTTTATTACGGAAGTTCTATGGTGTATATAAATGCATATTTAAGGAGTTAGTGTACATTAAACTAATTTGTGCTTATTTATGTATGTATTTTACTTTTTCAGCAATGATTCGTACAAATAGCTCAGCTTAATTCTTTAAGAGGAACAGAAGGATACATGAAAATTTCTCTTTTACTGCTCTGTTGGAGTAGAGGTATCATGTTTCTAAATCTATAAAAGGTCACCGAAAAATGAAACATAGCTATCAACAATGAGCACTTCCAGATATACAAATATTCCACTCAATAACTTTAAATAGCAATTAACAATCATGCAGTAAATCTTTAAAGTTCGGTGCAGCTGCTGCATGGTTAAGCTTAATATCGTTTGCATTAATATTACAAACGAAGCCATCTGCTGTAACGATTACATACCCAAGAATTAAAAAGTGTCATTTTCGCTAAGTTTTAAACTTATACTAATGTTTACAAAGAAAATGAAGCTAGTTACAGTGGAATAATAAATATAATACAAATAAAATATTTAGTGATTATTTTCCACTTATCTTAAGAAGTTGACGACAAAACTTCTATCTTCTATTTGAAATTAATTTCTTAAGCATTTGCCCGTATCATCAGTCAAACACATTTTGTTGTCAACACTTTGTATTAAATAGACGATAAAAGTTTTGTCATCAACTTAAGATAAGTGGAAAATAATCACTAAATATTTTATTTGTATTGTACTAATTTATTTTAGGTAATTGATAGAAATTAATCATTTCTTCACACTAGCCGTATATAGGCTAAGGATGTTCATAGATTGAGTCAATATGAAAAATTCAATGCCATGGCCGGGATTTGAACCACGGATCTCCTGGTTTCCATCCAGCCGCTCTAATCCATTGAGCTACCATGGCCAACGTGCCGTCCTGACATTAAATTCTCCATTTGACTCGTATATTTCCCCGGTAAACCGCTATGGGCTCTCACATTCGAGATACACCGTTTGTGGCGACTTACTATCGTAAGTACTTGAGTCCCAGGCTTCATCATTTAACTCTTATTATTTTAGTTAATTGATGGAAATTAATCATAAACAGTGTATCTTGAATACAAGAGCCCCTAGTGGTCTACCAGGGAAATATACGAGTCAAATGGAGAATTTAATGTCAGGATGGCACGCTGGACATGGTAGCTCAATGGGGTAGAGCGACTGAACGGAAACCAGAAGATCCGTGGTTCAAATCCCGGCCATGGCGTTGAATTTTTCATGTTGACTCAATCTATCAACAACCTTAGCCTATATATGGCTAGTGTGAAGAAATGATTAATTTCCATCAATTAACTAAAATTAAACTTTATATTTGTATTTTCAGAATATTTTAAAAATCAATGTAATTTTTGTGTTAATTATTGTTGGTTTTATTTAACTAAAACAAACATGTTATTTTTATAACATTTCAAGAGTTGGTTGCTATATTGATGGTGTTGACATATAATCATAGATAACACAACATCTACAAACAGATGCTCATAGAATTATAACATTTTAAGTGACAGAATAAAATTATTGTTCCAGAAAACAGTGAAAAATATCTTTATATAATCTTTGCATGACCAGGAAGTAAAAAAATGAATAATGACATCCCATTTGGGAAAATTTCAGCCAATAAAGCATAGCTCAAAAATAGTTTACTGTAAAAAGATGACATCCCTTATGATTTACCAGCTCTCTCAGATTACAGCATTAGCTAGAATTAGAAAATAAGCTAAGTGAACATCAGACACAATTTAGAAAAAACATGATTGTTGATAATACAAAGATCATTCATACTTCGAGGGTCCACTGGTAAGTCGTGGGCCCCACAATAAAAAAAAGACATTTGTCATTTTTGACATTCTATTCTTTTTTCTTCTACTACATGTTAACCAAGATAAAACATCTTGTAGAAATGGTTTTTATTACACCTTCTCTAGTAACACTGGGTAACAATGAAAATGTTTCCGGCTTAAAAATAGTGAATTTACATGTATTTCCATCTGCTGAATTCAAAGATCACCATCAAAATGATAGATTAGCTCTTGTTTTAAAGATAAAGTGACATTTCATTTTTTAGTGAAGATTTTAAATTTGGGGGAAGGTTTTCTGGGAGTTGGCACACCTGTCAAATAACAAAACACAATCAGAGAGAAATTTTGGAAATTAAGTGAAATTAAGGAAGGCATTTTTGTCGGACCACAAATAAGAGAACTTGTAAAGGATCCTGCATTTGACCAAATTTTGGAAGGGAAAGAAAAGGAAGCCTGGGATGCCTTTAAGGGCATTGTGCATAGATTTTTAGGCAATAAAAGAGATGAGAACTACAAGCATTTGGTGACAGTGCTCCTGCAAAAATACAGTAACCTTGGATGCAACATCTCCCTTAAGATCCATTTCCTCCACTCCCACCTAGACTTTTTCCCTCCTAGTTGTGGAGCTGTTAGTGATGAACATGGGGAGAGATTCCATCAGGACATTTCTGTTATGGAACAAAGATATCAGGGCCGTTGGAATGAAGTAATGCTTGCGGATTACTGTTGGTCTTTGTATAGGGATTCTGCGGAACTCCATCACAAGAAGCAAGCTAAAAGACGACGAAGTCAGTAGGCCACCACATGATTCTCTTCAGACACGACTATCTGCGAAGTATTTTTCCAGCAATTTAGAACTCTTAGCATGTAATTACCAGTTAAAAAAATCAAATGCACTTTCATTGTTGTTAGCATGTATGTAATTAAAATGTATCCTTTTCTCTCAATCTGTTAATATGTAATACTTCCACCTTGTGTATATCATAGAAACTAGAGCTAATAAAAATTTTTCATTGTCATATTTGTTTTTCTCAACCCAAAATTGATAGGAAATGCCTCAAGAAGTGCTCGAAACATTCAAAAATTATTTTTTTGTTGCCAGTGTAATAACAAAATACAGTAGGCAATATATGGAGCATTGAGTACTAGTTCAACTCAAAATTATATTAATTTTGTGCTTCATTACTCAGAAACAATTCAA